>OX418219.1:57584447-58166067 GCA_948455865.1 Conomelus anceps | reverse complement strand
CATATTGCCCCCCTCGTGGCACCCCCCCCTAGGGCACCCAACTCGTTATCGATGCTGCAGACGATCCCCCGCTTCCCACCCTCAACGCTTGTTGGCAATAAAATTCTCCCCCCCCCCCCCCCCCCACCCAAATCAACGCCGCCACCAAAGAGATAAATTGTTCTTGGAATAGTGTTTGACTCTAGTTTCACAAGTTGCTTAGATTTGCTGCCGTATAGAAGACTATTTATCACTCAGATGATGGCGAGATTGTGTAGAAAATGTATTTGGAAAGAATTTCAAAATTAGTTACGCGGAATAGAAATTGAATATCTATATATCTATTTATAGACAGAATATGCAACAGATGAATAATTATTGGAGATGCAACAGACAAAACCCAAAACTGCCCACTTCACAAATTAATGTTGATCTTGCTTGTCCAAATCTAAGGTTAATTCACACTAGATATTTATATTCTCTAAAAAACTTCACTCGGTAAGAAATAAAATGGTTCTATTTAAGGCTATTTATATTATTAAAGGCTTTAATCATATTAATGGCTTTTTATTCATTTATTTAGCTATTTACAGACAGAATTAAGTGGAGATGCAACAAAGTTCAAAACTACTCTCTTCACTAATTTCGACTATGTCATATTGTACAAAATATTGAGGTTAATTTACACTAAAAATTTATATTCACTAATAAACTTCACTGAAAAATAATTGGTTCTTCGAAATGCTATTAATTTGAAAGTTCACTCGACATGGAGCACGAAAACCAGTTTAAAAAAAAGTTTTTAATATTAAATTTCGATAAAAACTATTATTAATTGCAAGATATTCTCCAAAATTAATTTGAGTGAATGAGTTTCAAAGAATGAATAGATTTTCTGAGAATAATGTAGTTTCAAAATTAGTTATACTTAATAGGTACTGTAGTATCAGAGGAAAGAAGAAAGACAACATCGGAGAGAATGAAGGAGTACGGTACTGGAAGAAGCAGAAAAAAGCATCCATGAAGAAATAATTATTATTGATTCAACATACCCCAAAGTGGGTGATTCGAAAAATATAAGAATAATAATTATGGGTATGGCTTTTATTGGCAGGAAGAATCTTACTAGTTGTTCGGACCATGTATGGGGAAACTTATGGTAGACCTTCAATTTCATGTGAGCTCCGAAACACCAAATACCCGATACTGAACGAGAGTGAATAGAAATTTATGAGAAATAATTAATTAATATTTGTTAAAGTGGACGAATATTGGGAATGCAGATGACAGGTGGTGTAAAATAACAATGAATGATAGAAGTTTTAAGGTGTATACACCTTATACACCAAGGTGTTAACAACACAAACCTTCAAGAATAATGTTTCAATATTTGAAAAAGATAACTAATAATTAAATTAATCAATCATCAATCATTGATTTAAACCAATTAAAATAATCAATTCCAATGAAAAAAACTAGTTCAATTTAATGAGGTGGATGGTACATAGAATAGGTATGAGAATAAGTTACAGAATTATGTATATGAAGTGATGACTTGCACGAAAAGGCGAAGTTATGTCTTATAACCTATCTATGATAGATAGATTGATGGATAAATTGTCTGTATCAAGTGCGAAATTTGGATTCAAAGCCCTCTCTTTCATTCATCCCACAAAGCGTGGGATATGGGATATTATGATACAACAGAGAAAAAATAAAGAGATTTAGAAGTGCTTTAACGTTGAAAACGTTCCATTGAAAATTCTTCAAATACATTAACACTACAAAGTTATTTAAATAAATAATATTTTAAATATCCCATTGAAGTTCAGTACAAGGACACCTCAAAAGAAAATACCTGGAGGGTTCATGAATATTGAGAATATCCATTAAAATTCTTCTATACATGGACACTACACAACAAAATTCCGGAAGAATACATTAATATTGAAAATATCTTTGAAATTTTTCTTTAATAAATGTTAGTTCCAACACCTTTAAGCATAAATAATGTTTAAAATACTTTACTAGTGGATAATCAAATGGTAAATTCACCAGTAGAGTATTTTCAACAATTATTTATGTTTAAAATAATGTGGATTGTATTGAAAAAGTTCATCGAGTAGTCAGTGGTCAAGTAAATTTGAAAAAGGTTTGATAATTGATTGTTTTATGGTAAACAAACTTGTGGCCTACAACTGGTAGGATAGGTATGTGCCTCTTAAAGAGTGAATAATTTCCATTTAGACTTCTTCTATTGAGTACTTCTGCTTCTTTGGAAATTCACATTCCCATTCTTATCTCATCAAGCGTTTACCTCCAAAGAAGAGTCCATGGCTTCTTAAAAAGATCAACTGGTTTTTTATTTTTTTCAAGTTAAGAATACTAAATCAATGATAATCTGCATTCAAAGTGGCATAAATCTTTTGTTTTTGCCCAGCAGATACTTACCAGTCGTTGCAAAGAACTTATTCCCCTGAGTTGGAATTTTAATTGCAGCAGAAAAAGTTTTATTCTGATATCTGGGTTCAGAACAAATATTACAGTAGACTACTTCACTTTTTTAGATGCAACTTCTCATCAACCTTTATTCTACATTATATATTACATTATAATATACATTTAATTATGATGAAGCAAGTATTAATAAACACAAGAAAGTGTATGCAACAAGTAAACATCATTTTTTTTATTGCTGGTTTTCTGCAATCTATACATTTTATGTGCAACCATTAGAGAAATTCTTTTTAAGTTTCATATTAATTAATTTATAAAGATCATTTTAAGCCTACATTTCATGTGCATCCATTATAGAAATTTATTTACATTTAATCAATTTATTCCAATTTAGAATCAATTTATTTGTCGACATTAGTTAATGAATACAAGAGAAGGGAATTAACAAGAACGCATATAAAAATATCATAAATTTAAATTTATTTGCTAATTTTCTTTAATTAATTATTTTTTCGGAGGATGACAGATGAAGACCAGGTTTGAGACCTGTGCGTGGGTAATCAATTGGATGATGCTGATTGTCGAGTAATTTTGATACATTTTATTTATTTTTTCCATATTATAACGTTTTTATTATATTTATGAACACAAACATTGAATTTGCTCATTGAATTTGCACATTGAAAAATGTACATTGATAATGTACTTCAATGTAAAAGAGAAATTCCTCTTGAGAAATTGACATAACCTTAAATTATTGTTATTGTTATTATTATTATTATTATTATTATTATTATTATTATTAATCAGAATTATTTATTTATTTCAGTGCTGAAAATTTGTAAAGAAATCAGTTTTGTGGCCGATAGCTTGTTGTACCTTTGTCATTAATAAATTAATTAATACCTACCACACAAGCTTTGTAGATTAAAATCAATAACATAAAATAATGTTTCAATGTAAAATTCCTTGTGAAAGATTGACATAACCTAATATTTTAATTCATCAGTGTTAAAAATTTGGGGGAAAAGCAGTTCTGGACGGATAGCCGGTTGCATCTTTACTTAATTGTATTTTTGTAATGAAACAATATCTCAAAATTTTGGAGATAAAAACAAAATGATATTTGTATCTAGATTTCAAATTGAATAAAACAAAACCGTATTATATTTATATGGTCTGTTACTAAAAGGGTAAGCAGGTCCCAAGGATTCTGTAAGTAGGGTATAGTTAGAATGGATAGTGAGGTACGCCCAATGTCTGATATCTATCTTTGGCGTCTTTAATTTTCAATTCAGGTCCCGACCTTGGACTATATATACATCAACATAATATATATATATATATATATATATATATAACAGTTGGAGCAGGTTGTAGGGCCTGGGATATATACAACTACAATGATACATATGTATAAAAAGCACGCTGAAGGGGCTGGGATTGATGCCCTTTGTAGGCAATTGATTTCCAGCCTCCCACACTGATTAGGCTTAGGCTCAGGCTCAGGCTCACTTTGAACCAGCGCCCTCCAATTACCAGCACACGAATCACGACAGCCCAATTGAGAGTCTTGAGAAAAATATAAGATTCAGTATTATATTTATATATGTGTAATCTATATCATGTACACATGCACTCTGATGCAAGTGGACAAATTAAAAGGAGAGTCTGGTGGTGCTTCTTGGGGGACTGCTATAGTATAATTTCATTATTTCTGTGCCTGTTTATTCATTTGCTATAAACGTGTTTGAAAACGATAATCAACTAGACCATAAGGAAAACATTGCATTTCTAGGAGTTTTATTGGATAAAAGATTGACCTGGGCTCCACACATTGAGAAAATATGTTGGAAAATTTCATCTGGGGTATTTTTCCTGCGACAGCTTGCTTGATTAAATGACAAAAAGTTACTTTTTACAGCTTACCATGGGCTCTTACTGTCACATATTGAGTATGCTATCTTATCATGCTATCTATTCATCAAATCAAATCCTTGATAGGGTAAGTATATTAGATTCATGTGGGCCGTTGTTCAAGAGAATAACTTGGTCTCCTAACTGTACTTTGTTTGTGTAAAAAGCTACTCTATTTGTAAAATATAATAATTCACTTGGTGAGTCACAATATTAGATTATTTGTACAAAAACCTAGTTATTGTAGTGGAAATTCTACAACAAGCTATCGCAGTTTTTAAAGAGTCTTGAAAATATAGAAATATTTAGTTGATATAGCTTTCTATAGTGTACAAGATTTCCTTTCAGATCAAAGTACAGCCTCACCTCAATTAATTGGTATTGTGTATAAGTGTATTTGGTATTGTGTATAAGCTAGTGTATAAGATTGATAATATTCTATGTATATAATTATTGATCGGACTGATCTTATAATCTCAAACCGCAGTTATTCGAGACGTAATCTTAAAAAAAGAAGGAAAATCCTGTAGACTGAGAGCATGATTTTGACTGGTCAAAATCAAAACATTGGACAGCTGGTTCATATCAAATACAAAAGAAATATTGTAGAATTATAACAAACGTTGCTGCTTAGCCCCATTACCCACTTTATTTCTACAGAGCAAGCGTTCACGTTTCAATTTTGATTATGTTGAAATATTTTCTTAAATTATTTTAAATCGTCAAATTGAAAAAAAAGAAATAAAATATTGAGACATGATATATTATTTTTGAAGATTACGTCTTGTAGAATTCCAGTTAAGGAGTATAAGACAAGTCAGATACAATTATACTATCTTATACACTAGTTACCATAACTACTATATCAATTAGTTGTGGTGGGGCTTAATTTTGATGTAAAGGCACACTATAAAAAGCTTTATTAACTAAATAATTTTTCAATTGTAGCCAATTATGAGTTCTCTTGAACAAGAGGAAGAAGAAACAAAACTATTTTTCAAGAACTGCCGGTGAGTTTTTTTCTTAAATTGGAAAGCTTATAATATTTTATAGAAATCAAATTACTTAAATTGCGCATATGCCTATTAATAAAAATGATAATAATAATTATTCTTTTTTTATGAAAATTAGTCGGGCCCCGGTGATAATTTGTTTTTTCAATGACAAGAAAATCTCAATGCGTCTCTAAAGTAATTCAAAAGGTTGTAAGTGCTCCAATAGCTCATTACACATGCACAGGCTTGCCACTACAACGGAAATGAGTAAGAATGTTTTTATTCCACAGCACTGTGGCTCATTACAGGTGTATTGAAGACAAGAGCTGCTTTTAGGAGCTGCATCCTGGGCAATATTGTTTTATCACGGATGGTACATTACTATTCTTTTCGAGAAAGGTTTCTTTATTATTCAGAAGTGGAAGAAATAAAAAAAATCAATAAGGGGTGATAGAAATCATGGTATGAAGACATTTGACCATTCTGAAGCACCGGACTAATGAACGAGATTTTTCTGGACAACGTTCCACTGTTTAGTTTTCTTTCTTTGCTTTTTTATTTTTGTTTTTTAGATAACAACAGATGTGTCAACTCTCCTCCCTTCATTCAGGATTCAAAGGATTCGAGAAGGCTCCTTGAACCGGTTTCTCACTTCAACTACAAATGGGAGACACCAGTACGAGTTTTAGAGAATTTTTTTAAAAATAAAGCATGTTTTTTGTCGTTTTGAAGATGTTCTTGAGAGTATGAGTTAAGGATGTTTGGGTACTGAATAATAAGACGAAATTGTCACAACCACATTTATTAAAAGTTCGAGAAACTAGTTTCGGTTGTTACACCATTATCAATCTCAATCAAACTCAATCAAATGAGTTTGATTGAGATTGATAATGGTGTAACAACCGAAACTAGTTTCTCGAACTTTTAATAAATGTGGTTGTGACAATTTCGTCTTATTATTCATTATGGATACCTTCCACAATATCACCTTCGCCATTACTAAGAATGTTTGGGTACCATTAAAAGCTGCTTGGTAATTTAAATATTTAACAAGAAATGATATTGATATGACCATTGATTATTGACTTTAACTTTTCATGTGAAATTCAACGACATGCAGTCAAATATTTGTTAAGAATAAGTATAATAAATATTTGACTGCATGTCGTTAAATTTCACATGAAAAGTTAATATTAACAACGCAGTTCGTCATGGAACAAGAAATCCAGGATTATTGACTATTGATCAAAATTCTCATGATCTTTTCATGTGAATTTAACGACTTCCAGTCAAATATTCATTAAGAATAAGTATAATTTACTTACTGTGCAGGCCGAGCGCTTTCAAATCTTTTACTTATTCTTAATGAATATTTGACTGCAAGTCGTTAAATTCACATAAAAAGTTAATATTAACAACGTAGTTCGTCATGGAACAAGAAATCCAGGAATTCTCATGATTTTTGACGTTTAGAGATGTTCTTAAGAGTATAAGTGAAGGATTTTTTGAGTACTATTTAAAATTGCTGGGTAATTTAAATATTCAACAAATACTTCAATTAAGGAATAAAACCTTGAACATTTTTATCAACTATTATTCACATTTACATTTTTATTTTACTATTGATTAAAATTCTCATGATCTTTGTCGATTAGAGATGTTCTTAAGAGTATAAGTGAAGAATTTTTGAGTACCATTCAAAACTGCTAGTTAATTAGAATATTTAAGAAATACGTTAATTTATTAAGGAATTAAGGAATAATTAAGGTAACAATTAAGGAATAACACATTGAACATTTTTTTGAATATCATTCGAAACTGCTAGCTAATTTAAATATTTAAGTTAAGTTTATTGATATCAGGAATAAAATTTTGAAAAATTAGTAACTCTACTTTGTAATGATTAGGCTATGCTTCATCATCAAAGCATCTGGATGCATACTACACTTGAACTTCATAATTACAGTCTTAAAAATCATGAAACCAGCTCGTTCAAACTGGTAAATGATACCAATACTATACCTATCTTGATAGTATTTAAGTATCATGATACTTAAAATAGTTGAATAAGTAATATCAAAACTATTTAAGGTACAGAAGTTGAAAACTGAAGCGATAGAGAAATAAGAAAGAGAAGAAAAAGAAGAAGAAAAATTAGAAAATGAAAACCGAATAACTTACCTTTAGTCTCTAGTTTTTTTAGCAAAACGCATCAGCAAATTCAAAACTACTCACCTGTAAAGAGAAAAAATTCAAATAGTGTTATGGAAATTTAATAGAAATAGCTCAAAAATCAATAATGAAACTATTAAAATGATACAAAAATAAACAATAGAAAACTAAAAATCGAATTCAAGTTCGTGGAATCGTTTCTAAAGGCACTGCTATGACTAGCATGGACATTATATGAATAAAAATTGGCATCATCCAATATTTACTCATAACCACAATAATTGCTGGCCATGTCCGATGAACAGTGCGAAATAGTCATCACATAAAACTTCATTAGTGAGTGTTTCAATTTACTTTTAGGTGTAGGCTAATTATCAGATTGTCAATTAAAAGTCTACTGTTTTTTATAATGTATCCATATTATCATTATTAGACTGTGCATGACTAAGCATGACATTGTGTTAATCTTATGACTGGATTTATAAAGGAATATAATAATAGAAGTATACATAAAGTTTATGAGTGTTTAAATTCACTTATAAATATCGCATTGTCAATAAAAATCGACTATTTTCTATAATGTGCTTCATATTATCATTACTAGACTAAGTAAGTGTTCTTCTTATGACTGGAATTGTACAGGAAAATAAAAAGAGAGAAAAAAGAGGATAGAAAGAGAAAAAAGAGAATAAAAAGAGGAAGGAAGAGTGTGATAGACGAAGAGAAAGATACATCAAAGACATAAGCTGCGGTCAAGTTTAGTGTGAGCTGAGCTCTGTGGCACCTGATCTGACACCCAAATAGCATGTAATGACTTGTTTCTAATACACTGGTAGTTCTCACACCTAGCTGCCTCAAAGCACACATTCACTGCCATAATCAATTTCCTGTCCTAGCACATTATATTTTATGTTTTATTGTTACATCGAATGAATTGAATTCTTTCGATTACGACCTCCTGTGTGATGGGACGTGATACACATTCCAAGTACCAGTTTTTTGAAGCTGTATTATTAGCTGTAGATTGAGATGTTGGCTCTACTCATGCTTCATCTAAATTTTTGTTTCTATCATCTTTTTGTTTCTATTTTTTCCTCGCTTAACGTCTTTACTTGTTCATATTACAACCTTTAAATGAGACTGACTCATTAGGAGGCACTTATACTTTGGAAAAATCACGAAACAATGCCCGTTTTCAATCATCATTGTTGTATGACAAGCAATAGAAGATTTATGTGAATAAATGGACTAAATTCACATTTCAACACTTCTTTTTCCATAGAGAACACCTCCTTGCCAATCTATTTATTTGCCAATATTAGTAGGAGGGGGTAGAACGGGCGGTTATTCTGGCCTCCCACCTAAACTATTGGATTATGTATTGCATCCTATCAAGTGATGGCTCATTCTACTCAGCTCATCAATGCAGATCAATTGCATGTGAAATATGACCTATTATTTGAAATTTCACATGGAAGGACATTTGTCATGTTAATCCCTACATTTGGAAGAACACGATTTTTGAACATCTAAAGCCGCGTCTCCACCAACCGAACATGTCTGCCGAACATTGTTGGCGAATACAAAAAACGGGCAAACATTAAACATATGGGTCACCGAACATGTTCGTGAGTTCAATTGAAATGTTCAGTCTGTGAGCGAACAGTGACGACCAACAACAGGTTCCCGCACAGGTTCACCACACCGATCATAATTTTTGAGAAGGCGTCCACACCAAACCAACTCCAAAAAATGTTCGGCGACATCAGCTGATTCCAGTGAACACTGTTCGCCGAGCATGTTCGGTTGGTGGAAACGCGGCTTAAGCTACTTCAATTCGAACAATTCAGAAGATAATTTTGCAAAATTGGTAAGTATCTAATCATAGTGCAAAATGCTTGAAATACTTTGCAGTTTGGGTTGAATAGATATTTCATCAGCATAGAGACAGTTTCAGAGATTTTGTGAAGTATAGAGATTTCGTCAGCTTGGAGACGATTTAAGAGATTTCTTTCCGAAAAATAAAAAAATAACTTTTTGAAGCTAGGTGAAAAGGTCCCCAATAGCCTTGTTCTAATAGGCAACATGTCTCTCCATGTTGTGCAATGTTAAACAAACAGCGTGCATATCAGCAGATCAGAGCAGCTAGCTTCTTAGGAATTTGTTTTTTTTTTTCAAAAAGAACAAAACGACAGCTAGCCCGAAATGTTTATTATGAACAAGAGATTGAACAAAGATAAAGTTAGTGACCCTGTTCAGTCGCGCATTCAAATGTAGCCAAAGACGTCTTGTCGAACAGAGACGGAAAGAAAGAAAGGAAAGGTTAACAAAAGAGAAGAGGGTGAAGGAGAAGGTAAGAAATAGAGTAGAATGTGTATTGAAAAGAGAAGTAATGATAAACAGAGTATAAAAGAAATAGAAATCTGTGATGTTTTCCATGACGAAATACTAACTTGATGAACAATCTAATATCAAAACTAACACTGTATTAATTTCCATTCTAATTATGGTTCTATTCATTTATAGGGCTGTGCGCAGGGTTTTTGATCATATTTTTTTCAAAGTTTCTTGTATTGGATGTTATTAGGGCTTTGAAATGTTATCTATTGCTAAAAAGTTTTTTCATTAATTATTTTGTGAAATATGGGGGTTCAAAATTGAAATTTTTCGGGTTTTGGGGGCAATTGATATTACCTGAAAGTCATTTTGAACTTTCGATAGATTTTCTGCAACTAAAAGACACCTCGAGAAATAAAATGACATATTTTTTACTCCAACCAAGCAGTTAGTATTTTCAAAATATTTTTTTTTCAATCTGTACAACATTTCAATTTTTCAAAGAATTATTTTGAAATAACTATTTGTTAGATTGAAACAAAAATTATGTCATTTTATTCCTAAAGGTGTCTTTTAGTAATGGAAAACTTATGAAATGTTTAAAATCACTCATAGGTGATATCAATTGTCCCTAAAACCGAAAAATTTTATCTTTGAACATCTTTCACAAAATAATTAAAGAAAAAATTCCTCACAGCAATAGATAACATTTCAAAACCCTAATAATATTCAATAAAAGAAACTTCGAAAAAAATTATGACCAAAACCCTGCGCACAGCCTGACGGTGAGTAAAATCATAATTAAAATAGCAATACAGTGTCAGTTTTGATATTAGATTGAAGAAAAATAGAGTTTAAAAAATTTGAAGACTGAAATATGGACAGTTGATAACGTTTCAAAGAGTGATATATTGGCTTTCCATGTTGACAGAATTATATACCATTCTTTATTTTAATATTACTAGTCTTTTCGAAAAAATGTGTTTTTAAACGATAATCAACTAGACCAGGAAGAAAACAGTGCATTTCTAGGAGTTTTGTTGGATAGACGAACGATTGATCTTGGCTCCATAGTCCATACGGTGCAAATTTCATCTGGGGTAGTATTTGTCCTGCGACAGATGGCTAGATTAAATGACAAAAAACTACTTTTTTTCCATGACCCCTAGTGGCAGGCTGATGAAGCTTTTCTTTAGGAGCGAAATTCATTCCTGCAGTAGGCTATATGTGAGTAAAAATCGTAATTTACATAGAAATATAGTGTCAGTTTTGATATTAGATTTAAATGAGTGAACTAGCGAGTGTGATGTCTCGTAAAAGAAGATTTTCAAGAAGAGTCGAAGAATGAAGAAAAAGATAGAAGAAGATAAGAGTGAAAGGAGGGGGACGATAGAGTGCAAGGTGATATTTAGAAGGAACATCCTCAGCAAGCTTATCATTGGCTTTAATTGATGGTGTCTTGGACGTGCAAATTATACGCGGCCCTCGCGGTGCTTATCAAGTGGAGCGGTGAACGATGGATAATGGAATGACTACAGTGCTGTGAGGTGGGAACCCTCCATTAATCCATCCATTCATCCATTCATCCATATGGACACGGATGCGTGCCACAAGATCATTGATCCTACTGGTAGGTGCTTGCTCCACTATTTCCTTTTTTAGTCCCACTCTTCTATTTCCTCTCACTACTTTATCTGGTCACCTTCCTTCTGATTTTCTTCTTCGTTTTCTGTTTCCCTTCCTCTTCTCTTATTTCTCCTTTTCTTCTCCTTCTTTTCCCATTTCTTCTTGCCGTTTACACCTTGCTACCTCACCTCACTGTTTTTACTAGTCCTACATCCTACTTATTATAAATTAATTTTCTTCTTCTTCTACTTCTTGCTTTGTTCTCGTCGTCGTCGTCCTCCTCCTCCTCCTCCTCCTCCTCCTCCTCCTCCTCCTCCTCCTCCTCCTCCTCCTCCACCAGCCTCCTCCTCCTCCTCCTCCTCCACCTCCTCTAAATTGTATCGGTTTATTTCAAAAAGATTTCATGCAATAATTTAGTGTCACTTTAACTCTCGCAGTTTGGACGGAACTCAGGTTTGAAATTGCTCACGTTTTGTGCGATTAATTTGAATATTATCAAATAGATAATTCATTATCTATAGTCTGGCCCGGAGGCTACCTGGCGGTTGCCAGGGGCCCCCAAACCTTGATAATAAAAAGAATAACGTTTTAAATATTTTTGTATTTATGATTTTCATTCAAACCGAACTTGTTATATTTTACAATACGACGTTGCTTTAATAATTTATTATTTTATTTGTTTACAAACATAGACAAAAATGTTGCTGTAGTGTAGATGAGTTATACTAATTCTAATGATGTACTTAAATTAAAACTACTTAAACAGTTAGGAGGTTCATCAAGGCTAAAAACAATATTATTTTTTATTTTAGTTTGTAATAGAAAATCCTTAATAAAGATTAATAAATAAAACCGTTTATTTATCCGTTAACCGTTAGTTAACCGTTTAGTTTTCACATGGTCAAGTATTCAACCTGTGTAATGTGTATGTTTGAACTTTTAGCAATAAACTACATCCTTATAAAAATCGATCTTGTCTGTGTAACTATTAAAATCAAAAAAGTGTTGAGTACTGCAGGTTTTTTGGTAAAATATTTTTTTTTTTTAATTCCGGGGGAGGGCCCTCGGACCTCCCTTCCACCTGGGGGTATTCCATACCCCCGATAAGGGGCCCCCAGGAAGTTAAGCCCAAACGGTCCCAACCTCCCCTGTCTATAGACATTTATCAACTTTTTATATACATTGAATTATCATAATTTTTTAATTTCTGGATGATGAGATAAGGCAAATCAACAACGCGCTTGCGTCATGAGATTCTAATATTTATTGTACCTCAGAATACATAGTATGGTTTTTTGGAGGATGAAGCCCACATAGGTTTGAACTCTGAGCATGGGTAATGAGTTATATGATGGTGATTGATGAGTTGGACCGACAGTTTTAGGTGGGTTCCGAACCACCGGGAAGTGATTTCACAGCCTTGACCAGTCTTTTTTGCTGGCCAATTCAATCCCATCCAGTCACCTTACAAAGATGGCCCAGATATAACTGAAAGATCACCTTACAAAGAGGGCCCAGATATAACTGAAAGATCGCCTTACAAAGAGGGTCTAGAAGTTCGTAGCTTATCTTTATCTGACTGAACAGATAACTTCTACAGCTCAGGGCTATCACTTTTCAGAACTTTTTTTCTTAACTGTATTATCAGCATCGACTACCTTTACAACGTTATAATTTCCGAATCTTCATACTTTTGATAAAGATATAAATCTCAATCACCCAATAAGAGTCACTCCCAAGATTGTTTCGTTAAAATCTTAATCTTATTTTACTGGTCAAGTGGCCGAGGAGAGAAGCTAGTGGAAGAGAGGCCGTGCCCAACAATATTACCACAAAATAGTTACTTATATGTACTGTAACACCTTTAATTTGCAACTATAACTAATAGGTATCATTTCTAGATACTGTATCTCTAATAAGTATCACCGTAGGGCATAATTTCCCCATCTCGAATAATGGTAACCTCGTCGTTCATCCAAAAGTTTTCGGAGTTCTATCGTCAGCTTAACGGCGTCAGCGATTCTTATTCTTTGTTTTCTTTTTCTTTTCCTTTGTTTTTCGCCATTGTGTGTGATTATATGGAGGCTTAATGCGCTTTATTCGGGAATGTAGGACTATTGAAAAACAGGTAGGTAGGGTAGCAAGGTGTGAACGTAAAGAAGAAAGGGGAGAAAAAGAAGAAGAGGAACAAGACGACTAAAGAGAGAAAGAGATGAAGGAAGTGTTGAAAAGAAGAGTGTAAGAGAAGTGTGAACTGGTTCTTGACACAGGATGGAAATGTGAAGCGACAATTGGAATAGAATAATTATTGTGAAGTAGAAAGAAAGAAAAGGAAAGGTAGAAATAGTGTGAAGAGTAAAGAGAAATAAAGGAAGAGGTAGGATCAGTGAAGGAACGTTGGAAACATCAAGAAATGTGGAGAAATAAGAGTGCAGGATAATATTGGTATTCAAGATATAGGTATTCAGGATATATATGGTATTCAAGTGGGAAATCCTCAGATTTTTAGGATGCATTTAGAAAAGCTCACCACTTTATAATCTATGTAAGGGTAGGGTTGTGTTTGATTCTGCGTGTGTGTGTGTGATTTTTTTGTCTTATACATTTGATAAAAACGCCAATGATTTAGAACACTAAGTTTGGCACGTAATTTCCTCTAAATTAGATTGAGTACACCTTGAAGCCCGATTTTTTATTTTCCTTTCCGTCTTTTCAAAATTAATGTTCAAATTATAGACACTGTTTCAAAATGTGTTCAGATGCAGGGAACTCATAGACCAGCTGATACATGATACATCACTATGATGCAAAAATGCTTCATAAGCCAAAGCAACACATTTGTTCTGTATCAATCAATATTGAGGTAACGATTTGAAACGCAAATCAAAACATTGACAGCTGTTGCTCTTTACATTTGAAAATGTAAAAATGGGAGATTACGAAGACTGATGTTTAGCCCAAATTATCAACTTTATTTTTTTACAGTGCAAGCGTAAATAATTTTCTTAAATTATTTTAAATCGTCTAATTGAAAAAAGAGATAAAATATTGATGCATGATATCTGTTGTACAAGAAGAAGAAATAAAAAATATTTTTCAAGAACACTGCCAATGTGCATTTTTATTATTATTATTATTATTATTATTATTATCCACTTTTGTTTTTTGAATTTTTCACTTTGCAGCCGGGGATATTAATCCCAAGGCTACAAATCTGCATCGCAAAGTAGAGACAGGTCTATGAGGGTCCCTCTTACCCTGCTATTATTATTATTATTATTATTATTCAGTTCCAGGCGGTCTCTAGGTTTGGAGGTGGTTTCAGCCAATAGTTCATGCTCATGTACATGTCAAATGGCAAAACGCCTTAATAAAAGAAAAAAAAATTATTATTATTATTGTTATTATTATTATTATTATTATTGTTGTTGTTGCTATTATTATTATTATTATTATTATTATTATTATTATTATTATTTTTATTATTATTATTATCATTATTATTATTATTATTATTATTATTATTATTATTATTATTATTATTATTTAAATGATGTTTATAGAAACTGAAGCAGTTGAATTGCAAGGTTAGTGTGCACCTTGGTTGAATAGTGCATATGCCTATCAGCACAATAAATTAATAATTATTATTATTTAACCAAAAACAGTACATGTAAAGCTGGTTCGTTCCCTTGGTGCACTCTGTGTAACTTGATGCTAAATGAGCTGGCAAATACGGCGGTCAGACAAGCCAATGCTAACTACACCCTACTTCCAGAAACCATGGGACCTGCTTGTCCCTTTTAGTCACATGCTATTATTTATAATACCGTTTTGTTTTATTCAATTAAAAATATCATTTTAGGTTCTTTGCTTTTAATCTACAAAGCTTTTCTGGTAGAGATATTAATTTGTTCATTATAAAAATACAATGATACAACAGGCTATCCGCCCACATCTGCACTTCCCTCAAATTTTCAACACTGGAGAATTAAAATATTAGGTTATGTCAATCACTCACAAGCAATTTTACATTGAAACATTATTTTATGTTTTTGATTTTAATCTACAAAACGTGTGTGGTAGATATTAATTTATTTATTAATGACAAAGGTACAACAAGCTATCGGTCACAAAACTGATTTCTTTATAAAATTTTCAGCACTGAAATAAATAAATAATTACTGATAATTAATAAAATTCGTCAGGTCTTTATATTATATTCCGTTGTATCCGTTGGTTTGTGCACTTCTCTGTTCAAACAGTTGAACTGCATGGCTCGCGACACTGCAATTCATTCACCCATCCCAATTTCATTAATTTTGTGACCGCTACCATGAGTTATCTACCAGGAAAGAGAACCTCCGGCAAGGCCGGGTAAAATGTTAGTATCCAATACAAGAAACTTTGATAAATAAGCATGACCAAAAACTCTGCGCACAGCCATGGTGTAGAACTTGATAAATTCAACACTGCTTTCAGAGATATTGTAGAACTGTTTCATGATTGAATAATAACACAGATATTGTCAATTTCTACTAGTTTTTAATATGCAAATCCAGGTTTCAATGCTCATGGCATCATCATCAGTTGCATGTTGAGTTAAAACTGTTTTAACTCAACATGCAACTGATGATGATGCCATGAGCATTGAAACCTGGTTTTGCATATTAAAAACTAGTATTGACAATATTGACAATATCTGTAAAAATTGACTAGTAAAAATTGACAATATCTGTTCAGTGTAGAACTATTATTCAGTGTAGAACTTATTTAAAGTCAGACTCTCACTGTCAAAGTAAGAAGCAGCAAAGAAAAATAAATTACAAGCAAGTGACTGATTGACGAATTGAGCTGCGCTTTTATCAGGCAGACCATTACAAATTGTTCCAGCTCACATTGAATTTCAATTATCCAGTCTTCTTGAGGCTGGATGATATATCGTACAGTGTATACAGATATATCTAGCTAACAACTTCGGCAATATATAGATATATTCACATGACAGTCAGAACAATACAGGTATTTTCGGATTACATATTCTGTAGGCTGTAGGTATTCAGCTACCACAGTCATCCGAATGAAGAATTATTTTGAAAGATCTTTCACAAGATTGCCTCATTGGATCAATGTCAGTGTTGTCAAGGGAGAACTTAGCGTGAGTTTGGGGGGGGGGGGGGAGTTGTGAGCGTGTATGTGCAGACGAAAAAACGCATTAAAATTTCACACTGAATTTTTATTTATCTCTTTCCTTTTTTTTGAGGGCACGATAGGAAAAGCAACCACGTATCACTTTAACAGGTGTTGCGTCTGAAAGCGATTTATTTGTTACTTCTTCCTGTATCACCCTCTTCTTCTTCTTCTTCTTCTTCTTCTTCTTCTTCTCCCATTTCTTCTTATTCTTCTCGTATTTCTTCTACTTCTTCTCCTTTTTCACCTTCTCCTTTCTCTTTTCCTTCATCTTCTCCTTTGATCTTCTTCTTTTATTCTTCTTGTTGTTTTTAATATTATACCTCATCCACCTCCTTCGTCTCCTCCTCCTCCTTCTTCTTCTCTTAATTGAATATATTTTATATAATACATTCTTTTTCTTCTTCCCCCTCGACATCCTCCTTCTCCTTTTCTTCATCCTCGTCCTCCTCCTCCGCGTACTCCTTATCCGCCTCCTTCTCCTCCTCTTTTTCCTCCTCCTCCTCCTTCCCCTTTACCTACTCCTCTTGCCACTCTTCCTCCTCCTTCTCTTCCTACACTCTTCCTTCTCCTCTTTTTCCTCCTCCTCCTCCTCCTCCTCCTCCTCCTCCTCCTCCTTCCCATTTACCTATTACTTTCCTTCACCACTTTCTTTTCTTCCTTTACCTCCACTTCATTTTCACCTTTCTTCTTCAGTCTTCTTCTTTCTTTATGTTTCTTTTATCTTACCTTTCTATTTTGCATATTATTTTCTTTTATTAATTTATTTGATTATTAGTACACTCTAGTTCTATTTTGTCTTATATTAACAATTGTAATATAGTGTACTCTCATATTATTTTTATTGTATTATTAGCATAGGAATATCTGAAATGTATAAATTTAATTTACTTTCATTTTGTATCAAGTGTGAACTGATTATTATTTTGTAATGTACGTTTAAATGCAATAGGATTTTCAAGACCTGGCATTCTAATAAAAATCAATCAATCAATCAATCCTCCTCCCTCATCAGCTTCTTCTCCTGCTGCCCCTCCTCTTCCCACTACAACCTCTCCTCCTCCACCTCATCTTATTTCTCTTCCTCCTTCTCCTCCTCTACCTCCACTTCCTCCTCCTTCTCCTCTTGCCACTCATCCTCCTCCTTCTCCTCTTCCCACTCCAACTTCTCCTCCTCCTCCTCCTCCTCCTCCTCCTCTTCTTCTTCACAGTACTCCACCTCTTTTACCTCCTCCTTCTTCTCCTCCTTCTATACCTCTTTTTCTAGCGCGTTTTATATTATAATCCTGTTTTATGTAGAGTCCTCCTGTTGAACTGTAATATATAACTCTCAATACAATGGTTCAGTTCATGGCAGTCTTACTGTCAGCGTCTGATTAGCATATTCAATTTGTTTAACGTCTCTTTAATTTAAATAGACCAATCAGAAGCCACCGGTAACATTTACCGGTTACCGGTAAGACGCGCTTGGACTCAACCAATAATGGCCAAGTTACTTGGAGCTTTACCGGTAACTGTTAAATGTCACCGGTGGCGTCTAATTGGTCTTGTCAAATTCATAGACGCTAAAAAATTGAACAGACCAATCAGACCAGCATTTAACGGTAACCGGTTAGGCTCCCAAGAACTCAACCAATAATAACAATCATTGCGTACCATTCCAAAAATTTCCGGCGATCATCACCACAAAAATCTGAATATTACTTGCAAGCACGCTAGGGACAGTCTTTCAGAGAGTGAGTGAGAAATAGGGATAACTATGAAAGGGAAAGAGTGAGAAAGGGGAGACACTCGAGTATTTCTGATGTCAAAGCGACGTCAAAAGCAGCAGCAGTTCTTGGAAGACGGAGTGAAGCCGGGCGACATCTTTTTCACCGTAGACAAAAGATTCGTGTAGAACAACATGTTTAGGAGAGAGAGAGAAAGAAATAGAGAGACTATATAGAGAAGCCACTCACTCGTCTCATTCATCGGACATCCAGTCCAGATCGTTGCTAGTCTTTTCAACAGCACCAGAAGACACACAAGAGCCGAAAAAAGGCCCATTGCAGACAAACGGGGCGTGGTGGCCGTAGAAAGTGCCTGAGGGCACATCGTGTGAGCCCCGTTTGACATCTAAAGCCTTCAGTCTTCTTCGTAAAACAACTCTCAATGGACGTGTAATTAGACATATTTAGCTTGCTCGACAAGTGCGCCCCCAAGCTACTTCAGAAAAAAGGGAAGTTTTTCACGGTTTGTGCAAATTTTGTTCGCCACAGGCTGTACAAAATTTTTCAGCTTATGCAATTAGTATGGATAGATCAGGAAGTTTACCCTTGCCAATTATAAACGCCTCAGCTTATAACAATATTTTTCAAAAAATCAGCACTGGATGGATTGAGATTGAGAAGCAGTGGTTTAACTATGGGGGATCAGAGGGATAAACACCCCTAGAGACTCAGAAACAAAAATAATTTTGGAATTTAACAAGGCCTGAGACAACAGCTTTGACAAAAGTCAAAAAAGACGTTCTAAATCGCTGAAAATTGGGTGTTGAAGTGATTATTTTTCAAAAAAATTGCGGTGGAGTAACCTGGACCCTCCATTTCAAATGAACGAGCTACACAAAGTCTTGAATTACTGTTAGAAAACCACTCATCCTTTTAAAATACATTTATAGTACGGTACTATACTGTAACCAAACCGGTGAGGTGGGGGATCAAAAATAGCAGTATATTGTAGTATATAGTGCCTGGAGTTACCCCCCCCCCCCTCCTCACATCAATGGTCATGTCCCTTCAGACGTATCCTCTAATCCTCTTAGTTAAGTCACTGTTATTAGCTCGAAATAATTATTTTATTGGCAATTTGATATTGGAAGATTATTTTGGTGTATTTAAAAAATAGATCAATAAATGATTTGATTAGATGTGATGCAACAAAATAAACCCCGAATTATTGTTAGATGCTCTCATATTATTTTCACACAGCTAATCGTTTCAGAAGCCGATCACAAGTTAATGAAGAAAATCTAGAATAAAATTATTAATGGAGGAAGTGAGCAGCTGTGAGTGGGCAGCTGTAGAAGGAAGAGGAAAAGATAAATAAAAGGATAAGTAGAACTAAATTTTGAAATAACTATTTCAAGAGAATACAGTACTAAACTATGTTGGCTTATCAATTGGCTCATTTTTTATCTTCAATGAATGAAAAACGTAATGACCGATTTCTATATTCAGGACAAAGTTGAGCTATGGCTTTGTTTAGATGTGGTGCAATAATAATAAAATAGAATTTATTTTGAATAAAATTAGTGCCGTATAGTGTCATAATTGGAAAACTAAGGCTGAGAAGTGGTTTGGAACTTTTTGTCCTTTCACATAGTTGTTCAAACGCAAGTGGACCTGAAAATTTGTTACAATCAGAGCAGTTCAGTTGTAGATCCCTGGGAGATCGTATTTGGATTCACTTGCATCCATAACCACACTGAACACAAACAAATACGATCTCCCAGGAATCTATAAACTGAACTGCTCTGATTGTAACAAATTTTACATAGGACAAACATAGGCCGCGCATTCAAATAACGATACAAAGCGCATTTACAGGCATTAAATACAAAAACCGAATCGACCTTCGCGAACCACATCATTCAAGCTGGACACATTTTTACTGATGTCGCTACCAACCAAAACATTCTACATATAAATCCTAAATGACATGAGCTCAACACCTTGGAGCAATTTGAAATATACAAACACACCACACACAATAAACAAAACATCCTCAATGAACAATTAAATTTTAAATCACACAAACTTTTCGATCACATTCTACAAAACTCCAATAATTTTTCTAGCCTAAACCGACAACGAAGAGAACACTTATAATCCAGGTTGCTGTTGAAAATGAATCGTCACTATTCTAAAAATCAGCCTACGTGAGTATAAATATCAACTTTTCATGTGAAATTTAACGACTTGCAGTCAAATAAATATTTGACTGCAAGTCGTTAAATTTCACATGAAAAGTTAATATTAACAACGCAGTTCGTCATGGAAGAAGAAATCCAGGAATATAAATATCTATTTATTATCTATTAAAATTGACTAAAAGTCGTTAAATTCATCATAAAAAGTAAATCTTATTAAATATATTTCTAGCCCAGTAGCTGCATTCGGCAATAGGTTCCTTCGAATATTGTTATCTGCATTGATGGAGTAGACTAATTGCACATCTGATATTGTGTCTGACATCTTTACACTTAACGCCTGAGAGCAGCTTACTTGACACTTAACAGACATGATGCAGTTTTTAATCATGTTTAAACGTCAAACCGCCACCAATTTTCAATTATTATTCTAATCTTTGCTTTGCACCCAGAGTTGAGTACCGAATAGACGAGAAGTCTGTTTATATTCTTGTCTGGATTTTGACTGCAGCATCGTGCATCTTGTATGTGTCAAATTTTACAAGAAAAAGTCCGCTATTCAGCCGCGGGACTTGTCTAGACTTCAATTGCTGATTATTTCAAACTTTTATTAGGTTTATTCAGGCTTTAATATCTGACTGTTGACTGTCAGGCATGAACCATGCAGGGAAACATATCGTGAGAGCCTGGAAGCTCATCTGTTGTCTATTAATTTTTTTATTTCTTCTTTTTCTTCTCCTGTTGCTCCTTTTTTCTACAAGTTAACGAGACAGTTATTCAACACTGTTTTCAATGAACGCTTTCTTCTCTGTTGACTGAAATGAGGAATTATTCATTCAATCTTGCAGATAAATCGTTTTAAGTTTTTTCTTTCGTTCCTTTTCTTCTCACTCCCTGAGAGTGGAATCTCGACTTATTTAATTCAAAACAACTGTAAAGTTTTGCCTATGAAACGAAATCACGTTTGTTGTGATTTTTAAATTATTACTACTGGACTGATATTTTTCAAATCTCGTTTCTCTTTTCTGGTGGGAATTCTTTTTTGTAAGGGTAAGGTAGGTACAGAATTTACAAAGGATGATTGAGGATAGTTTTCATGTAGAAAATAAAACCATGAAAAAACTTCTGAAAATTATTTACCCTTCAGAATATAATTATTTCCAAAACCACTTCAGTTGAATATTGTAAACTGTCATCAAACTTTCAGATAGAAACTCCAAAAAACATTTATGAGAAGCCCACAAAGGCCTGAGACTTGTGGAGTGGGTAGGCCTAATGAGTTGGATGATGGTGAATGACGTGTTGGACAGTTTAAGGTGAGTTCCGAACCACCGGAAAGTGACTTTACAGTAGAGAACTGAGTATTTTTTGCTGGCCGATCCAATCGGTCATCCTTCCAAAGAGGACCCTGGAGTTCGTAGCTTATCTTCATCTGACTAAACATATATCTTCTACGGCTCACAACTCACTTCCCAATAAAAAAAAATTAAATAAAAAACTTTTTCAAATCATCAATACCATAATTTATGCTAATATGTTAGCAACCACAAAAATCTGTATACCAAGAGGGACAACCCTTTCAAATATTATTAATATGCCGATACAAGCATCATTATACTAACTATTAAGCACTAGCAAAATCATTAACTATTAAAGGCAATAAAAAACATATTTGAAATCAATAAAAATCAAATTTGAAAAGGATATTAATTTAATAGATAAATTCAATTAATTTTCTAGGGGGAATCAAATATGATGTACCCACTATTTTCAATGATATTTACATATTATAGTATTTTACAATCAATTAGAAATAAAAACTTAGTCATCAAAATCTCCGATAGAAGCTAAAAGGGTGAAAAATAGTCCATAATATTTTAAGCAGAGGAGAATTATTCTTGATGTATTGATCCATAATGTATATTCAGAATAACAGGTATAAGAAAAGAAAATATTAAAAAATCCTTTCAAGTAAAATGGGAATCATGATGGCTTCAGAATAACAGGAATTGAAAGCAATAAAAAATATTTGAAACATCTTGTATTTAACTACGAACAAACGGGTGATTGATTTCCATCAATGAATGAAAGATCGATTTCCATTTGCCAGAAGCCATTTGGTCAACGGCCAGCACATTTTCAGACGACATATTGAATTCGAGACGATTTGAATTGAAAATTAGCTGCATTAAATTCTAATCTTATCAACTACTTTGCTTCAGCAACTGCTTCTTGACAGCTTCTCTTGCCTTTCTCGATACAATGGCCAGTCATTCATTTGTTTTGCAACAGAGTTCATTCATTCATCCGCTCATTGATTCATTCTCGTTCATTGAACAAGTTATTGGCAAGTTGAATGAATTACATTGAATTAATGTGAGACAAATTTCTCATAAACAATTCACTACCGATGGTTCGGAACCCACCTAAAACTGTAGGACCAACTCATCAATCACCACCACTCAATTCATTACCAAGCACAGGTCTCAGACCTATGTGGGCTTCATCCTCAAAAAAACAGCCGTATTTCCAAGACGTTTACTCCTGAGTATACCTCTACCAGGACAAACCAGGATGTTTTATCAAAAAAATACAAGACAAACTGAAAAAAGTTCCATTCATTCATTCAAGTTCATTAGTAGCGCACATCTAGTTTTTTTCAAAATTGTATGAAATTTTTGGGAAGGATACAACTTTTTTAACCTCTGGAATTTCTTGTTCCATAACGATCTGCGTTATCAATATTAACTTTTTATTGTAAATTTAACGGCTTGCAGTTAATTTTAATTATGAATAAATAATATTTCTACACAATTTACAATAAAAATTAATATTTTTTTATCCTCTTAGATTGTAACCGAGTCATTCACATCAACTTTCTAGTTTATTATCTATTATAAACATAACTTTTTAGACATAATGATGAGCAGTTTTGGGCAATATTCTGTCGTACTCACATTGATCTTATGTTAGTTAAATTAATAAATAAATAAACTTTCGAGAAGACAGGTATTACATGTAAATTTCTGCTATCTTTACAAAACTGTTGAATTCACACAATATTTCAAGAAACTTTGAATGGTATTTAATTATATACATATTACTATTGATAAAATATATGAGAATCAGTTGAAAGGTAACAAGAGGCATTAAACATTAAATGTATATTTATTCTCAATTTTAATTTCTTGCAGTTTTTTCACAAATATTTCTTGGTTTGATTCCTACATTTTCCGCTGTAAAATCTCTGATGAAATTCAAAATTTATATCTACTTTCTTCAGACTATTGGACTTTTTCAGTGCTGAGTTCTTAAAGTAAACTTCTAAATTGATATTTTTGTTTTGGGACGAATCAGTAAGTTTGTAGGCCTTCTTCAAAGTGAAATTCCTAGTTTAACTTGGACATGTCCAAAAAATTGGATTTTCCATTTGAAAATTTGTAAAGAACGCAGTAGTGCGCTATGCCTGTTGTATGTTTACCTGAGTGTGTTTTGTATAATAAATAAATAAACATTAGACCAGATCTAAATATTTAGTAGCCTACCGAAAACACAAAATATTTAGTATCTAAATATTAAATACTCTTATAATGCAAAGTTAAAAATAAAATAAAAATTTTTCAAAAATAAAAGCAGTATTATCAACATCACATGGATTTTAGACTTTAAATTTTTATTTCGCAACTTCAGCTTTCTGTCATTTAAGTGGTCGTGAGTTCGAATCCCGCTCCACCGTCAGGCATTTATGTGTAATCATTCACCTCATTACCCACGCACAAGTCTGGGACTCATGTGATAAAAATAAAAAAATACTTGGTCTTCACATCATGTTGTTGGAAATATTATGAACGAATTTTATGAGAAAAGTTGGATTTTTTTATTTAGAGGCTTAGCATTCCACAAAAAGTTTGAGAAAAAAATACATTTCATGAAACTGTTAGTCTCTCAAGTAACTGATAGAATCTATCAGACAGACCATAGTAAGACTAAAGTAACCCTTATCCTATAACATTTCAAGTTTTATGATAAGTTAGAGTATATTTTGATTGATTCATTGATAGAATTCGTCCTTTTGGGTTGAGAAAATCCCAACAATTTCTTCATAACTTACTCAAAGCAAATTTCAATTCAATCTATGACACCTGAAAAACGATGACAAACTGAACCATTTCTAATCTGGAGAGGAGCTGACTAGATTTGCTGGCCTACCCATTTCTCATCATGTACAGAATCCCCATTTTATCCTCCGCTGAGGAGTAATCAACTTTTGATATAGCATTTACTCCTGTATCGAGAGACCAAAAAATAAAACAACCATGCCACAAAATATCTCAGATGCAGACAGTAGGGGTACAATTACAGTTTTCACCAAAAAATTTACATGAATGGAATAGCAAATGGCAGGAAGTGACGTCACAGAGTTCATTGGGAAGTAAAAGATAGAAGAATAAAATAGAGAGGATTTGGAGAGTAGAAAAATGCTCTTGCCAAAAATACTAATTCTGAACAGACATTGTTTAGTTAGAGGTGAACGTTTTCTGCATCTGTTATTCATTTGCAAAATATTCATGGGTGGGAGAGAGACGTAAGGGGGGCATCATTGGTTGTGCGAGGGGGGCATCACAGACATGCCTCTATTCACGTCACTCAAACAAAACCAGCTCTGTTCTGTATTCATACAATGTTTCACATCTTCTGTATTTTATAAACATGGACATAATACATTCATGTTCAGAAAGATTGGTAATAAAGTAATGTTGCTTTGCGACATGTGGCTGTAATATGAATATTATAATATTAGTGGGTGTGAATCACATGAAGAACGCACACAAGGAAGAAAGACAGTGTATTTTAGTGAATATTAAATATTAACTTTTTAAGTGAATTCAACGACTTGCAGTCAAATTTTTATTAAGAATAAGTAGTATTTTACTTACTCTGGCCTACAGAGTGAGTGAAATACTACTTATTCTAAATAAAAATTTGACTGCAAGTCGTTGAATTCACTTAAATAGCTAATATTAACAACGCAGTTCGTCATGGAACAAGAAATCCAGGAATATTAAATATTTGTATATTGTACAAAATGTTGTAATTATCCATTAAAATATGTGCAAAACAAGCATTAAATGCAGGAGATGTATTTCGAGTTATAGTGATTTCCAATTTCCATTCAAGCATGAGACTTGTCCCGAGTGATAAAATAAATAGATAAATAACTTGTTTCAAAATGTAAAAGGTGTCATAAAAATGTAACAGGATATTAATTAGTCAACTTAGCTTCCCACTTGATCAAAATATTCACTGTATAACTACTGTAATTAGTTTATACTGTAAGTGTACTGTAATTTTATTACCCTAGTCCAACTGATTCCTACCTAAAACCTGAGAGCTGATACCTCTTAATTTTAGCTTCTGTGCTGAGTGGCTTGTACTTGTGCCTCTTGTAATTACAAAAAATACCAGACTTAGCCTGGAGGTAAATCTGGGACCAACAGTAGATGGTCAATTACTGGGTTTTATATGCAATAATTTTAAAAATTGTATCATGATGAAATAAAGATTAAAAAGAGGTATTCTGATGAATTATATCAATAATATGAATTACAATTTGTTCTGTAATGTTTCCCGTGAGAAATAATTCATGAACAATCCAATATCAAAGCTGACACTGTATTTTTATTAAAATATATAAAAAATCTATTTTGATGAATTTTATCAATGATATGAATTACAATTTATTTTGTGATGTTTTCCATGACTTACTTGATGGACGATCTAATATTAAAGCTGAAACTGTATTTTATTTAAATTGTTTGTCTATTTAAAAAATGTAAAAATCTATTTAGATGAATATTTAATAAATGATATGATTACAATTAATTTTGTGATGTTTTCCATGACTTACTTGATGGACAATCTGATATTAAAGCTGACACAGTGTTTTATTTAAATTATGATTTACTCACTTGAACTGGAGGAATGTATTTCACTTCTAATGAGAAGCTACATCAACCTTCTCATGGAATTGAATGGATTTCTCCAGTAACAGTGATTAAAATCATAATTTAAATAGAAATACAGTGTCAGTTTTGATACCATATTATGCAATTTATTACTTCGCCAAAAGGCTTACTAGAAGTTCAGAAGCCTAATTATGTAGATTATATCGACATAAAATGTAAAAATAGCATTAATTCTGGTGAATTATTAATATTCATTCATTTAACGATTTAACTAACATACAATAAATGTGAACACAACAGGCTATTGCCCAAAACTGCTTTTCACAAAATTTAAAATTAGAATCGAAATCTTAGGTTAGGTCTGTTTCACTGAAAATTTCACCTCGAAGCACAATAATTCACAAGAATAAATAAGAGCTTAAAACTCAACCAGCACAAGTAGGTATTTGGATTATCTTGAAGTGACGATACTGTTAATAATCAAGCTACTGGGAGCTTTACCGGTAACTGGTGAATGTTACCGGTGGCGTCCAATTGGTCTACTAAAATGCATAAACGTTAAAAAATTTGAATAGACCATTCAGATGACACCGGTAACATTTACCAGTTACCGGGAAAGCTCCCAGGAACTCAACCTATATTTAAGTCAACAGATATCAGCTAAAAGAAAGTAGATAATTCATTAATTTTCTCGAATTCTGCTATGTCACGAAGGACAAAGCAGTTGTCTCAATGTCAAAACATTACATAAGTGCATGATTTTCAAGTGCATGAGTGTCATAATAGCATGAGTCATAAAATCATGTCTTTTTCAGGTATGATTACTTCATGTAGCCTGAGTATTGTATTGGAACAACTATACTATTTTTTATAGCTAATAAAAGTTGACAGATTTTTATTGTGATGCAAATGATACTAAAAAGTCTGACTAGATACTGCTACACACCTTTCATAAAATAGAAAGGTATACAAGGAAAGGATGTACTTACTAGAGTCTGTATACATTATGTATTACTGCACCAACCATTATCATCAACGTACCGTACTGCATTGTTTGAGTATAAGTATTTTTTATTTTTTTTTAGATTACGTCTTGGAGACTCTAGTTAAGGATTATAAGAAGACAAATCAGATTAACAATTATATACAATCGTAAACACTAGTTACCATAATTACTACATCAATTAGTTGAGGTGAGGCTTAATTTTGCACAGGTGAGTGTGTATAGTATCTAGCACACCTCTGAGCTACTTCCTGTGTTCAAGCCGTCATTTGACGGAGACGTTTGGAAAGTAACACAATTGATGTAGCCTTTTTTGTATCTGATATGAGTAAAGCCACAATAAGGCATACGGTAATACATAACCTCAAGCCACAATAAGGTATACTTTTTATTCTACTTGTCACCTATTCTGTAAACTACGACTTGTGATCAGGTAAATTAATTTAATTCAAATACTGAATTTATAATAAATATGCAATGGTCCTGCTAAACATTGCAATATTCCATAGCAGGTACCATACCAGATTATAAATCAGAATAATAAGTATTCCTGGATTTTTGTTCCATAACGATCTGCGATGTTAATATTAACTTTTTATGGTAAATTCAACGACTCGGCTTTTGCCGACCATATCATTCAAACTGGAAGCAATTTTACTGACATGACTAACAACCTACACATTCTACATATAAAATTTAAAGGACACGAACCTTAGAACAATTTTAAATATACAAAAACACCACACACAATAAACACAACATCCTCAATGAACAATTACATTTTAAATCACACTCTACAAAAAAACAACAATTATTCTAACTAAAAAAACCAACATGTCGATCGCTTTTGAATATGAGTCTCCAAGACTCGAAAACGTTTGACCAAAAGTGAGTAAGAATAGGTACTATTTATTCACAATTAAAATTGACTGCAAGGCGTTGAATTTACAATAAAAAGTTAAGAAGTAACTGAATTAATTTTTCACTTGATATAAATCAATTACTTTTTGTCAACTTTTTATGGTAAATTCAACGACTTGCAATCAATTTTTGTTGAGAATAAGTCATAATTTTACTCAGTTTTTGGCCAAACGTATTTGAGTCATGAAGACGGCTTATCTTCAAAGGCAAAAAAGTGAGTAAAATTATTATCATTTATCCTCAGTTAAAATTGACTGAAAGTCGTTGAATTCACCATAAAAAGTGAAAATTCTTTATTTTTTATTCACACGTTCAATTTAATCTTGATTAAATTTAAATTCAGTGCTCTTTCAAATTCACTTTCATTCTCATAAATTCCTAGCGCTCTATGCGAAGGTGTAGAGCTGTAGAAATATGTGCCAATGACCTCAGAATCATTTCAAGGTTATGTCTGATTTTCCATCTCTCTCCATTCCTTCTCACTTCTCAGATCCCTCTTTTCTTCTCAGTTCTCTTTCTCTCTTCCTTTGTCATATTATCCATCTCTCTTCTTTACTCTCTCACAACTTTTAACACTCTCTACTTCAACTTCTTTCTTTTACTCTTTTCACAAAACAGGTGACAAAGCGCCTGCTTTTGCATACAAAACATCAATTCCTGAATATTAGACAAAAACTGACGTTTTTTGTACAATCAACTCTCGAAACTGATCCTCAAATAATTACCAATTATCGCAGAAGCTTTAATAGAGGTAGATTTCAATACTATTGTTACAAAAAACAACTGTTTTTGAGAATCTTTTGTACGTTATCAGCAGATACCGGTCATTATGAGTTGATTAAAATTCCATTCAAACGTCCATTTAAATTTTTGTGAAAAGTGATGTAGTGAAAGAAATGTTTTTCTTTACACAAAAAAATATACTGTAAGATAAAATAGGCTCTAACACATCATTAGACTGACTGAAAACATTCAATAAATTATGGATTTGTCACATTCAAGAAATATTGTTCTCAAGAATAAATTATTTTTTATTTCAAAAATTTTGAATTGAGTGCAAAATTTCTATGATTTTCCAAATTTATAGAGATATGTAGTTAGTTAAAGTGCTTAGAGTGATAAATTCAACTATTATTGGAGTAAAATTTTTGAAAGTATATTTATTAATTATTATTGTTAATAACAATAACTATCAAATAGCAGCAAAACTTTTACAAGAAAATGAAAAGGTCTTAAGTATTTAAGTAATTGGTGTTTACTTTCTTCCACCACTTGAAATGCAGAAATTATTTTCAAAGTCGAGATTCATTCAAGGTAAAGTGTCGTAAAAGACAATATTTATTTATTGTGACAAAATTACAATGAATGTGAAGGAGCAACAGACTTAAGTCCAAAACTGCTATTTTCACAAGTTTTGTATACGGTATGTTACAGAACATTAACGTAGGAAACATTAGAAGATTAATTCATGCTAAATGTTCTGATAAAATTAATGTGCTATCAAAAATTAGGCCGCAGATGTTTGTAACTTCCTGCAATAAGCTCGTCAGGGAATTAGCTTCAATTAAAAAAATCATTTTAAGGTGTATGATAAAGAAAAAAGAATAATTAATTAGGAAATTAAGCAACCAGAAATAATCATTTAAAATAAATAAAATAATTATTGAAACTTTCTGATAACAATGGAGAAATATTACAATTTTCAAAGTTTATACTTTCTTTCAAGGGTGCGGGAAACAATAAAATGAGTTCCTGGATTTCTTGTTCCATGACGAACTGCGTTGTTAATATTAACTTTTTATGTGAAATTTAACGACTTGCAGTCAAATATTTGTTAAGAATAAGTATAACTCACTTAATCTGTAAGCCGAGCGCTTTCGAATCTATGAGATCCATCTTCAGACGCCTCTGAAGATGGATCTCATAGATTCGAAAGCGCTCGGCTTACAGATTAAGTGAGTTATACTTATTCTTATCAAATATTTGACTGCAAGTTGTTAAATTTCACATAAAAAGTTAATAAAATGAGGTAAGAGAAGTGTGTAATAAAAAAACAAAATATACGTTTTAAAAGTTTACCATTTATAAGGCTAATAATTATTGGAAACACAACAGGCTAGAGAATATTTTTTTAGTTTTGTCCAAATTTCTCATCAACTATCAAGGCTTGTTAGGAAAAATTGATGAAAAAGACATTGGTCAGCCAAATATTTTGTTAATTCTTATTTAGGCCTATAAAAATGATTCATATTTATTATTCAAATTATTCAAATTCTATTCATATAAATAATGTTTTGGTTTGTTACCCCTGTAGCAGGCTGAAGTGGAAAAACAAGTTCAAATGAGGGTAACCAATAAGAATAAAGGAGGATCTAACAAAAGAGAAAATGGGAAATTTGATAATTGCAGAGAACATCCTACAACATACTGAAGTGGAGGATTAATTGCTGATGATTCCTACATGTGCCCGAGACTTGTGCGTGGGTAATGAGGCTGCGCTATGCGGCCCGACAGGAATCTAAGTCAAAACGTTAATCAAGTTTGCAAGAAACAATGAATATAAAAGAACAGTGTGTATAAAAAAATGAGAAATGCATGTTTTGATGAGAATAATCTATATCCTCAACAATAATATTAGTCAAAAAATTTGGACCTCCTCCAAAGTTGATATCAAGTGTAAAAATGTGAATGAATAAAAAAGAAGTTTAATAAAAGAAGATATGAAAAGAAGAATTATTGAATCTGTAAAAAAGGTGGAATAACGGTTTATCTTGTAAGCATTAAGCAATTTAGACAAAGATTATAATATCTTTTAAAACAGGAAACAGAATAATTGACAGTAATAAAAACAAATCATTTTTTACAAAAAAAGCTGAGAACATCCTGCAATTGACTGAAGTGATGTAATTCTTTTCAAAGTCTAAATCTAGGGTTGTTATTATAAAGGGTAAAAAAGGAAGCAATAAAAAAGTAAGACAACAAGTAATAACCAATAGAAAATAATTAGGAAACAAAATTATTGAATAATAAAAATAATGTCTTGCAAGAGTTTGGAGTGATGAAATGTTTTCCAAATCCAAACTTTCTGTCAAAGGTTGTTGGGGGTGCTACAGGGAATAATTTGAGTTATATCATCTACCTTCAAAGCTGATGGAATAAGACAAAATAATTGTGAGTACCTCAAAGAAAACAAGTTATTATTCCATTCATAGTATTTGTTTAGGATTTCTTCCAACAGGTTTGAGTAGAATAATTATTTGTATTTTTAATTAAACACAAAGTCTTCTCTTCCTTATCTGGGGGATGCTAGAATTAATCAAATTATTTACATTCAATTCCCATTAAATCAACCAACAACATACTTATTTAATTAAGGGTAACTGATAAAAAGAAGCTATTCCATTCAAGATATTGTGAAAACCTACTGCAAGAGGTTAAAGTAATGTAGGAAGTTTTTCTAAGACCAAACTTTCAAGGATTTTTGGGGGGGGTGGCTAGAAACTATAATAATTGATAAAATCACTCATTTCCAAGTTCGATGGAACAGATAACATTATAATAGTATCTTATTAAAACAGAAATCTAGTTATATCGGTAGGAAACTCCACAACAAGCTTCAAAATACAGCAATATTTCAAAACAATTGAAAAATATTTAGTTGATAAAGCTTTTTGCAGTGTACAAGAGTTCCTTTCACATCGAAATTAAGCCTCACCTCAACTAATTAATATAGTAATAATTATGGTAACTAGTGTATAAGATTATACAATTGTTAATCTTACTTGCATTATACTCCTTAACTGGAGTCTCCAAGACGTAATCTACAAAAAATTGAAAGCAGCTAATAAAAATCATATTAATCCCTACAAAAATTGTGAAGACCTACTGCAAGAGGTCAAAGTGATGTAGGTATTTTTTTTTCAATCCAAACTTCCTATTAAGGGTTGTTAAGGGCGGTAAAAGCAATAATAATTGACAGAATTATTCGCTTCCAAAGCCAATAATATCAAACAAATATGACTTTAAAAATAAAGTCAAACAATAAAAAATCAATATTATAAAATAAAAAGACCTACTTCATTAAAAAATTATGTAGACCTACTGCAAGAAGTTAGAGTTACTTAGGTAATTTTCTACGGTCTAAACTTTTTATCAAGGGTTGCAGGAGTTGCTAGAGGCAATAATAATTATGATAGAATCACCTATCTCGATATGAAATGTACCAATAAAATATTTGAGAGTAACTAATAAAAAAACTTTATTATAGGATACACTTTCCAAGTTCAACTTTAAACTTATTAAGGTGTTTTTTCTTTCTATCAAGTTATCTATGTTTGTCCACTTTTTTCCATTTCTCTTATTATTATTTCTTTGATGTTTTCCATGACGAAATACTTAATGAACAATCTAATATTAAAACTGACACAGTATTTCAGTTTTATATAATGTTTTACTCACATATATTGGAGATGTTTGAGGAATGCATTTCACTTCTGAAAAGAAGCTTCGTCAGCCTATTATTTCTTCTATTCTTTCTAATTTTCTCAAAATATTGTATTATTTTATCTTTGTTTTTGTCAGTTGTTAAATAAAATTTATTGTGTCATTAATGAATCAATCTGAGCTTATGTATGTCATTGAATGAATACAAAAAATTGTGAAGACCTCTACTGCAAGAGGTTAGAGTGTTGTAAGTAATTTTTTTATAGTCCAAACTTTCCACCAAGGGTTGTTGGGGTTGATAGAAACTATAATAATTCTTGGATTTCTTGTTCCAACGATCTGCGTTGTTAATATTAACTTTTTATTGTAAATTTAACGACATGCAGTCAATTTGATTATAATTGCAGTTTTACTTTTAGTTAATTGACTGCAAGTCATTAAATTTACAATAAAAAGTATTTTCTATGAAGATGATGAAGCCCTATAATAATAATTGATAAAATCACTCGTTTCCAAGCCTGGCGAGACAACAAAATAATTTAGTGACTAATAAAAACCAAATTATTATTTACAAAGGAATTGTGAAGACCTACTACAAGAGGGTTGTCAAGGGTTGATGGGGTTGCTAGAAATTATTATAATTAATAAAATCACCCACCTCCATAGCCGATGAAGGTCCATTCCGCTTGTGGATGCTGAGACGCGTCCGAAGATCAGGTCACCCCGGCAACGCACGCTACGCGGGAAGAGATTTTTCGAGACGGACGGACAGACAGGCGGACCGACCACCAAATGATCACACCCGCAGAACTACAGAAGAACAACTAACTAACTTCGGTTATGGAGCCGCTTTGGTTTGGTGTTGTAGCAGCTAAGAAGAAGAAGAAGATGAGCCTGGGGTCTCCTCTCATCTGGCCAACGGGCTTGGGGGGGCCCCCTGCTCACCCCCCGGGCATAATCTGTCAAACACCCACCCCCACCACACACACACACACGCGCGCGCGCGCATGCACTAGCACCGTACTTGTACCCTGCACTCCTCTGTATCACTCACGTGGTGGTGTGATCCTCCTCACACAAGCATCAAGGGTCTTCTTCTTTTTATTTTCTTCTTCTTTTACTACTTTTTTTCTTCTTTTTACATTGTTTTACGCACCCTACGAAGAGTCACCTCACCACGCTTCTAGCAAAGAAGAAGAAGTAGGAGGAGGAGGAAGAGAAGAAGGAGGAGGAGGAAGAGGAGAAAGAAGAAGAGGACGTGGAGGAAGAGGAGGAGGAGGAGGAGGAGGAAGAGGAGGAGGAAGAGGAGAAAAGGAAGAGGACGAGGCGAAAGGAGGAGGAGAAGAAGGAGGAGAAGGAAGAGGAGAAAGAAAAAGAGGAAGAGGAGGAAAAGAAGAAAGATGAGGAAGAGGAGGAAATGAATATGAGGAAGAGGAGGAAAAGAAGCAAGAGGAGGAAGAGGAAGAGGAGGAGGTGAAAGAGGTGGAGGAGGAGGAGGAGGAGGAGGAGGAGGAGGTGAAAGAGGTGGAGGAGGAGGAGGAGGAGGAGGAGGAGAAGGAGGAGGAGGAGAAGGAGGAGGAGGAGGAGGAGGAGGTAGAGATGAGATGGAAGAGAATGGAGAGGAGGAAGAAGAAGAGTAGAAGAAGGAGGAGGAAGAAGTGGGGGAGGAGACGGATACATAAGTGGAGGAGGTGTTAGATGAGGAGGAGGAGGAGGAAGAGGTGAAAGAGCAGGAAGAGGATGAAGAGGATGAAGAGGGGGAAGAGAAGGAGGAGAAGGACGACGAGGAGGAGGAGGAAGTGATAGATATGAAAAATAAAGGAAGAAGGAGAAGTTGAAGGATGTGATAAAGAAGATGACAATAGTGAGAAACTAAAAAAAGGAGAAGGAGGAGGTGATAGTAAAGATAAAGAAAGAGGAGAAGAAGAAAGAAAAGAAAGATAAGAATATAAAAAAAGAAGTGGAAGGAGGTGATGGAGAAGATGAAAATAAAGAGGAAGAAAAATGAGGAGAAGATGAAGAAGAAGAAGAAGAGGAAGAAGAAAAAGAAGAGGTAGAAGACCATCGTGTCTCTGCCGATGCCTGTCTGCCTGATTGACTAATTAAACTACAGGTTCTTTTGCTGTCTACCCTCTTCTACTTGCCTTTTACTTCTTTTTTCTTCTTCCTCTTCTTTTTCTCCTACCTCATCTCCTTTGAGCCTCCTCAATTTACTTCTTTTTCTAATACTTCTACTCATTCATTGGTCTGATACTTCTCTTTCTTATTCTCTCTTCATCATCTCTTCTTTCTTATAATTATTCTTCTTCGGTTTCCTTTTTTCTTCACATTTTCTTCATTTATTGTTGCTTCTTTTTCTTCTCCTTCTTCCAGTTCTCCTCCACTTCTTTAACTTCAGTTTTCAAATTTTCCTCCTCCTTATCTCCTTTTTCTTCTCTTTCATTCTCCATTTTTTTCTTCTTCATCATCTTATTCATTCCTTAGATAATTTATTCTTAAGACTTGTAGACCTCCCACAAATCTACTAATAAGTTATTTCTCTAAATTGTCCTGACTTGTGACTGTCATGTCCACAGCCTTACAAAAATTAAATTTATTAGTATTACGTACAACTTTAGATAATTTTAAACGTCTTGGCAACTTTTCTTGTTGTTGTGTGATAATTTTCCGCAATTAAAATTCACTTGCCTGACATAATACACAAACTAACAGGAGACTGCATGCGATTATGCCAATCAGTTTCCTCCGCTCGTCCATCACTCTCAATTTCTCCTTTATATTTTCTTCGTTCTTCTTTCAATTTCTGTTCGTCTGTCTCTATTTCTCTCGCTCTGTCCGATCTGGTCATGTGTCCGGTTCGTTATGTCCTTCATTGAAGCGCGAACACTCTTGTTAGGATGATTTTGAATAAGAATTGAGGTTATGTTTGAGAAAACACTGAGGTTAGGTTGGCAGTAATTAGTTTTCATCAGTGTTGCCACCCAATTTGCGCGCAAAATCAGTTCGTTGGACCGGCAAAAAGCTGCTTCGACAGTCAGCACACACACAAACTTATTCAAAAAACAAAAATTCAAGAAAAAAGTTGAACTTTGCGTGCATGCAGTGGCAATTTTTTTCTTCCTGTCAAGTAACGTTTTTCGCGCATGAATTGTCGCCTTAGAATTCACAGACCGAACTTCTCCGATATTTGATTTTCATTTTTTATAAAAGAGATTCTAAAAGTTGCGTTTTGTCTTATTGTTTTCAAGCCGGCTACCCCCTTTCTGTGGTACTTTTAACGTGGTAATATACGGTATACACTTTTATAACACGCTCACAGTATACAGGGTTTTCTTCTTTTTTTGACGTCTCGAATGACTCTGGTTTGAGAGTATAAGACAAATCAGATCAACAATTATAAGCATGGTATATTATTAAATTTTATACACTAGTCACCATAATTACAATACCAATTAATTGAGGTGAGGCTGAACTTTGATCTGAAAGGAAATCTTGTTCACTATAAAAAGCTATATCAACTAAATATTTCTATATTTTCAACACTCTTTAAAAATTGGTCAATTTTTTTATCCAACAAAACTCCTAGAAATGTCATTTTCTTCCTGGTCTAGTTGATTATCGTTTACAAACACGTTTATAGCCCAATCTGCTATGTAGATCAAACGACTGTATTTCAGCAATATAACTTATTTGTAATTAATACAAATAGTTACAAACAATGCAACTTATTTGTAATTAATACAAATAGTTACAAACAATGCAACTTATTTGTATTTAATACAAATACAGTTACAAACAATGTAACTGATTTGAATTTAATACAGATGCGTTGTTGAAATACAGTTGCTCATTGTTCGATCTACATAGACATACATTTTACTAGCATATTGCCCGATTTATAAATCCAGATTTAGGAATCTGGATTCCTATAATGTGTAATAATCTATCCTCATAAATTAATTTAATAGTCTCTCTTTTCTTATTCCTCTTCTTATTCGCAATTTACTGTGTTGTTAATAATATGTTTTTCAATCTGTCACAACAGAAATTTGTAAATTTTTAAAGTAATTCTATTATATCTTAAGTTATCTCCTTCTCCTTCTTCTCCTTTTTCTCTTCATCCTACTCCTCTTACAACTCCTTCTTCTCCTCCTTTTTCTCCTCCTTTTTCTCCTCCTTCTTCTCCTCCTTCTCCTTCTACTCAGCCTCATCAATTTCCTTTTCCTCCTCCTTCTTCTCCTCCTTCTCCTTCTACTCAGCCTCATCAATTTCCTTTTCCTCCTCTTTCTTCTTCTCCAACACCTTCTTCACCACCTCCTCCTCCTCTTCCTCCTCCTCCACCTTTTATTCCATAGAAGAGTCCAGTGATCACTATACAAACCTACGAATCTAGGGGTTCCAGGGAATACTGCAAATAATGTTTTACTTGAGGAACATCCGATGATTCATTAAATACTGGCCTACAGTGCCTGGCCCATCCAAAATTGGTTCTGAAATGGCCCATATTAAAAAAATTGTTCTTAAATAAGCTAAATTAAAAGTTTTTGACAAATTCAATCAAGTTGGCGTCTCTATGTTCTATTGCCGGCAGGAATCTCTGGCGCAATCACGACTTGAATTTTCATAAAGATATGAAGACAAGATGTAGTGGATTGGCACGGTATAATCAGACTGTGATGGATTACCCGGAGAGAGGTGTAGAAGGGGGTAGAAGAAGATCAACATCATCATCATCATGCTGGTCGTCGTTCAATTACTGTGCAAGGACACAAATTTGTAGAGTAGCTTGCTTGTAACAGGCTTTGGACACACTTCATCATTTCTTCTTTTTCTTCTTCTATTCTTATTCTCCTTCTTTTCTCTCTTCTTCCTCTTTGTCTTTCCGTCTCGTTTGTGCATTCTCTTCACCCCGAGATCACTCGCTCTACGCGAGGACTCGCACCGCTATTTTGGAGATTTTACATTTTACATTTAGCATTTAAAATCGGCTTTCGCATAATTGTAGTTATCATTGTTTAAAATTGCAACTTGAGGGATTAAAATAAGCTCTGAAATTGTTTATTGATATTATTCGTGAAACGAGTGTCTAGATTGATCTAGGAGAGCAATAAATTGCTTCCAGACTCGGACAGTTACGCTATCACTGACTCCGTTTGATTGAATCTAACACAAAATGGGAATTGACAGTAATGAAAATGTAGATGAAATGAAGTTTGTAACGTTCAGCAACTGGCTCGGAAATTGATTTTACTTGTAAATTGGTTAGGTTCAATGTAAAATGAGCTGAAAATCGGATAAAACAAGTTAAAAGTCTGTAACTATAGTAGTTTTTAAATTAATCAACAGAATATTATGCTGAAATTGTTTTGCAAGTTTGAAGTGGATTAACTTGCTGGTTAATTGTCGAAAATTTGAACTTTTCCTTACCAATGCAATTTGAAGAAAATTTAACTTAGATCAAAGCACAAATTTCATTTTTCAAACAGATGAATAACTGTTTTTCATAGGCATGTCAGGCACTTTTTAAAATATTTGGAAAAATATTTAGTTGATAAAACTTTTTATAGTGTACCAGAATTCCTTTCACATTAAAATTAAGCATCACTTATTGATATGTAATTATGGTAACTAGTGTATAAGATTGTATGCATATTATGATTTTTGACCTAACTTGTCTTATACTCTTAAGTGGAGTCTCCAAGACGTATCCCAATCTACAAAAAAGCTCTGATATAATTAACAACACAAATCAACGTCTTTATTTTTGAGTACGGTACGGTAATAAATCTTTTTAAAAAACTGGGGCAAATACACGCATCTCAGCCCTTACTAATCATTGAAGAAGACTTCTTTCAACATTAAACTCGATACTTTGATAAATTAATATTAATAACTTTTCATGTGAAATTTAACGACATGCAGTCAAATATTTGTTAAGAATAAGTATAATAACTCACTTCTCACTTGCATGTCGTTAAATTTCACATGAAAAGTTAATATTAACAACGCAGTTCGTCATGGAACAAGAAATCCTGGAATTAATATTAAATCGATAAATGTAGAAAATCCGGCAAAAACGAGAAAAAATTTATCAAATCAATGTCAAATATAAAACATTTAATAAATACATCTAAGGCGTTATAGATTCATTTTATTTTTTACTTGATATTAAACATGAATAATTGTTGAAAATACTTTACTGGTGAATTTAACACTTACTTATTTGTGTGACGGCCAAGCTTTTCATAGTGTACAAGAGTTCCTTTCACATCAAAATTAAGTCTCTCCTCAACTAATACTGACATAGTAATATTATGGTAACTAGTGTATAAGGTAGTACAATTTTTTTATTATTAATTATATATTATTATATTATTTTTATATTAATTTTTTTAATTATCTGACTTGTCTTGTACTCTTTAACTGGAGTTTCCAGATGTAATCTACAAAAAATAAACTCAACAACTACACATTGTCAATTTGAATAGTGTTATTTTTCCTGATAACAGTTATTGAAATTCTCAATTCTAAACTGAGCCACGTTTTTGTTGAAAGTTGAATAGACTAGTGTAATCAATTTCTAGTATAATTTTGCAGTGGAGAGTAAATTGAATGAGAACAGGATATGATTGTATGTCATTGAGGGGGCTCAGCTTCCTTTTTCTTATCGCAATATCTGAAAATATAGAACGTTTTTGGGACGTAACTATGTTAGGAAACCGTACAAGGCCTAGATATCATCCATTCATTTGATTTTCAACTAATTTTGTTCAAATTCATTCAATAATTATTCTAAATTTAAAATTCGACTATATAAACAAATCATGAGGCCTGACTGGTTGTATGGTGTCCAACTCTGGGGTTATACTGCATAGAGTAATATTGGCATCATTCAAAGATTTCAAAATAAGTTTTTGCGACATTCTTTCAATGCTCCACGCTACATCAGAAACTCTGATCTACATAGAGACCTGCAAGTGGAGCTGGAGACAGCCAAGGAAATGATTGAAAGATCAGCGAAGTCCTATGAAGAGACTGCATCACCACCAAAATGTTGAAGCAATCCAGCTCTTGGACAATTCAACATCAGTGAGGAGACAGAAGAAAGAAACCAACAGACCTGGTGTGACAGTGTTCAGTAGTGCTCAGTGGAAGTAGAGCTCATAAATTTATTAGTTTAAATGTGAAATGTGTAATTAAATTTAAACAAGAAGAATCTATTGAATAACTTCAAATTTAATAATTTAGGCTAGAAAAAACTGATTGTTAGTCCTAGTACTAGAATTAGATTTCAATATTAGATTTTTTTAAAATTATTTTAATATATTCGTTCTTGTAGCATTCGTTTTTCAAAGTCTTGTTTTTTTTAGGAAAAACGAACGTTATAGGAATACTGCAAAATGGCAGTAAAAGACAGCAAAGTTTTAAGAATTTTCCTGGATATACAAACCTTGTTTATTTAATTAGCTTATTCTAGGTTTTATTAACAACAACAAAATTATTTGATCATTCACCTGGTGACTGTTATGAAGATGTGGTAGGCCTTGGAATTCTTTTCACTATCTAGAGCAATGTTGGAAGAAATACAATACTTCAATCTATATAAAATTTAAGTCAATTTCACCTGTTATTGAGCTTCAGTAGGTTCATTAATGGAAAAATGCTATGTATTTGATAATTCACCTATAGGGACTGTCGTAAACATGTAGTACGTCTCAAAATACATTCAACTACTGTACCTAAAATAATTTTGGAGAAAATACTATACTTCTCCTGTTTCCACTAACTTATATAAGATTTAAGTTAATATTTCCTGTCTATTGAGCTTCAGTAGGGTCTATAATGGAAAAATTCTATTTATTTGATGATTCATCGCCTATATAGGAACTATCGTCAATATGTAGTAGGTCTTAAAATATTTTCAACTACGGTACCGAAAATAATGTTCGAAAAATACAATACTTCTCCTGTCTGCACTATATGAGATTCAAGTCAATTTCACCTGTTTATTGAGCTTCATTAGGTTCATTAATGGAAAAATGCTATTTATTTAATAATTCGCCTAGGGACTATCGTAAACGTATATGTATGTAGCAGGTCTCAAAATACATTAAACTACTGTACCAAAAAAATGTTTAGAAAAAATACTATACGTCTCCTGTGATAGAAGGAAACACTAACTTAAATAAGATTTAAGTCAATATCTCCTTCTATTGAGCTATTGTCTATAAAATGGAGAATGCTATTTTTCAATAATTTACCTAGTGACCATTATGATAATCAATTGAGATAATGTAAATGACAACAAATTATATATCTTTTGGCACAATGTCACAATTCGTGTAAAAACTGTAGGCCTACAGAACTTATATTTCTGAACCATTGGATTGGACCTAAAACTGGGCATTGCCTGTAGTTTTTTTCAAATAAAATATGATATTTTGTAATTAGAATTACTTATTTTTCCCACGTTTGAAATTACGAGAGACAAAGTTTCTAAACCATGAAAGAATTAACGAATGAGGAATAAAAATACTGTAATAAGGAGTTTTCCAAGATATGGTGGTGGAGATATACTATACTCTTACGTATATATATATTTGTAACTCTTCCTATATCTGTTTCAGAAACAAGAAAAAGGTATGATTTCATAGAAAAATTGATTTTCTACAAACAATGTTCTCTATCAAAAAAACGTACTATTCATACTTTCGAAGATATAAACGAATCACTGGAAAAACTACCGATAACTGGACCACAATTTTGATTCTACCCCATAATATTATCTTTTTCGTGTAATTCATTTGTTAATAAAAATTCGATAGGGATAGTTTTGTAGGGAAATCTATTTTCTACAAGAAAGGTTATTACATAAATTGAGCTAAAATGCTTCGTTTAAAAGTTATAAATGAAAATCTATAAGAAATTCATGTTAGCGTAGGCTTGTGATACGGAAAAACTGAGTTCCATGCTTCCAAGCATAACTCTTGCCGTGGGACTGCTAGATTAAAAAACGGGTACGCCCGCAGCATCTAGCGGCATAATTTGTAACTAAACAATGCATTGTTCCAGCATTGTATAGCATTCTATACAGACCGCTCACGCTAGTTCCAAAAACACGCGCTAGAATGCGTAGGTATAGCGCCTAGAGAGTAGAATCACAGACAAAAGAACTATATATTTATTATTATTATGTATAAGTAGTGTAAGCATTAATATTGAAGTATAAACTATTTAACATTACATTACATTAAGAAACATTAATAAGTATAACTATGTTGAATAAATGTAATATCTACATAAATAAAATTAGAGTTTTGTCTGTACATTTATCAGAATTATATATTTTTTGGTTATTTTTACGTTTTATACATTAAAGAAGCCGAAACAAGTCTATCTCAATTTCTATCTGTCTGTCTGTCTGTCACGGCCCCGAAGGCATTTTACACGGCCTTCTCCTGAAAAACGAGAGCATCGATCGGGATTTAAGTTATTTAACAGAATTGAAAACTTTATTGACAATGTCTTTAGCTATAAAAACTTAATTAACTTTTTTTTAACAGAATAATAAACGTTTAAAAACCAAGTATTGTGCGATTTTGGATACATTTCTTCTGAGTTTTATTACCACATAATAATGTATGTATGTATGTTCCCAGTAAATTCCGAAACTGTTGAACCGATTTTTATAAAATTTTCAGGCATAATGAAGTATAGTCCGAGATGGTTCCTGTGAAGGTTGGGAGTTCAAAAGTCCTCGCTGAAGGACACAAAAAGGAGAAATAATCTATCTTTAAAGGAACAGCTGATAGAAATCAACAGTTTTCAATCATATGGTGGGCCCTTAGCGGCGTTATTTACGCTGTCTGCAGACTTGTGTAGTCGGAGCATTGCAGTCATGTAGGAAACATATGACTGGTGAATCAAAGCTCAGTTTATGTTTCATCCATTATTTCTTTGGTGAAAAAAACAAAATTTTCTAATTTCAATTTATCGAAACAAAAATTAATTATAATTTTGGGTTTGTGCTAGGCTCTTGGGAATTCACCAGGTAGCACTATTATAACTAAAATACCGGTTCAACGCACGGGTGAACCGCTAGTTTCAACTAAAAAGCAGTGTCCCTTTTATGTGGAGCCGGACTATAAAAACGTTTTCGTTAATAATCATGAAATAATAATAAATTAAACGTTTTCATTGATCCATATGTATAGTTGAATGTCTCAAGCTGATTGCGAGATTATCAAACTTCAGCTGGAAATAAAAAGAGAAGCAGTTCCCAATCAAGCGAACACATACAGCGTGACTACGAAAAAACAATTAACACAAAAAGCTAGGATGAATACATTGTTTTCTTTCAGCTGTTTTAATTCCTTCATATTTTGAGTAACTAGGTAGAAGTTTGATACAATATAAGCCAAGAGGTATATACAAGTTTACAACGCGGTGATGTCCATCAACTTATTGGACCTTTTTGGACTTCTCCCATTCAATAAGAGGAGTCCAACCTTCATACTTGTATCATTGTATGTTCATCAGAGCTCCATTTGTGGACTAGGAGTCTGCTGTTCAGAGGAACTGAAATTGAGTCCCACCTTGGAGTCATCCATTTTCATTGCATGCTTGGCCATTATTGCTTCCCAATACGATTGGTGGCCACAAAAGCTTACTCCATTCAAAATAATGAACGGGCTGGTGAAGGTGATTTATTATGTAAGTAAATTTCTCATTAATAATAATTTAATGATGGATTCCCAGTTTGAAATCAGGTCATCTATTTTGGGTAATTATTGAGTATCCGAACATTTCGATTTTTCCAACAATTTTTTTTTTGTGACATCTACACACCCCACGAAGCAATAATCCGTTGAAATTTTTTGGGGGTCGCGTCTCTTTTACCCAAAAATTCAAATTTTCGAAAAAAAAAATTTTTTACGAAAATTTTATTTTTCATTTATAAAATTCATAATTTGCAAACATATTATGAACTCCCAACCATAAAACGATATAAATCAAATTAATAATCACATATCTGAAGAAAACTAAGCTTACTAACCTTTCAATACTTCGGGGGATACAACTCCGCAGCCGCTTTAAAAAAATAATGTACACGCTCCTCCTGCTGTTATCGGCGCTTAAACTGAAACTCAGCAAGGTAGCCGGCGAAATGCGCTTTTTTGACTCCAAACCTTGGAATCGTACAGCGCACTTCGTGCCAACTTCTCTCAACCGTATTCGTGTGAGCTTGGGTTTCTGGGTCCACAAAGCAAAATGAATACCAGTCAACCACTGTTGTTGTCGAAATTTGAGAGCGAAATTTAAGATTTCACTTACTGACAACTAATTCAGCACCACACTTCAAACACACTGTAATCTATTTAAAAATACCATGCCTGAATAAAAATTCGATCACCTCCTTTTCGCTAAGGAGTACAGATTCTAAAAATTTGAGGCTGCACTCTGTATTACACATTTCACGTAATGAATAAATTAAAACAATCAGCTATTGCCGAAATAAAAATTTGAAAACATATGTTTTCAAACTATTATATTTTTAGATTGATTGGTTACTTGAATTCAGCTCTAGAATTCCACCTGACCAAACCTAACCTAACCTTGCCTAGTCTGGCAGTGTTACAGTGTGATGGAAGTATTCATACGCGGAAGAAAAATAGTTCCATCAGAAAACTCTAATTTAAATGCCAAATAAGCGTTGCCCCCGCAAAATATCAGTGTATTATTACTTACTAGTGTGTTTTGAGTGTGTGGGGAAAAAATTGTTGAAAAATTCGAAAAGTTCGGATACTCAATAAATACCCTATTTTGTATTAAATGATCATCGAAGACGTTTTAAATTGAAAAAAAAACAGTAGACCTCACGTGTCCAAGATTTGTTTCCACAGAGAAACACACTCGAAGTACTCAATGAAAATTACTATCGTAAAAAAACACAATCAGACCTAAACCTTGATTCAATTTGCGTAGTTAATTTCATGTGTTAATGTGTCACTCTGTATCTGTGTTTCTATTTTCCAGACATCTGGTTGCTCAAACCAGATCAGATTTTGTAGATCAATATTAATTAAATTTATAAAATTATTATTTGTTTAGTATTCACTTGTTATTATACTTAATTAAAACATTAGAAATGATTAATTTCTCTCAAATATATTATTAATAATAATAAGCGTATGGCTTTTAATGGTGGGGAGACCCTTACGGGTAGTTCCACCTCGCCGTTTGTGCCATGTTTGTGAACATGGTGGACCTACTATTTTAGGTGGGTTCCGAACCACCGGGTAAGTGATAATAAAGCTTGTAACATCAAGTCATTGAAGCACGGTCACCCATCCAAGCGCAGTCTTCAGCGGTCGTGACTGAACATCACGATCACTTGAACACCACGCTCACCGCATGACCAACCACCACCCTAAATATATATTCTTATGGATGATAACTCAATTCATATGAAGGCTCAACCAGATGAATTAGAGGGCCCGAGGGCTATCTTGAAATATGATTCCAATTGCAGATGATGAGAAGCTTATTTGTTTCCTACAGAAGAAGTAGACCTGAGTGCCTTCCTTTTTTCCCTTTCAAATATTATTTAAATGCAAGCAAATTTTGAAAATCATTACACAAACATCGCTGGGTATTCCTCAGACAAAGATCCAAGCAAAATATAGAATTTGGTTCACTCGTTTAGCCGTAAATGACAGACAGAAAATGCAAAACGGTCGACTTGAAACAGAGACCTCTATTCGTTCGGTCAATAATCTTCAATATTTATGTCGCAAATTCAAATGTATAACACTGTTAATAAAACAAAATAATAGAAATACCTCATTGCTTGGAAAGTCATTGAAATATTGAACACTGGTAGATAAGAGCTGTTGCAATCGAAGATCAAAGTAAAATAATTTTTGACACAATTTAAAAAAAAACCAAGCACTTATGATACTTATATAACATGCTCATTATAAACTGTGGTTTGTGAGCCTAGCAGTTTACATTTCTAGCATGTAACTTTTTGAATTTGAACTACAAGAGAAAAATTCAAGTGGATAGGCGCGAGAAATAGAATTTTTGTTTGAGACTTTCCGTAACCTTCAGTTTCCTTCCAACGTATGGTATTCAGTTTTATAGAGGCATGATGCGATTGAAAATAGCTTGTTCCTTTTTTGGTGCACGTAGATAGAACGATAGATTTTATTCTCAAAAGAAAAATATCAATATATAGTTTTTTTTTCTTTTCTACAGAGAAACTATGTTCGATCCAAAAATATAATTCATTAAAACAAAACAATATAAAATTAAAAAAAAAATAAACTTAAAGAGAAAATACAACCCAGCACACAAGAGGTATGGGATGAAGGCGGGGATTTATCATTGTTATTCCATCGTTGATGAATTATATAGAGCCCTTCTTCTCGGTTTCTCAATTACTGAACACATTTATCACATTCTCATTCAGCTAAATTTGAAACACATTTTTTATACATTTTTGCTTAGGTGATCACGTATCTCTATTACATCGTTTCCTCATACAGCTTTCTTGTGCTGTGTTCTGTTGCTAAAAAGATTTTATCAATAATTATTGGAGGTAATATTGTTGAAACGCTATTCTATTAATTTATTTTAATTCAAATTTTTATTTAGCATTTAATAAACTTTTATTTTGTTCTGTTATGTTCCAGAGCTGGTTAGCAGTGATATTGGCTAATTTGGCAGAGATTTTCTTTTTGGTTCCATTACATAATTTAACAGGTGTGATATCGTATACAGTTGCTAATAAAGTGAGTCGTCGTTCATTTTATCAATACCTTACTATAAATAGTCTTTAGTCAATAAAAATAGTCTAGTAAACGTTTTAAGGCGGTTCAGAATTATATTATATTTTATACTCTTTGTAATTCTGGCGCCCTTAATAAATTAATATGCTTAATGATCAGAATCTTGGAAAGGTTAAGAATGGTTTTTAAGATTTCTTAAAAACTTCTGTACTATTGAACTTTGAAGTCGGAGTTTCGAAGGATAATATAATTGGAGGTTATTAACATCAAAAATTGCAGGAGAAATTTGAGAATTGAAAAATCAGGTAGTGTCCACTGTTCAGATTTTATTTGCTCGAATGCTAAAATGTGACTGCTAATTATTGAGACACTATATTGTCAAGTACTTGTACACTATAAAAAATAAACTATTTAAATGTACACAGGCAATTTATTAGAATACCCCATTCACCTTGCATTAAGGAAGTGAGGACTTGAAAATTGGTTTATACTAACCTTAAAGTCCCTAGTTTCTTAATAATGGAACTTTGCTTATAATAGTTAGTCAGAATATTTCCCAAGATTTTATCCACTTTATGTGAGAAAAATGTAACAAGCTGAGGCTATTTCATAAACATGCCAATCTTTTACCTTTTGTACTCTTTCTGGCACACAGCAATGTCTTGAGATAAAGAGTATGGTATAGGTATTTTAGAGTATATAGAGTATATAATCTTTTATGCCTTTTAATAACATTGTAAATAGCTAGTATATTGTACAGTACAAATTTGTTTGTTTTGGGTAAACATAAACTTCTTTAAGCAGCCTGATTCACGTTTCAGGCAATTGAAATTACTGGCAAAGAATTCGATTCAGCGGAACTAACCGAAAAAATTGGATGTATTATGTTATTGGTTTTGTCACTAGCCTTCTTGTTCTACACATTAACCAATAGCGGTGGATTGGGTGAATTCATTAGAGATTTTAAGAGGTAAGGCCACTTTATATTGTTTATTAAAATGATTTATCACTTTGAGTACATGGAAAGTGTTTATGAACATTCAGGCATTTCTTTAAGGTGAAAATTGAATTTATTTTAATTCTGACAAATTCTAAGTTGAACAAAACATTTGTTAGAACAAGACTCATTGTTGAATAAATGTTGAAAACAACAGAAAAATATTTTTGGTGGAACAACATTTAATTTGTTTTGCTTCAGCTTAGATAAAATTATTCAATCATCTAGCCTATACGAATAAGGGAGCGGAACCAATATAAAAATTTGCAGAGGATGACATGATGAAGAAAGTAACCTGGGACACGACACTATTGGCTTTTTAGGCGATATTCATGGATGTATAGTGGTGAGGGGGGGTTTAAGACCTCTTTGACACCATGTATTGTGTACTCATTAAGAACATTATACTCATGTATTGTGGTGGTGTACATTAAGTTGAATATGCACTCATGAGTTGAGTGAGTGGCAGTGGACTCTGTTAAGTGACTGGAGTCCGATCGGAAAGCGTGTGTATCAGTTGTGAATGACACAATTCTTACTCACATCAAATAACAAGGATACCCAGCGCCGACTTATTTTTTTTTTTAAATTGTAGGGTGTGGAGTGTGTACTCAACTACATTCACACCATACAATCATTCTGCACACCATTAATCTAGATACTCTCTTCAGCTTGAATTAATGTCTTTTCTGTCCAAGTTATTAGGGATTATCTCTACCAGTAACAATGACTTATAAACAGTGTTATCCAATGGCGATGATTGTAGATTAAAGTCCATTCATTTTGTGTCTCACCAACAGGTACGTGAGAGAGCGGCTAGAAAGAAGGAGGTTAAAATCCATGGTAACCGGTTGCTTAAGAAATTTTGAAGATGATGAAGATGATCAACCACCTCGTCACGTCAGGCAACGGCGAATGAGAAAAGATTCCGACTGCAGGCAGGTCTCTCCTAGAAGGTGTCAATGAGGATGTACCATATTCCATTTGGTGAATAGCTAATTTAAAAATTAATGGAAATTTACACGTTTGAGAGTGCAATTGACACTGACTTCCAGGAAAAAGCCGGCCTGTTTAATAGAAAAAAAGAAAGTGAATTTTCTATAAACTTATCATAAAATATGATAGAACTCTCAATTGAAAAATGGAAATACTTTGCAGACATTTAAAAAACTGATATATTGTACCTACATCACAGAATTCATTATTGACAAGCATTGTTATTATTATTAAGCACATGAAGATTTGTAAATAATACTATAGTATTATATTATAGTACTATATTATAGTACTATAGTATTATAGTATGAATATTTGTAAATAATACTATAGTATTATATTATAGTACTATATTATAGTACTATAGTATTATAGTATGAATATTTGTAAATAATACTATAGTATTATTTACAAATATTCATAAGTACATAAATATAAGGGTAGATTTTTCTGAAATGATCATTTCTTTCAGGTATAGTTCAATTTTATATAAAATGTTATTCTACTTTGTTATATTAAGGGGGGTTGATGAGTGCAGTTTGAGGTTTCCAGAATGCCTCCACGAATTATTTATTTTATAAATACTAAGACGACTTTCAATAATGAATTTTATGTTGTATATTCATGTCAATAAAGCTTGTTTTATTGTTCAAGATTAAAGTATTTGAATCACTACCGTACTTATTATCACATAAAAAATTATATTTTCATAAGAGGAATGAGTTTGAGAAATATGGCAGATTCCTCCTCAAACAACATGTATAATGCTATATATGCATCAATATATTGAGCATGGCCATTCACTCAGTCTCCAATCATATTAAGACGCCTCCCTGTTAAATTGAGAGCCTGTTCATAAAAAATTTTCTAAAAAAAAAGAGGGTACATTCATTGAAATGAAAGAAATATTTCTATCAAGTAAATTTACTTCGAAATAAGATTAAAAATAACTTATCAAATGCTGAACATCTGTGTTTGAACCCAAAACAAGTGATTGAGCCCTTATTTTAACAAGGAGGATGAAGTTTATCAAGAGATTGATTAAATTTAATCGCATGAATATAAATTAATGGCTAGATACAGCACTTATCTATTTATAATAAATAAATACAGCACTTAGATACAACACTTATAATAATTCTAAAAAGTTTAACAACACTGTATACATCAAATTTATAGCATAACGAGGAAAACAGTATACATCTCAAAAAATGATACAGATAACGCATAGTTATTACTACCTAACACGGAATGGTTGATTATTTCTTCCATGTTGAAAGACTAAGTACACTGCAAATTCTTAATTGAATAGGAAATTTTCTATAGAAACATTTGGAAATTCAAAAACAGGATATATATTATGTATATAATACATTTTTAGTCATCAAAATTATCACTTAAGAATTTACAATGTACTTATTTTGTGAAAAAAGTCAAATAATGAGACAAAGGGTAACTGAATTTCATCTGAATTTGAATTTGACTAAATCATTTTTTGTCTGATATAAACACTAACAATCGTTGCCAATTTTATACAGATTGTGGGAGATAACCATTTTGAAATGGACAGTACTTGACTAGCGAAATCGGTTGAAAGAAGGAATTGGTGGCTTTGGACTCTCTAAGAGATGTCATTTAGTTGCCACTATTCCGTTTAATAGTTTGATCACCGCGTGATCGTCTACAACACGTTTTTAAAGACGAGCGGTTGCAAGATTAGTAGAGAGAAAAGTTGACGCATCGAGCCAATTTCGTGGTCAACTTTGTCAAGCACTGAGACCTATAGGCCTAATAGGTAATAATTTGTGATGTTATCCTGTGACCAGCCACGAAGTTACGAGTGTTCATCACTATGCAATGCAATGAAATTATTAATAATATAGGCTAAAAAGATTTAAAATTACTTGTCTCAATTTCTTAAATAATACCTAACATAATATCACAACTTAACCATCATAATATCACTAACAAATAGGTATGAAAACAAACCTTAGTATAAGACACATGACACACTTTAGTATCGTATTCACAATACTGTATAGGTGTTTCAAGATTCAGATTTCCGGCAGCTCCGGTGAAGAGAATTTTTTCAACCTTTGCATACAGTAGTTTCAAATCATTAAGAACTATAAATAATATACAAGTTTCATTTTCAACTGGCTCTCAATATTTTTTTCATTGTCTTTTCCAATTCCAATGGGCTTTAAAACTTATTTAAGATTAAAAATAAATATTATGTTTTATCGGTCCATAGCCCGTAGCACATTTGAATTGACCCGCTACGATGCCATCTAGAGCGAATAGACTTCATTCAACAGCTGTTTAGTATTCGAATAAATTACTGAACAGAAACGTCAGAAACGTTCCTATTGAACTTGAAACTGTTGAATGAGGTTATAAATATTACAACAAAGTGATATTTTAAATCTACAAAAATCGTGTGGTATTTTTCAATTGAAACAAAGCAACTTCTAGTTCTATTGAAATTTTAATGCATTATACAAAAGAAATGATTTTTCACTTATTGTTTTGAATGGCTGGCACGTATAAAAATTTTCTACGCTTACTTGAAAAGTGGCCAATTGATACGACTAAGAAAAAACGGTGAGTTCTGTTTTATTGTGACTTAATGTTGTGCTTTATTAGTAAATACATGTAATGCTATTACAAAGTGTCAAATATTTCTGGGGTGGCACATTGAATGATATCATATTCAACCTAAATTTGGATATTGCCTTAGGTTATGCAAACTATAACCTAACACCAAACTTTTAGATTGTACCATTACATAAAAAGGTTAAATTATCTCAACTTCTATGCCTAGTTATAACTTAAAAATTTGTATAAGTTAAACATATTGGTCAGTTGAGGTTAATTTGACTTTATGCTCCAATATTTATGTTAAGATGCTTTATTAAACATCAAAGATTATTAAAGAGAATGTTCAATTTTTCTTGACTCGTTTTTACAATTTGTAACGACGAAAACCTTTACTGAAAAAATTTAGAAAATTTATTTTTTATTAACTCATTCCCAAAATGATGAACTTTTCAAAACACAGAGTCCTTATGCCTTGGTCTCCCAACACCGCATATTTGGACAAATTGAACGCATACAGGGCAGGAATACACTACAGTTGATGCATCTGATATAGGTTTGTATAACAAACGCGTCAATTATAGTGTATTAATGCCCAGTCCGAGTCCGCGTAGCTGGAAACCAACTCTTGAAGAAAAGAAGGTGAAGAAACAGAATTTATTAATTTCGAATTCCTTTAATTGCTATTACTTTATACTGAAGACTTCCGCAATGGCGGATATTGACAACAGCATTGAACAGCTGATGGGAATCGATGAATGCTACTGTACAAAAATATCAGTCATCACCGGGAATCGAACCACGGACCTCTCAGTTGCCAGTTGAGCGCCCTTAACCACTAGACCATGGAGACCTTTCTGCACAGCAGCATTCATTTTCAACTTGGCCATATCGGCTCGTATCTCACAAGTTAGTTTGAAATGACTGACAATTGAATAAACTGACAAATATACATAAACAGAATTTATTAATTTCGAATTCCTTTAATTGCTATTACTTCATCGATTCCCATCAGCTGTTCAATGCTGTTGTCAATATCCGCCATTGCGGAAGTCTTCAGTATAAAGTAATAGCAATTAAAGGAATTCGAAATTAATAAATTCTGTTTATGTATATTTGTCAGTTTATTCAATTGTCAGTCATTTCAAACTAACTTGTGAGATACGAGCCGATATGGCCAAGTTGAAAATGAATGCTGCTGTGCAGAAAGGTCTCCATGGTCTAGTGGTTAAGGGCGCTCAACCGGCAATTGAGAGGTCCGTGGTTCGATTCCCGGTGGTGACTGATATTTTTGTACAGTAGCATTCATCGATTCCCATCAGCTGTTCAATGCTGTTGTCAATATCCGCCATTGCGGAAGTCTTCAGTATAAAGTAATAGCAATTGAAGGAATTCGAAATTAATAAATTCTGTTTATGTATATTTGTCAGTTTATTCAATTGTCAGTCATTTCAAACTAATAAGGTGAAGAAATTGAACTCGGAATTTCTTTTCTTTATTGATTAATGTTGCTGATACGAAAATCGTTATCATGGCATGCCATTGATATTTTGAGCCTCTGTTACTTCATGGCAGGGGTCTCCAAACTGGCCCGCAGGCCAAATCCGGCCCCCGACATCTATCAGGCTCAGAGTGAGTGTCTCATCATTGTTTTTACTATTGTTCTCTAGATGTCAACAAGTGTCAAAATAGCGTCAATTAACTATCAAATTTAACAAGTGTAGGCCTATCTTGTTCAGTATGTTCTCTGTATGTTTGCTCAGGGTGCATAGGCTACTCGACAACTCTTCCATAAATTGTAGATAATAGTTAGTGGCGTGGCTGTAGGAATGATCAGGGGGTCCCTGAAGTTTCCCCTTTAGTTCCCCCCCCCCCCCAAACTAAAGAAATCTTGGAATTTTAATATGTCTAGAGAGACAATTTTCGACTGAAAGTAAAGAAGATATCTAGAAATGCTAAAAATGTGGTTTTAGAGGAAATATTTTTTAAGTCTTTCCAAGAGAGCCACCTCTTAAAATAAATTTTGATTTACAATTCACTGCAACCCACTACAATTTACGGTGAGTTTAGGGATCAAATACAACATAATGAAAGTGGTTTCCAGTAGGCCTAATTTCAATTTTTTTACTAATACTAAAAGGTTCTGGATCTCCCATTGAAAACGATGCAAGAGCTAGATGAAATTTACTTGTACACAAAACGTGGGTTAAAATTGATTGATTCATGTTTAGAATCGCTTAAAATGTGTTGTTAGAGAATGTCTTCCTTCTTTCCCTCTACCTGCTGGGTATCTGACAGCACGCTTTACTCGAATGATTATTTTTTATGTTTTGCAAAGACGTAATTCCTCAAAGTTCTATGCCATATGCATTAAGGGAATAAATAAGGGCAAAATAGAAGGATCTTCCTTCGTCATGGGGCACATACTTTATGATACTTCGCAGAACAAATGAATTACTACAAATTAATACGGTTTGCTAGTCTATCGATATGAGAATTCCATGAAAGGTCCTTGTCAATAATCAGTCCAAGAAGGTTTGCTTCTTTTAGATTTTCAACAATTGAATCTCCATGGGTTTCAATTGGTACCATGGTACCAATTGGTACATGTTACAATGGTACCATGGGTTTAATGCCTAGTGGCGGTTGTTCAATAAATATGATCTATTTTTATTTGATACTTTGCAGAGATATCGGCCTGCACATACGTGAACAACTGAAGCAGCACTTTTCCCAATCGGGGGAGCTAAAGGCAGGCATCAGTCAGGAACAGTGCGATCGCCGGTTCATCAGTTTGAAGCGACTGGTCGATAATCACCACAAAAACCTCTATCACCGGTCCTCTACATCCTCGGCCACTGGCCTCACCGCTGAACAGTGCAACAGTGTACTGTCCGACGAGTTTCTGGATCATCTTGCCGAACAGAAAAAGTCTTTTCTCATCAAAGTCGACGATAAATAGAAGTAAAGTGGGATATTTTATAAAAAATCAAGTCTGACAAGGTTTTCAACCATTTTGTTGCCGAACAGAAAAAGTCGTTTCTCATCAAAGTCAACGACAAATAGAATCAGATTGAGCTATTTTATGAGAAATTCAAGTTTGAGGATATAATAAACGTTTTGTTATCGAGTGATCAATTTTTGAAAGGATTAGAGAATTTAAAATAATAAAGAGAATTCAGAGATCAAGTGATAAGTGAATTTGAAAGTGATTATTAAAATTTATTAGGGGCTGGATCAATTCAAGGATAAATATCAAAGTCAACGAAAAATATAACTACATTGAGCTATTTTATTAGAAAATTGAGTTATAATTAACTTTTTGTTACCAAGTTATTAATATTTAGAGTGAGTTATTTTAGAGTTGTTTGTTTCCTCTTCAGACACTACTCAGATTTGAAAGAAAAATGTATGTAGAAAGTTTCGTAAAATAGTTGTGAGGGATTAATTTGAGAAAATCTAAGTGAAAGATGAATGCGTTGAAACTGTTTCGTTACCGACGTTTAGGGTATTGTTTCCCCATTAGAAACTACTCAGATTTGAATGAAAAACCTCTACACACTCCCGTTATGAAGGAAGAAGTGTTGGAAAATATCGGTTTAAACAGTGATTCAGTTTTTCTGGACATGACTTTCGGAGCAGGCGGACATACGACGGCCATTTTGAACAAATTTCCCGGCTCGAAAGTGTTCTGTTTAGACAGGGATCCAGTCGCGTATAAATTAGCATGCGATTTGGAAGAAAGTTACCCCGGACGAGTGGTGCCACTTTTGGGCAAGTTTAGCGAGTTGCCCGATCTGGTGAAGGCGCACGGTGGCAGACAGAACTATTTCGACGCCATTTTGTTTGATTTTGGGTGCTCGTCGATGCAGTTTGATGAGGTGGGGAGGGGGTTTTCGGTCAGTAAAGAGGGGCCGTTAGATATGCGCATGGATGGAAATCGACAACCCCAAAATCCTACTGCTGCAGATGTGTTGGCAACAGCTGATGAACAAGATTTGTACAAAATATTTAAAGTCTATGGTGAAGAAAAGAAGGCGAAAAAAATTGCTAGAGCTGTTGTGGAGGCTAGATACTTGTTCACACCTCTTCAAACGACTAGAGAACTTGCAGATCTGATTACATCCGTGCTTTTGAACGAAACAAGAACTGATAAGTTAGACCGACGCACGCACGTTGCGACTAAAATTTTCCAAGCGCTTAGAATTTTCGTTAACAACGAGCTAAATGAAATCAACTACGGTTTAATACTTGCGCAAAAATATCTTAAAATTGGCGGTCGTTTAATTACTATTTGTTTTCATTCGTTGGAAGATCTAATTGTTAAACGCCATATAACGGGAAATATGACGGATAATTCGATAAATGTTTTACCGCTACAGTTTGTTGACAATAGTCGGTGGCATAATAAGGAATCTATAAAGGAATTCACGTCATCATATTGGCAACCCCTGCATAAACATGTGCTGTTGCCTTCTGATTATGAGGTCGAAACTAATCCTAGAAGTAGATCTGCCAAACTGAGGGCAGCCCTTAGAATTAGCTAAATTATTGTTGTAGCGTACTAATATTTTGTATTTGTGCTCTAGTTATGTTTGATTAAATTGGTGAAATTTCGATTTTTGTATTTTTTGTCATGTATCTTCTATACGTTATTAGAGACAGTCTAATACAAAAACTGATACTGTATTTAAATCAGTTTCTATTTTTTAAATTATGATTTTTACTCACTTATACTCGACGGATGCACTTCGCAGGCTGACGAAGCTTCTTTTTAGAAGCGAAATGCATCCCTAATATAAACTCACACTGTATTTCTATTTAAAATATGATTTTTACTCACTTATACAGGACGGATGCACTTCGCAGGCTGACGAAGCTTCTTTTTAGAAGCGAAATGCATCTCTCCTGTATGAGTGAGTAAAAATAATAATTTGAAAAGAAATACAGTGTCAATTTTTATATTAGATTGTTCGTCAAGTATTTCGTCGTGGAAAAAATCACAGTTATTAAGACAGCTTGAAAATAATTGCGCCAATGCTGACTCACCAGACCAACAGCACCGGCTTCTCTACTGCATCTTGCATTTAGAGCAAGTAGATACATAGAGTGGTCACGTTAGAAATAGCGTCATTGTTAGTGTTGCTTTAAGGCTAGGCGTACACCGGTTAGTCAAGACAAGACAAGACAAGATTAGTCATGTTTAGTCACAGTACGTCACTTAGTTGCTTATGAAGCAACACACACCGATTAGTCATTGTAATTAGACGTGTCTAAATGTGTATTTTCTTCGTGTCTAATCGAATAGGGCATGCACTATGTCTATCAGTCACCATCAGACAAGTGTTGAGTTGTGAGGTTAGGTTTGTCGGCTGGTGGTCTGTCTCATCTCAACACAGGGGCACACCCAGACTTCTGGTTTGTGGGGAGCTTACCCGTCCTACCAGGAAAAATTTTGAATGGGTGGGGGGAGGGTGTGGTTAAAATTGGGATTTTTCAGAGCACTTTTTACGATTGTTGCCCGATAAAGTTTATTGAGGGGGCGGGGATTCATTACTTGACTTTTTAAAGAGTATTAGTATTAGAGTAGCAATGGGGAAACAAAATGTGTCCATCATGAGTATTTTTTGTATAGTGTTTCAAGAATTCAAAATGATTCTGCCAGACTTCATAAGCAACTTCTCATGAGGATATAAAAATTAGAATGAATGTAGGTTCGAAACGATTTGTTACAGAAATAAAGAGGGCGAAAGATTACAGCATGCATTCAAAAATGACTAAGGTCTTCATATAGATGGTGTGAATTAAATTGAATCAATGTAAAATTATCTGAAACATGCTACAAGATCTACTATTATAAATTTTCATGATGCCTACAGTACATCATTCTGAGACTTTTGCGTTGGTAATAAAGTGATCGAAAAATGCCAGTCTGGATGCGAATCGAGATTACCAAATCTTTAAATTGGTGGGATATTTTACAAAAATTCACAAAAACCTAGCTTCTACCCTTATAGTCATAGGAGGTTTAAATTTGAAATGTTTCTTCATTCAGAGGTGGTGATTAAGAAAACAACGAAGCCTCTATGATCAGCTGGAAGAGCCCCAGGACTAACTTCTTTCCTAATTTGAAATGTAACCTCAGCGGGAGGTGGCGAATAATAAAATCAAGTAGAATTTTTATGAGAATGCAGCAACGCGCGTTGGGCCAGCTAGTCACTCAATAAAATTGAGTCAATCACAACTGTTTCTCATGCCTTACTATCGGACTCCAGTCGACTCCAATCACTTAATAGAGTCAACTTACTCAACTTTATTATTCACATCACCCATTATGTACAGCTATGAATTATGAAGCGTTTTATCAAGCTGATACAATAACAAAACTATTGGATCTAGTTAACGAGGTCTCTGATACTAAGGCCCATGTTATACGAGCAGCATTGACGCGAAAGATTTTACATCGTGTACACGCCAAGCCTACCGGGCAATGGACTTCCCTGTGTGCAAGTTATACGAGTGTTATATCTGTCGCGTCGGACCCTGTAAAGTCAGCGTCGACAACGCGCCCAGACCGGTAAAACGAGCAGCAAAAACGCGACAGAAATGACGCTATTATACGGGCAGCTTTGACGCGGCAGATCTGCTACCTCAGCAAAACCACCAGTGTTGCCACCTCTAGTATAAGTTATTTATTTGAAGTTTGCAGTAATTATGGTGACAACACTGCTCACCACACATTTCTCTGCCATATTCACGTGAGTTTGCAGGTTCACGTTGACAGCATAATTTTATTGTTGTGACCTTCGGGCACCCTTGGTACCGATCGCGGCGTTTTTTCTGCTCGTATAACAGCTCCACCACCGAGCGTTTGCGTCGACGACGCGGTGTTTTTTCTGCTCGTATAACAGCTCCGTTTTTTATGATCAGCGTCAGCGTTTTATCTGTCGCGTCAAAGCTGCCCGTATAACATGGGCCTAAGTTATCTGGAACTAGTTTAGTAAAATTTTATTAATACTAACTCAATAAATTCAATTATTATATTGTATTGTGTCATAAAAACGCTTAAAACCTGCTACTTGTGTTTCCACACATACTCAGAGCTCTTAGCGTTCCGATATTAACATCGCGACTGTTTCCTAAAACATTAAAATTACATTTTTTCACACATCTATAATGTAGTTTGTATGCTCCGTGGCAGATTCTATACAATATTAGATTAAAAAATACTCAAAAACAATTTATTCATTCTATCTTTATTACAAAATTTAATAAAAAATATAATTTCATCAACAATATGTTAACAATATTGGTAATATACCTTTTGATAGTTTTACATACACAAATATTTTCAACAGTCTACTTTGAGTTTATGATCATTTTTTCAACAGCCTAATTTTATATTTTGGGTTTCTGCAACTATTATGCAGTGGCATGGTTTACTAGTATAAGAAAAATATGTTGAAAAAAGTAGTAGTAAAACCCACTAATTAAAACAAAGTAACAGGGAAAAGTACAAATAAACTAGTGAATGGAATGTTAATATTCAAAAATCGAAAGCTTGAGAGCTGCCATAGTAAAACATATAGAGCTACATAGTAAGACATATGTAGCTAAAAAATTATAGAATACTGTCAAAAAATGATAACTAAGTTCGTACAAATTGATAATTAATTCACTAATAGCTTAAATTGTAGACATTATTACACGACACTGTTGACGTTCTTTCTTATGTGAAGGGAATGTTAAATTTACAAAAATTTTAAAAAATAATTTGATAATTTTTTTATAATATTTATACCAATGAAAGATTATTATTTTGAAATGTCTGCAAGTGATGTGAAATCTTACTGACAAAAATTATTCTTAAATAAAAATGGAATCTCGTGTTTTGTTAGAATAATCCTTCAATTTCATCCTTTTCAATATTGTAATCAATATTATAGATACATGGTCTGGTGGGTAAGCCTGGCATCTTCGTGATCTGAAACAGAGCATATTAAAATATGTAAATTAACAATTTCAATTTAATTCTGAATGATATAAAAAAAAATAGAATCAATTATTATTTATATCTACAACGTTTTTAATTGGGAAAAAATTAAGTTAACTGTAGCCGTATTTTGAAACTCTTCTTGTTTGAGGTTACACTTTAACAGGAGCGTCGTCTACACAGTTTGCGGCAGAAATAATTTCAAGTTTTTAGATTCAGAATTTCTAGTTTGAGTAAAATGAATTGCAAACAAGCTATGTTTGTGCCATAGAAATTGTTATGGGTTCTGTCTCTAAAATGATGATGGTAACAATTTCAAATTAACACTCACACTTTATCAACACAAATTACCATCAACTCGCACTAATCAGTTATATCTCACAAAAGTAATCAATCTGGGACAGATAAATCGATAATGTTCAGCTAATAAATAATTTGCTATCTTACTGTAAAAAATCAATCACTAACTATTAAAAGGCCGATCAAATATTAAATAATAACTGTTCAATAAACTGTCCAATAATTCAAGGAGAAGCGTCTAAAACATAACAGTTGAAAGACTGCAACCACTTACGAGTCACAGTATTAATTGTAAAGAAGCCTGGATAATAATCTGTCACAATATACTGCGTTCTCACTTAACACATTGAACGTTCATAAAACACAGTTTGTATTAGCGCTAACTGGTAATCCGGTTTGTATGAGCGGAAACGGGATCTGTCACTTCTGCCACAGTAACATTCGTCACAACTGACTAACTTTTACCAGAGCCTCTGCTTTTATACAGTTTTAAATGTTCCAGAAAGATGGAGAGGGTTCTATAATGTTCTATCAAATTCTAAAGTAAATAAGGATTTTCCATTTTCTAGTCCATTCCAAAGATATTCTAGATAAACCGCAAGGCGAGGAGAGTATCGGGAAAAGCAAACAAACACGCTGCCTACTGCAACTGGAAGATGTATTGACACAGCATTAATTACGCTGAAAATCACTGTTCCCTCTTTCATGCCCTATCCATAAAAATATATTAACAGACATATGAAGGGTGCAGGGGAAAAACCATATATATATATATTTTAGGATTTTACAGTACTTTACTGTCTTCCTTCCTTTAGTCGAGTCCTCCATCTCCGTCTGTCCTCCCACTCACCATCCCTCAAATTCCTCATAACCATAGCCTCATCCACCTCATCCCTCCAAGACCTTCTCGGTCGTCCCCTCTTCCTCCGCCCAATCGGGCTCCAATCAGTCACCATTCCAATCCACTTACTGGCACTAGCTCTCCTCGCATGACCATACCTCATCAATCTTTTTTCTTCTATGAATTTTATTATATCAAATTCCACCCTCATTCTGCCTCTGATATCCTCATTCCTCACCTTATCCATCCTAGTCAACGCACAGCATCTTCTCCAATATTCCATCTCGACAGCTCTTATTTTACTCTTTGTTTTCTTGTTGGTTACCCACACCTCTGCACCGTAAGTCATAATACTTCTAATAATTGCATTAAATATTCTGTGCTTAGTTTTCTTATGAATATTCCTACTCCATATGACGGGGTGCAACTGCCTTATGCAACTTCTTGTCTGTGCCAATCTCATTTTTATTTCCTCCTCTGTATCGCCGGTTTGCGTGATGGTGAACCCTAAGTATTTGAATTTATTGGCTCCTTTTATTTCAGTATTGCAGTCAATGGCCAAATTTTGCGTGAAATTGCAATTTGTCTGCAAATACTCAGTCTTGTCCATATTTATTTCCAAACCAGCCTTTTCGTACTCTTCTTTCAATTTCCTCATCATATATCCCAGATCATCCTCATCCTGTGCAATAACAACCTGGTCGTCTGCGAAACAGAGGGTGAAAAGGTGCTCTCCTCGGACGGGTATTCCCATTCCTTGGCACTTTCTTTTCCAAGTTCTCAAGGTATCCTCTAAGAATATCTTGAAAAGGGTTGGAGATGAGCTGCAGCCTTGTAACAAGCCTTTTGATGTTTCAAATGGTTGTGTTATATTTTTACCTATCCTTATACCAATCCTGTTCTGTTTATAAAGTTGGATTGTGGCATTGATGAGATTTCTAGGTATATCAAGGTTTTTCATTGCTTTCCAGAGTCCATTTCTGGGCACTGTATCATAGGCTTTCTTGAGGTCCACAAAAGCAAGATGTACTGACCTGTTTTTTGCACACTTTTTCTGTATGATCTGTTGCAGAGTATATATATGATCTACACATGACTTTCCTGCCGAGAATCCTGCTTGTTCCTGTCCAATTTTCCCTTCTATCTCTTTCTCAAGCTTCATTTTTAAAATTTTTCCATAGACTCTGGCCATTGTTGGTAGAACTGCAATACCTCTGTAATTTTCACACTTATTCCTGTTGCCTTTTTTAAATATAGAGGACATGTGTGCTATTTTCCATTCTCCTGGTGCCTCCTCCCCATTAATTACTCTCTGGAACAGCAATGTCAAGATCCTGAACAATTTTTTAGATCCACACTTGATCAGCTCTGGATTAATACCTCCTGGTCCCGCTGACTTATTATTTTTCAAAGTTCTAATAACGCTTTCTACTTCATCTTGTATTACGAAAATTTCATGCTGTTCCTGCTCCTCTTGCGTTGCACTATTGTCCAGAAACTCTGGTCTTGATTCCGTGAGCAGGTTTTTATAGTACTCCTCCCAGTCTGCAGGTTTGATTTGAGTTACACTTATTTTGTCCTTTCTGTTTGTTCGAAGGGTTTTCAACACTCTCCAGGATTCAGAGCTTCTTGCACCTCCAATATATTGATCTATAAGTGAACATCGTTTTTCCCACTGATTGTTAATCTCCCTTACTACCAACTTTTTCATCTCTTTATTCTTCTCTCTATACTTCCACAAGTCCTCTATGTTTTTCGTATTCAACCATCTCTCATACAGCACTTTTTTACTATAAATTTCTTGCTTTGTTACTTCTGTTAAGTTGTACTTATACTTCCTTTGATCATTTACTTCCTCTCCCAATGCCTCCAATGCTGCTTGGTGTATACATTGCTTTATGTGGCTATAGATTTCTTCTGGGCTGTCAAACCTGAATTCCATTAATTTCTGGTCCAATCTTCTTTGATACAGATCTCTTATAGTGACGTCCTGCAGGAGATCCAACTTATACTTTTTCAATTTTTCCCCTGCAGTACCTATTTTCTCACAACCAGAAATCTCTTTATTATCGGGTTTACAGCCATTCCATGGAAACTCCAGCTTTGCCCAAACTAATCTATGGTCTGATCCACATTCTGGCCCTCTTTTCACACATACATCCTTCACGCGTATTGATGACCTCTGCTTCATTATGATGTAGTCTATAATTGACCGGAGATTGCGAGTTTCTTGTGTCCATGTGAACTTATGGATTTCTTTATGTCTGTAGAAACCATTAAGTATTCTCAAACTCTGGAGTTCACAAAGCTCTATTATTCTCTCTCCATTGTCATTTAGATTGTTTTCTCCAAAGCTGCCAACCACCATGTCATTAATTCTTCTGCCTATTCTTCCATTTAAATCACCTGCTAGAATGATTTCTTTTCGATCATTAATTTTTTCAATATTCATCCTCAGGCATTCAAAGAAATCTGCTTTATCTTGCATATGACTGTCATCATTTGGACCATATACGCCAAGGATTACTATATCTCGTCCATAAATTTCCAGCTCTACTTCAATTATTCTCTCATTAACTGGATTCCATGACTTTATGAACCTTTTGAGCTGCTTCTTGATGAGTATTCCTATTCCAGCTTTGGCTCTCTGGTCTTTATCTACTCCACTCCAAAAAAGCAATGTATCCTCCACCTCTTCGCAACCACTTCCCTTCTTTTTCATTTCGCTAGTCACCAGTATATCTATATTCATCTTGTGGAATTGTTGCGTGACTTCCAATACTTTATTTGTCCAACCCTGAACATTCCACGTTCCCACTATGAGCTTTCTATGTTGTTTCTTTCGTCTCTTTGATGGATTTCCTCGACTAAATTCTTTAAATAGGTTTCCAATATTTTGAGCATCACTGCCTTCCCCCGTATCCGAATGAAGGCTCCCTCTTGCAGAGGTGTGGATTGCCACCCAGGGATAATAATTTTTAGTTTTGCTCCCCATATTTTCAACCTTTAGGTTTTTGCCTGTGCTAGGTTGTTAACGCCTAACGCCAGAACCCCCTTTAGGAGGACCAGTCTGGTTCTTCCGCTCCTTCCGCCATTGTGACTAACTTAGTCATCTTCTGCCTTCCGGACCGTTGACCAACATAGTCCAAAAATTATAAAATTGAGTTTATGGTAGCAACCATTACTTTATCAGCTGTAGTTTAACATGACAGAGCGTACTGGGGAAGAAAGAACTCAGTCTCAAGTTATAGCAGCTGAAAGATTTCTACAACAGGGAAATAACCAATTCTGTCCAGTTGGAACTGGGAAAGATACAACGCAGTCCAACACATATGGCCGTGGCACATGCGCAATAGTTCGTTCAGCACTGCTGTTTTCACAAGTTCTTATTTTCTTTACGGTTACGGGCATTGATTGATAGACATTATGGCTACAGTTCTTATCTAATATTATGATGAATATCGTCGTCTGGTTGGGAGGTCCATGGTTCGATTACCAGCGGTGACTGATATTTTTGTACAGTAGCATTCATCGATTTCCATCAGCTATTCAATGCTTTTGTCAATATCTGCCATTGTAGAAGTCTCCAGTATAAATTAACAGCACTTTGAGGAATTCGAAATTAATAAATTCCGTTTTTGTATATTTTCCAGTTTGTTAAATTGTCATTTACTTCAAACTAACTTATAATTTAACTAATACTTGACTAATTTAACTGATACACATGTTTTTAAACACAGAATAACAAAAAACAGGGGAAAAAAACCACTGAGTCCTGATGAGAGTTTATAAAATAAATTATTATTTAAAAACGGAATTTTTTACAGTAAATGTTATTTTATGAGGTATTCAGGGAAAAGCGAACAAGCCCGATCATACTGAATTGAAATGTGTGAAAAAATCACAAAAACAATAACGCGTTTTTAACTTTATTTTTGCTCTCCTGAAAAAACATCATTTTGTGACTATGTTGGGTTTTCCCCTGCGCCCTTCATATAATAACAGACCACGATCACCAAGCATATGTCTTTATAAAAGTGTAACAAGTTGTGAATATCACATTATGTTAGATACAAATGTATAATAAAATAATAACATGGCTTTTAATGGTGGGGAGACCCTTAAGGGTAGCTCCACCTCGCCGTTTGAGGATGCGAATTGAATCAAGGGTTAGGTCTGATGACTGTGTTTAATTTTGCGGTGGTAATTATCATTGAGGACATTGAGTATGTTCCTCTGTGTAAGCACCTAGGCCTTCTTCTGTAGTGAACATTTATGGTTTTTAAATAAGCTTCTCCATCATATGCAATTGGAATCAGATTTAAAAATAGCCCTCATGCCTTCTTAATCATCTGGTTAGCCTTCATATGAATTAAGTTATCATTCATAAGAATAACATATTTGATTTATTTATTTGGCATTGTAAATAGTTTCAAGGCTTAAGCCTATTTTAACAAAAGGAATAGAAGTTGCAAAATATCTTATTGCTAAAGAAAAAAAAATAGTGATAATAATACAATAATAATGTTGTAAGAAGAAAAAGAAAAATATAATAAAAGTGAGAAGAGGTGATGAAAAACTTAACGATGATGATTCAGCATGTACAATTGAGAGAAACAAATAATTTCTAATATTTCAATTGAGTATAATAAGCGATTACCAAGTAAATGAGAATTATACAAATTTTATCAATATTGTTCTATAAAAACATTCATGAGACATGTGGAACCTAATCTGATTTGAACAATCAGCTGTCAGCCGAAAATAGAAACACAGCCTTGTTGATGTAATACAGAGTGACTTTTGTGGAAGACAGACATAAAATAGACTATAGTCTGTTCAGCGAGCCTACAGAATGAAGTAAACAAACTTTGCGTGTGTGTGAGTGAGGAATTCCGAGAATTGCACTGGCATCGGTCGGTCGGCCTATTCACATTCATTGCCAACAGCTGATGTCGCACTTCCAGTTTGTGAAATAAATAAATTATTATTGCATTATTTCAAGAACCTATTAGATTTTAAATTCAGTTATCAAGTCAGTATTTTCATTTCAAATGTATAGGTAAAAATAATTCAATCGACAAATTTATGAACAATTCTAATAATAGTGAAACCAGTGATTGCTGAATGTTTGGATACATTACCTAAGCATTGAAAATAAGAAAATAGCCATCTCATTCATATAATTCATTATTCTCATTTATCTATTTCCATTTACAATAAATAATAAGTATTATCCAAGTAGGTAATGATTATTGAAAGTCGTTTTCAATGGGTAGGCCTGTTACCAGTTCGATGCGTTTCGAAAACTAGGCTATGTGTGAATCGGGCTTCGTTGAGTCTCGGCTTGCACGCACGCACACGTTTGTTTACTCCACTCCGTAGTCTCGCTGAACAGACTATAATTAGGGTTACGACTGATGATTGTGTTTAGTTTTGCGATGGTGATTATCATTGAGTAAATCGAGTATGTTCCTCTGTGCAAGCACCCCTATTCTTGAGGTATACCGTTCACAGAACTACTAACTTACTACTAACTTGTTCAGCGAGTCGACGGAGTGACCCAAACAATCTTTGCATGTGTGTGAGTGAGGAATTCCGATAATTGTACTGAAAAGGGCCTGGCGTCGGTCGGTCGGCCTATACACACTCATTGCCACCTACAGTTCGTTCTTAACAGCTGTTGACACACTTACAGCTTTTGCTTCACTGTTTGATATCGAGCATAAGAAAGTCCTACATTGTGATAACATTCGTTATGTTTGTGTTTGTACAGTAGCTTGCATAAGTATAATTTGATTTCTCAAGCAGTTTTTTTTAAATAATTTTATTAGTAAGTTCTTTGTTCCATTACGGTAGTTTATATTTCACGGTAGTTTTCAATGTGTAGGCCAGTTGCCTACACACGCACATGTTTAATAAATTACTCCACTCCGTAGGCTCGCTGAACAGGCTATAGTGTAGTATTTTTGTGGAAACCATATTAATGACTTTTGAAAAATGTAAATTAAGATGTGAGCTTACCTCGCCGACCATGGCCACGATGAATCCAGCACCAGCTGACAGATAGATGTCGGAAACGTCGATGGAAAAGTTTGTGGGAACACCTTTGAGGGTGGGATCTCCGCTCAATGACAGGGCTGTCTTTGACATGCAAATCGGCAAACTTCCAAAGCCCTACAGCCAACAAAAATACACTATTGTCATTTCAAATCAAAACTGACACTGTATTTCCATTTAATTTTGATTTTTTACTCAGTGGGATGCATTTCACATCAGCCTAATACATCAGTGAAATGTATTCCTCCAGTATAAGTGACTAAAAATCATAATTTAAATACAAATTGTTATCTTGAACGTCATTTGAATCGGACTTTTTGCGACTCCCACCAGCGGTCAAAGTCTTTTCTTTTGCTGGTGGTGCCTGAACATAAATTTTAGTTTTTTTTTCTGGTTAGTTAGGTTTCTTTTATCTCCTTTATATTAATATTTAATTTGTAACCATTAAATTATTTTGTTGTAAAGTTGTGGCAAATACAGTGTCAGTTTTGATATTAGGTTGTTCATCGAGTATTTCGTCATGGAAAACATCACAGACACTATTGTTATCTTTTCAAATCAAAACAACTCTCCAAAATATTGAAACTAGAAAACAAAACACGATTGACCAGATTAGCCAATTTCCAAAACCCCGAAACAACAAAATAATAGCTTATGCAAATATTGTATTATGATTGCATTTAGTGAGATGTAAGTTAGGCACAAGCGAAGCGAGTGTCCTAAACATCTCAAGAGTGGCTTAATATTTCATCCACGACTATCATAGGCAATGCATAGGCAATATTTTTTGTAAATATAAATTTTCGTTTGGGATAAATTACTCAAACCGACATCATAATCTAAAATGGTCACTTGTTGACCAACAATTTGAAAAATGTATTTGAAAATTTTCAAATCAACTGATGTGAGAATTTAATCATTTTTATTTCGACTATGATAGCGAGAATTGAAGTCTCCAATTATTGATCTAGAGCAGGGGTCTCCAAACTACGGCCCGCCATAGTGATCAATCCGGCCCGCGACAGCTCATGGTGTTCTACAGCAACTTAATATTATTTTCTACTTATAATTCTATCACTTTATCAATACTTCATTTTACTATCAGAGACTTTAGAAGTTAAAGAAAAGTAAATTTGGGTGAATTTTAAAATATTGAGAGTTTTTGCATACTTGAAACTTATGTAGTTTTGAATGAATTTAAGTTTTAAGGCTACGTGGTTCATGAGAATCGGTGATTAAATAAGTTTTCGAAAAACTTTATTCCGTGATTTTAAACCTATACCTGAATCCAACATTTCAACTTTTTCAGCAATATAGCTCTTCCATAGTCCTGAAAAAATCACTATTCATGAAACGTCAATTATGGACATATTTTTGGAAAAATTTTCAAAAAACTTTCCTTGCACGCGTCTAGGTTTTTAAATGAACATGAATAGCAAATTTCAACTATTTTTGTAACGGAATTCTTGAAAAACTGTGATGAATAAGTGAGTCAGTTACTTGGTCAGTCAATGACTTTTGGCTTTTATGTACAGTGTTCCAAGAAGAATCTGCCACATTGCTCAAGCTTATTTCTCATAAAAGTAAAAAAAGCATTTTGATAGGGATAGCGGCCAATTTTAGCCATCTTTATTCTTTTAATATTTGCCACCTTTGGTGAGAGGAATGATTTCGTAATATATTTATTTTCAGAAAGAGGTGTACGGTTCAAATTTCTCTAAAAATTACTCTTCAAATAAGAAAGAAGTCTGTGTTCAGAGGAGAAGGAGGGGAGGATTCATCCCTTGAACATCCTGTATATAGATAGTAGAAAAATAAAAACGGCTCTGGCCCTCGGAACTTACTTGAGTTATTATTTTGGCCTGAAGCTGAAAAGTTTGGAGACCCCTGATCTAGAGTATGTTATCTAAAAGCGACTCCCGTTGATTAATAGCTTTATTATGCAATGGGTTCGATAGTCAGCTGTTATGACATTACTTTTAAAATTCTAAATACAATATACTTTTTAAAGTAGTCGTAGATAATGACATTGTGTTAGCCCTAGCGTCAATAGAACTGCGTTGCTTTTTGTAAACCACAAACATAAATGATAATAAGCAAAGACACTGTTCTCTGCTGTGAAATCACTTCCCTGTGGTTCGGAATCCACCTAAAACTGTAGGTTCAACTCATCAATCACCATCATCCAACTCATTACACACGCACAGGTCTCGAACCTTTGTGGGCTTCATCCTCAGGAAAAAAAATAGAACAGGGTGAGGTCCAATAATTCCAATTCATTTTTGTTGATTCATTAAATGAATAGAACCCTCGCTTCTATTTGCGCGAAGTGTTATTTATTTATTCAACAATTGAGACTTTTCTCCCACACACACACACACACACACTTTCTTACCTTCTTTTCATACTCTTCGATGCGCTGCTGTACGTTTGGCGCAAATTGAACTGAGCTCGCTCCGTACATCTCTTCAGCAATCGTGGCAATTTTCTTCTCAATTGACAAATCCAAATTATAGAGGAACCTGTAGAGGACAACAAATTAGAAAATTGCAATGAGAAGAAGACCTAAACTTACTTTAGCCAAACCATCTCTATCTCTTACCCACACACTCTCTCTCTCTCCTTCTCTCTCTCTTCCCTCTCTCTCTCTCTCTCTCTCTCTCTCTCTCTCTCTCTATTACACACACACACACACACACACTGGCGCTTCTCACGCCATCCTATCGGACTCCAGTCGACTCAACAGATTAATAGCGGACTCCAGTCACTCAATAGAGTCAACTTTATTCACATCACCCATTTGACTCGGGAGAAATATTAGAAAGACTTACCTGAACGATTTTGGCTGATCGCAGGCTGCAATGACAGCGTCGGCCAGATCGGAAGCTCCTTGACCTCCCTCCGCCCAGTGGTTGCACACAATGGCCGCCTCCGCGCCCCCTGCCACACACGCACTGCGCACAAGCTCAAGCTCAGCCTCTGTGTCTGATCTAAACAATCACAATAAATTGTAACAGAATTAATTTCCAATTACTCCAACTTTCTAATTCTAAGAACAAGGATAATTGAATTGGCAAATGTTTAATGCCAGAACTTAATTAAAGAAGAATGCATGAATTACATAATAACCACAATTTCTATGCTTTCGGCTCTAAATCCTCAAACTAAATTCAAAATTATATCCACTTTCTTTGAACTATTGAACATTTTCAGTGCTACGTTTTTAAAGTGAATTTCTAAATTGATATTTTTGTTTTGGAAAGAATCAGTAGTTATACTTCACAGTGAAATGTCTAGTTTAACTTAAACTAGAATTTGGATTTTTTGGTTGAAAATTTGTACAGAATGCAGGAGTGGGCTTTGCCTGTTGTATCGTTACATGATTGTGTTTTGTATAATAAATGAAAAAAATGGGGGGAAATAAATATACCCGGCAAGTATATTTATTTTCCCCCATTTTTTTCATGTATTTTACAAAACACAATCAAGTAATGATACAACAGGCAAAGCCCACTCCTGCATTCTGTACAAATTTTCAACCAAAAAATCCAAATTCTAGTTTAAGTTGACAATTATAAATAAAATGTTTATTAATACACTTTTATCTACGGCTACGTTATAATGTGAACATAATAGGTTAGAAAACTATGTCAATACGGCTTACTTTATTCCATGGATTATCAAACTAGTTGCATACTGAAGCATGTTCAACTCTATTGTCACTTTTCAGACCAATCAGAACTCAGAATTTCTTGAAAACCGAGTCGAAATGAATGTTATGCATTTAGTCACATGAGCTGATTCAAACATTTTGAAACCAATGTGAATTTCAATTCAGAAAACATTCTAGGTTAGGTTAGTGTGGGTAAGTTATCCGATAGTTTTGTCAAGTTAAATTAAACATAATATATTGGTGGTTGTATAAAAAATATTGTATGCAACGCTAGTATGTTGCCTATAAGTCACTCCTGAGATGTTTGGGAGACTCGTTTCACTCATGTCCTAATTTACATCTCACTTGTGGCTTAGAAGCAGTCAAAATAGTAGTTGAGTGAAAAAAATCATTAAATTTGTTATTTTTCGAGTGAAGTTTTTTAGCAAATCTAAATGTTTTGTCCGTGTTAACCTCAATGTTTTGGACAACATAACATATTCAAGAATCATTTTGTTATTTTTCGAGTGAAGTTTTTTAGCCGATCTAAATTTTTAGTCCGTGTTAACCTCAATAATATTGACAATGTACATATTCAAAATTTGTGAAGAGAGCAGTTTTAGACTTGAGTTTGTTGCGCCTTCACATTCATTGTAATTTTGTCACAATAAATAAATAAAATACAATCGTTGCTTAAAGTACTAAATTTGATACAAAAATGAAGACTTTTGCATATTTTTCGTAGATTACGTCTTGGAGACTCCAGTTAAGGAGTATAAGACAAGTCAGATCAACAATTACACACTAGTTACCATAGTTACTATATCAGTTAGTTGAGGTGAGGCTTAATTTTGATGTGAAAGGAACTCTTGTACACTATAAAACGCTTCATCAACTAAATATTTTTTCAATTCGTTTTTAAATACATCTATATTTTCAAGACTCTTTAAAAATGCGGTATCTTGTTTTAGAGTTTCCTACCAATATAACTATGTTTTTTTTTTAATAAGCTACTATTGTGACTCACCAAGTGATAATCTCCTCGGCTTCTTGTATTATAATCGTGTACATCAAGATTTTGGTCACACTTTTACATACATATCACACTTTTTACATACAAAGTAGCTTCACATACAAACAAAGTATAGTTAGGAGACCAAGTTAATCTCTTGAACAATGGCCCACATGAATCTAATCTATTTACTCTTTCCATAAACCTAACAGCTTTCTTTTGGATTTTAAACACCCCATCAAGGTTTTGTTTTGATGAATTACCCCATACTTAGATAGCATACTTAATATGTGACAGTAAGAGCCCATGGTAAGCTGTAAAAAGTAATTTTTTGTCATTCAATGTAGCGAGCTGTCGCAGGACAAAAATACCCTAGATGAAATTTCAGAACATATTATCTCAATGTATGGAGCCCAAGTCAATCGTCTATCCAATAAAACTCCTACAAATGCAATATTTTCTTCCTGGTCTAGTTTTCAATACCGGTATCACTGATTTGACTCCTTATCACGGTACATGTCACAGATTATTGCACGGTAATAATTCGTTTCTATGGAGTAAGATAATTCGAAGATAATAACTTACTGGAACCTATTGATTGCAACCACTAGAGGTACGCCGTATTTGCGTCCATTACTGATGTGTTTCAGCAAATTGGACACTCCAGCTTTCACTAGCTCCAGATTTTCCTGAAAAAAATTAAAGTTTAACAGAACTGCAGAATAGAAGCAGTTTCACTATTATGGTGAAATCCTCAGCCACAAATAATAATAACACTATAAATAATGATAATAATATCGTAAGACCTAGCTGGCTCAGTTCTCAGGTTGCACCTCAACAAAGTTCAGAACCTCTGAGGTGAATTAACGACTATTTTTTAGACAGCCGAATCCGACAGGCTTAAAGTGTCCTCCAAAACACGGGAGTGACCTCAGAAAAAAATCTTCCGGTCAGACAGGGGCCGAACCCAAGACCTTAAGGTTCTACCACACTGATGTGAAGATGAATCTCTTTATTCAGGTTCAGGCGAGACTGTAAATAGCCCCATATTCAAACCACTACATACAATTTACAAGAGCAAACGAGAGATGGAAGAAATACAATAATATAACAAATATATACACAATAAATAAAAGACAAAATTTCAAAACAAATAAAATTATAGTCTAAATTTAGCACTGGCAGACCAGCAGTTCATAACAACAAAGAATAGAATAAACTAAATGGAAAGAGAATTGATACTACTTTAATATAATTGGTAATTGATGATCATAACACATCAATAGCTATTGTTATTTGAATGAAATAACTTTAGAATAAAATAATTATAAATTATGTCAGTAATAAACAAACGTAAACTTATTAAAATCAGTTGATAACAAATTTCAAGATCTCAAGTATTGAAAAATGAAAAATACTCCCAAATGTAGCACATTAAATAATGACACTTTGTTGAAAAAATAAAGAAAATTTATATTACAGAATTCTACTAATAATTTTAAAGATAATATACGGCCACTTATTAGAGTAAAAACCTTTTAATGAAGGAGTTCATTACCGGTAAATGGATGTCTGAATAGACCAATGAGACGCCACCGGTAACATTTACCGGTTACCGGTAAGGCTCCCATGAACTCAATCAGGCACTGCACTGAGAATATATGTTCTGCCTCAAGTAAGAAAGAAAAATTCGAATTTATTATTCATTTTAAATAGTTCTGCATAGTTTGTCTACGTGAAAATATCTACTATTCCACTCGCAGTTCGTCGTTGATCAACAAACAAGAAGTTTCAATACTGTATACATTGTCAGCAGGGAGATTCATAGGCTACTGGAGTTTTAAGATGTGTTAGGCCCTTATTGAGAGCCACTTCAGTCGCGGTCGCGAGTCACAATTTAGTCTAAATTACATCAGCTGAGCGTCTCACCGAGCTCAACAAGGAAATGAAGGTCCATGTTTAGAAGCATCAGCTGATTTTTTAATCAAATTTACCTGGTTGGTGTAATTTATCCTTAATTGTGACTCGCGAGTGCGATTGAAGTGATTGAAGTTTACCTCTGTATGGTATGGATTCAAAACTCACTCGGGAACCAAATAATAAATATGTTGGTTCAAAACTTAGCAGAGTAATTTATTTGCTTAAAAGTCCTACTAATCTGGTACCGAAAAAGTATTTAAGAACAGCCTATTTTTCATTTTTCCACATAATTACTAGTATGCCGTATGGCCTTATCTTATGGGGTAACGCCTCTCACATTAATGACGTCCTGCTTCTCCAAAAGAAAGCCTTGAGAGTTATTACAGAATCGCCTTTTCTTAAGCATTGCAAACCATTGTTTTTCTAGTCAAAAAAATTCTAACTGTAATAAATATGTTTATTTACTATGTTTTGATTTACACTCGGAAGAATCTGCACAAATAAGAAGTAATGTTCATTCATTCAAAACTAGGCATAATAGTCACATTTACAAGATTATCGAAGTCACTCAACAGTTTTGAGACCACAGGGCAAAACTGTTTAACAAACTTCCTTCCCACCTATGCTATGAATCCCCAAAAAATATCGAAGAAAATGTATTTAAATGGATGTTAGATAATCCTCTTATAAGTTAAGCGAATTTTATGAGTGTGATGTTATAGTTGGTGATGATTAGTAATGTTGTTGTTACTATTATGTTTTTCAAAAATTATATAGTTATGTTTCTGTCTCAACTGGGATGTTGTATTGTTTAAATATTGACTCAACTTATATTGTTATGATTGGTCTTGTTTCAACTGTAATAATTAGGCTTTTAGGTATAGCGCATGTCATATTGTATTGAGTATCGACATCTTTTGACTTTGTCTAATCCTGTAAAATGGCCTGTGGACAATAAAATTTTATTTATTTATATTTATAAGGGCCTTAGTTCTCTCATAGTAGCCATCAATGGGATATTGATAACTAACTTCTAATTATAATTTCCAACTAATAGTATTTATATAATTTTTAGATATAGATTTCTGATCATATTATCTGTCAATAAGAAATTTTTAGCTCATTAAATTTTTATTGTAAATTTAACGACATGCAGTCAAGTCTAACAACGCAGATCGTTATGGAACAAGAAATCCAAGAATTTTTAGTTCAATTGCTGGGCTTACCTCGGTGTATTCCTTCTTCAAAGGTTGGCCGGAAAGAACGGGCGGACCACCCCCATGCATTTTGAGGGCCCTGATTGTGGCGACCAGCACAATGGCGTCTGGCACCAGACCCGACGAGCGACACTTGATGTTGAAAAACTTCTCCATGCCTGAAATGTAAGCAGTTAGTGCTAAGATTAGACTTGACATGATAAATACAACATTCAATATGATTTTGAATCTACTATGATTTTTTCATAGAACTCCTTCTCTAAACAGCGCAGGCGCCTGACCAATTGGCTCAGCTTATGAAACCTAACAAAGAGCCAGAAGGTTTTAGCCTTCCCCGTCATCTTTGGAAGGGATTAAACAGGGTGCGCACAGGGCATGGCGTATGTGGGGACAGTCTTCATAAATGGGGAGTCATTCCTTCGCCTCAATGTGACTGTGGAGCTCCAAAACAAACTGTGAGACACATTGTTGAGGTCTGTCCTACCAGGCTATATCCCCATGCTGCTGAGGATTTTGTTAACGCTGCACCAGCAGCTCTTGAATGGCTAACCGATTTAGACTTAGCTTTCTAAAAATTATTGTCCCATATTTTAATCAATTTTCACCTCTTGACTGTGGTTCCTTGTGTATGAACATTGTACATATTCATGGAGCTACTGATTGTTCCATGTTTTATTGTTTTATGTTCGACTTGAATCTTATGACAATCAATTATAAATTTGAGCAAGTAGCACAACAGGTTTTGAAATGTGTCAAAAATGCCATACGCTATATATATATCTAAACAGCGATATTTCTTCAGCGATGGATCAAGAAGGAAGGATGTTCCTGAACAGCGATGACTCAGCATCCGCTATGCATTCTTCTCAGGTATTTTTAGTTTCATTTTTCTACTTATTCTAATTTTTTTAAATATGTGGTGACAAGTGAATCTTCTTCATAAGATATAATCATTCCATTGTTGAATCGTTCATAATCTTAACATCAGAATGAGGAGGAGGAAGAACTAACAAAAGATAAGAATAAGAGTGCAAAAAGGATAAAAAAAAATAGAAGGTAGAGAACCAAGAGAAGAAGGACAAGAAATAGAAAGTAGACGAAAAGAAGACGAAGAAGGCAAAAATAGGGAGAATGACACGAAAAAAAATGATAAGAGGTAAGTGGAAGAAGGAAAAAGAGAAGGTAGAGAACCAAGATAGAAGGACAAGAAATAGAAAGTAGAAGAAAAGAAGACGAAGAAGACAAAAAGAGGGAGAATGACAAGAAAAAATGAGAAGAGGGAAGATAAGTGAAAGAAGAAAAAAGAGAAGAGGATTTTCAAAATTTGGTTGCATTTAAAGGATATTTGAAAGGAGGTTCACGTTTGCGTTTTTCTATAGGAAACATATGATTTTTAAAGTGAGCTTCCCAATCATATGCAATTGAAATTAGATTTAAAGATAGCCCTAGGGCCCTCTTATTCATCTGGATGAGCCTTCATAAGAATTGTTATCATTTATAAGAATAACATATTTTTGAGAGAAACAAATAATTTCTAAAATATCAATAACAGGTGATTAAAGTAAACTATGATAATTATTATTCTACAAATTCATTCACTAGAGATGTGAAATCTGATCTGATTTGAGCAATCAGCTGTCTAGAAAATAGAATCACAGCCTTGGTGATGTGATACAAAGTTACTTTTTGTGGAAAACAGACATGAAATAGACTAAGCAAATTGAATCAAGGGTTAGGTCTCATGATTGTGTTTAGTTTTGTGATGGTGATTTTCATTGAGTACATCGATTATGTTCCTCTGCGCAAGCACACTTATTCTTGGGCATTCATGGGACTACTAGTGAATAATATTACGGGTTCTATCTCTAGAATAATGCTGACAACACTTCAAATTGACACTCGCACTTTATTAACACAAATTATCCACAATATGCACTAATCAGTTATATCACAAAAGAAAAATCAACCAGAAACAGATAAATCGATAATCTTCAGCTAATAAAGAGTTTGCTATATTACTGTACAAAAATCACTAAATTTTAAAAGACTGATCAAATATTAAATAATAAACTGTTCAACCATTCAAGAAGAAGCCTCTAAATCATAACAGTTGAAACACTACAAGCACTACAAGTCACCGTATAAACTGTTGAAGAAGCCTGAATAATAATCTGCCACAATATACTGCGTTTATCAGTTAACACATTAAACGTTCATATAACACAGTTTGTATTAGCGCTCACTGGTAATCCGGTTTGTATGAGCGGGAACTGCCACTGTCACTTTATCACATTAACGTTCGACTCACAACTGACTAATGTCATGAGCATGTTTACTTGTTCACAGAAAGATAATTACTTCTTTTTTACTTCTAGCATTCCATAACAATAATTTTATTGAGCTCACCAATATCGGATCCAAAGCCTTATTTTTAATGCTCCAGAATAGATGAGAGGGTTCTCCATTTTTCTATCAAATACTAAGTAAACAGATAAGGGCATTCTCCATTTTTCTAGACTATTCTAATTAACAAGATAAGAACCGACCAGAACTCTCCAGATGGATTGCAAGGCGAGGAGAGTATGTGGATAGTAAACAAACATGCCAACTATAGCTTTGACTGGAAGACTTATTGACACAGGTAGATAATTACTTCTTTCTTCCTCCTAGCATTCCATAACAATAATTGAACTCACCAATATCGGATCCAAAGCCAGCCTCAGTGGCCACATAGCCTTGTGCGCCAACCAGTTTAAGGGCGATGGCATCGGCTATTATGGACGAGCAGCCATGTGCAATGTTGGCAAAGGGACCCGCATGCACAAACACGGGCGTGCCCTCCATTGTCTGCATCAGGGTCGGCTGAATGGCGTCCTTCAACAGCACTGTCATTGCTCCTGTCATTGCCTAACAAGCCAGAAAAACAAAGGATTAATTAAATTTGAGAAACAAAAGAATTCAAAATTTTAACTTCAAAATATAGATTAAATTTGAGAAACAATTCAAAATATAGATTTGTTTAACAATCTTTCTTGATATTTTGATTTTGGGACGGCGATTCCTAGCTCCACACTTTTAGTGGACTGTACTACGCACCAGTGTTGCCAGAAGCAATCTAAAGAATTGTGGCGGATTTGGCTCGAAATTACAGTATGTAACAATTAAACGTAGATCCCCCACAGTTCTTTAGCTTGCATCTGCAATGAGTTTATTGTAACTGCCTTAAGCAACGAGTCAGATGTGAGTTTGCTTTTGCTCTAAACATCCCATGAGTTGCTTCAAGGCAAAATACAAACGTTGCATACAATATTCTATCTTCAATACCAATAAATTATGTTTAATTCAAATAACTAATGAATCCAACAGCATGTCAAAATCTAACATAACCTACAATTCCCGATTGTTGTCGGCAGTTCTGATTCAAAATACAGTTTGATTTCAAAATGTTTAAATCAGCTGATGTGACTGTTCATTTCGAAAGTGTTTTGAAGAAATCTTGAGTTCTGATTGGTCTAGACTCTTTCACTGAAAAAAGTAGGATTAAAATAGGCCCATTATGACTCTAGTTTGATAATAAAGTAAGCTGTACTGACATTGCTTTCTAACTTATGTTTACTTTATAACTCAGCCATAGATAATAGTAATTTATGCAACGATTGTATTTTGACAGCCTTTGAGCAACAAGTGAGATGTAAGTTGGGGCACAAATAAAAATATTGTTCTAAATATGATATAAGTTGCTTCAAGGCAAAATACAATAGTTGAATACAATATTTTATCTCCAACTACTATCAATTAATTACTAATTTTTTTGTTTTGCTGAAAATGCCCACATGAGTCTGAGACTTGTGCATGGATAATAAGTTGATAACGATGTTCTGGATGGACCCACAGTGTTTAGGTGGATCCAAACCACCATTGAAGAGATAAAAATATGAAATTACTTACCAGATCGTCAGCGGTGACCGGATTTCCGTTCTTATCCATGGCTACCACCATATTGGCGAGGCGCTCCTTCATATCGGCCAAATCTTTTGACAAAGCTAGAATGGCCATTATCTCGCTGGCCACTGTTATGCTGAAGCTCGTGTCTCTCGTCTGATTCTTTTCCGTCGGCGACTTTCCAATCGTTATTTTTCTCAAAAATCTGTCGTTCACGTCCGTAACTATAAAAATGAACATAGAATCACTCTAAAAAAATCTATAAACATGTATGTATGTATATTAACAGTAAAAATGATAATCCTGAGATGAAACAGCGGAAGTCATGCATAGGTGAATTTTCCGTCCCCCAAACGATATTTAAGCAACATTTTAGAATAGAATATTTATTTATTCAACACACAATAAAGACAGAACATTACACAGTTAAATATCGAGTAATTAGGTGAATAATAATTTAATTCATTGTCACCTATCTGAGACAATTGGAATGCACTGATCGAGCATTTGTTTAGTCACATTAGTTGTATCATTAAATTGAGTCAGATCTACTTTTTCTCAAGATAATTCTATTCTTGAGATCCTTAGAAGTTATCCTGATGTTTTCCTATTGGGCTCTTTGCATTACGAAGTTCATAACGAGATTCTTATAAAATACAATTGATTGACTTGAAACTCAAACGACATTCAAAAGATCACTCAAAGTGAAGTAATAAAGAAAATTCAAAGGAAAGCTGCTGACAATGTGTTGAAATCATATTTGTAAAAATCTATTTTAAAGTTGCAGGGCATCAACCCAACATCTAAATTTCTTGTTCCATGACAAACTGCGTTGTTAATATTAACTTTTCAAGTGAATTCAACGACTTGCAGTCAAATTTACTAATATTACCAACATCTAACTTCCTAACAGAACAAGACTGAATTTTAATCATGAGTATGTTGAATATTTCATGTAGGCCTACTGAATTATACCCCATGGGATGCGTCATTTTTTGACTGTAGGTGTCTTGAAATCTATTCTTGAATTATTTTAAATCGTCAAATTGAGAACAAAGCAGAGAGAATATTGTATTGAGGCAGAATATATTATAAGATCTGTTAAAGACGAAGAGGAAGAGAAGGAGGAGGAGGGGTAGGAGGAGGAGGAGGTGGAGGTCGAGGAGTTGGTGGAAGAGGATGAGGAAGAAGAAGAAACAAAACTCTTTCTCAAGAACTGCCGAAGTGTAATTTTTTGAGATTCGGGAAGCATAAATAATGTGTATTGAAATCAAAGTAGGTAATTTGTGCATATGCCTATTAGCACAACTGATAATAGTAATAGGTATTTTATGTAAATTCGTTGGGTCCTTGGATACTCCGTTGTATAGGTTTATTTCATGTAAATTGGTAGGGTCCTTGGATAATCCTTTGTATAGGTTTTTTATTTATCCACTTTGCATAGTTAAACTTTGCATGGTAAATAATTTAAACTATGATTTGATAATGAAATACTTTTGTAGTCAATACCAACACTTACTTTTTGTGTTTTTATACATATTTTACTTTTAAATACATAATGTTTTTCTGAATGTCTACTAATGTTGATAATATTGTATTCAGCACTCGTTTGAAAACTTTGTAAATTTAGACAAATAAAGTAATCGAATTTGATCTGACCAACCTCTAGTCCACGAAATGGTGTCAGGATCTATGTTGAGCCTTGAGAATCGGCCAAACTCTTCGGGAGTGAGCGAATCGGGATCAGTCTTGTGAATGCCGAGCCGAGCGAGTCGCCTCAGCTGCACGCTTGTGAATGCGCGTTGATTTTTGACGCGCGGCACCAGCCTCGAGTACAGGGCCTAAACAGACAAGAATAACTTTAAAACAAAAACTAAGAAACTCTTATTAATAATTTATTTAGCATTTTACCTGGTCTTGCCCGGGAATCCAGTTTGGAGTTTCTCTTTTCTAGTAGCGGTCATAAAAATTTTAATATTTTGATTATTTTGTGATAATGTATTTCTAATATCAAAACTGACACTGTATTTCAATTTAATGAGCAATTTGATTTTTTTGTATTCAATTCTTTACTCACTTATATTAGAGATGCTAGAGGGATGCATTTCACTTCTGAAAAGAAGCTTCGTCAGCCTTCTTTTCAGAAGTGAAATGCATCCATCTAGCATCTCCAATATAAGTGAGTAAAGGCAATATATTAAATTGAAATAGTGTCAATTTTGATACAAGATTTTTCATTAAGTATTTCGTCATGGAAAACATCACATAATGTATTTCTGTTTTACTGGTTTTTCTTTGTAATTTGATTGCAAATTTACGTTTTTTTGGCAATAAATTTCAATTTGAAATGTACCTCGTCTGTTTGTGTGTTCTCGTGGAAGATGCGCGTATCTAGCTGCGCAGCGAGCAAATTGTTGGCTGCAGTTACTGCGTGCAGATCGCCTGTTAAGTGTAGGTTCAACTCTTCCATGGGGATGATTTGAGAGTAACCACCGCCGGCTGCCCCACCTTGCAAAAAAAAACAAATGAATGGAATTAAAAATATAAAATGCGAGAAAAATAAATAAAAAGAATGCAAATAAAAGAAATCACGGCAAGCTAAGCTCACGTATTACAATACTGTTGTACTTCCAGAAGTACTCTATGCAAAAGGGACGACCACAATCGGAGCTTCAGGTATCACAGAAATATAAACAATAGAATACAAAATTCTCAGGAAAATATTTGGGGCATTACAAAAAGTATATGGATAAATTGACCGACCAAAGAACTGTATGAACTCACAGATAGACTCACTGACAATATCAGTCGGCGCCGGATAGCATTCTATGGACACATACATAGAATGGACCAAAGCAACAGACTCACAAAGAAACATTTTTGGTAAAGAATTCAATAAAACAAACCAACTGGTTTCAAGAAACAGAAGATAACTTGAAACAAGCTAGTCAATGAGGAAATAATTAAGTCGAGGGACATATTCAGAAGTAGGGTCACTAACATGAAGTTCCGAACCACCGGGAAGTGATTTTACAGCAGAGAAAAGAGTATTTCCAATCGGTCACTCTTACAGTTACAGTCCCCTTAGAAAATATTCTAGAAAAATCTGTTTGAAATTCCATCAAATTTTTTTTATCTTGGGCTGATAAAAATTTTAAATTAAGTGATTTGGTGACAAAAATGGATTGACATTTTGCAAGATTTTCTTCTCTTTTCAACAATTGCTTCAGGATTATTCCAATCCGAAATTAGTGTTCGAGTTGTTAGCTCAATAAGCTCGGGAAACAAGATGATTACTGGACTTTTGTTGGAAATTTGATGTAGAAACTTGGGTTAATTTTTATGTGGGACATAGTATACCCTCAGATATATACTATATATATTTTGTATATTACGTTTTGGAAACTCCAGTTAAGGAGTATAAGACAAATCAGATTAGCAATAATTTGTATAACATGGAAAAGCATACCTTTAATGCCAAATGTGGGCCCCTGAGAAGGTTGCCTCACACAAGCGAAAGCATTCTTATTCTTATGTGCAGTCAATGCTTGCACCAATCCAATTGTGGTTGTACTTTTGCCCTCGCCCAGCGGCGTTGGTGTTATTCTGAAACAATCACCAATAAATAAAAAACTTGAAGAGAATAAAAAAAGGTCATCACACACTTTACAGTGTGTCAATGTAAACAAGAAATAAAATAATGTTTAAAACTAATAATGAGAATTCTCAATATGTGAAACAATCATAAATATTGATAGATTTACTTCAATATTTAAATTTATTCATTACTAATTAAAAGATAATAAAATATTAAAAACCAAAAACATATATTTTTCAAAGTAAGCGTTTATTTTAGCGTTTTATTCAACTGAAAAAAATAGTTTATTCCAACTGAAAAGAGAAATAATAATATAAAATGAAATAAGAATACTAGAGAACAAAAGATTAAAAAAAAATTGATAAGCTTCCGAATATAATATTGGTTGAGTTCTTGGGAGCTTGACCGGTAACCGGTAAATGTTATCGGTGACGTCTGATTGGCCTATTCATATTCATAGACAATGAGAAATTTGAATAGACCAATCAGACGCCACCGGTAAATGAGAAGGCTCCCGTGAACTCAACCAATCATTATCTATTGATTGTTGTACTATACTACTTTCAACAACAATAATTATTTCCCAATTACCTCCTTTTAATTGATTTTGTATCTTGTTTATTAAATTTATTTCAATTTATTTTCACAAATATAAGTTTAATAATAATAATAATATAATAAACGTATGGCTTTTTTGGTGGGGAGACCCTCAAGGGTAGTTAGATCGCCGTTTGAACCATGTTATGGGAAATATGATAGAACTAGTATTATATGTGCGTTCCGAACCACCGGGTAAGCGATAACGAATTCAATAAAGTACAGATAATGTAACAACTTTCAACAGTCTTGCTCAGTGTGTTTAACCTATACCTAATGTATTCACGAATCAAGGGTTAGGTCTAAGGCTAATGAATGTGTTTGATTTTGCGATTGTGATTATCATTGAGTACATTGAGTATGTTTCTATGAGCAAGCACCCTTATTCTTGAGCGTGAGGTCTACTGCTCACAGAGCTACTGGTAATACATAATATAATATTCAATAATCTGCTATATAATATGTACAATCTAATATCAAAACTGACACTGCTATGATAAAAATACAGTTTTAGTTTTGATATTAGATTGTTAATCAAGTATTTCGTCATGGAAAACATCACAAACATAATATGTAGGCCTATAATGAATTTTTCATCTGCAACTTTTGTTATACTATTGCTAAAAGGTGTTATGTTGTAAGAAATACGCTTAGATTAGAATTTAAATTTGTTATCAAGAGTATAAACTGCAATTTTCTTCATATGTAGTATAAAGTTAGCCATACAAAGTAAATTTTCGTCTTAATACATAGTTAGTACATCCAGCAGTTAAAAATGAATCTACATAGTTAGTACATCTAGCAGTTAAAAATTAATCTTCTAGGATAGACTTTTTCACTTAAGAAGTCTTCTCCAGACAGACAAACAACCGTTAATGAGCTCGGACTATTTTTATCCATTAATTTTCATTTTTTAACTTTGTATATAAATATATTGTTTCAGTCAGGTGAATATCATTCACTTATCTCAGATGTTTATATTTGTGCTCTTTCCTATATTCGGAGATATAGAGTAGTAGGACGTATTGAGCTTTAATAATTGAAAACAATTATTGCTTGATCAATGTTACTCTGTCTGTGACTGTCCTAAAGAAGAAAGAAAGCAAATGGAAGAAATATGATATTTTGGCGAGTTATTCAAATTTTTCAAGTTGTGCTTGTGATTTAGAGTCTTATTGGTATTGTTCATATTCATATCATATAGTATGGCTCTACGTAATTGGTATTTTTTATATAAACGAACATGATAACTAACTAATAATCTTGAATAATGATTAAAAACATTTTGTAAGAAACTTGCAATGAATTAAAAGATGAAAACGATATTTTAGCTATTATTCGATAGAGCAATCATTTTAAGAATAAGAATGCTTTTATTATTTAAGGCATAAACAATGCTATTGAAAACGTCAATTCACATAGAAAATATAGACAATAAAAAATACATTCACAAATCAACAATCATTATAAAAATACCAGTTAAACACTCAACAGAGCCAACAAAATAAATTCAAACGTCTTAAAAGCTATAAATCTAAAAATAATCCTTTACTGGTAACTGGAGTATCTCGGAAATAGAGTAAAGAGGGTTTCTTGAAATAAGTTTTCCTAAATTTTGCTCAAATTTTGTCGTAGACAGATTCCTGGCTGAAATGGAAATAACATTGAATAATTTCAAGGGTAAATGACCACGGTTAGTCAATATCTTCTTCAACCGTGTATAAGGTACATCAATTTTCGTTTTATTTATGGTATTATAACTGTGTATGTTGTCATCTCTGCAATGATATGAATCAATATTTTTCTTTACATTCAGCAGAAGTTTGAATGCTACCATGCCATACACATACATAATTTTTTCCTTTATAAATAATGGCTTGCAATGGCTTACCCGGCTACAACTATGTATTTTCCACTGCTCTGCGACGAAAGCCTATCGAGAACAGACAGGCTGACTTTGGCTTTTGTAGATCCGTAGGGAATGATTTCTGGAGGCAGGATGCCGACTTCCGATGCCAGTTCTACGATCTGCTTCGGTTCTTGCGATCGCGAAATCTCAATATCACTGAGAAAAAAACGAAAATTGCATATTTTATTAAAAGAATACTTTTATGATACCATGACAAGAATGTAGTGCCATTAAAGATGACAAAAATCAATGAACTAGCTACTAAATCAATGAATCAGTGATGTTTTCCATGACGAAATGCTTGATGAACAATCTTATATCAAAACTGACACTGTATTTCCATTTAATATATGATTTTCACTCACTTTGCATTTCACTTCTAAAGATGAAGCTTCTCTTTAGAAGTGAAATGCATCCATCAAGTATCTCCAGTATAAGTGAGTGGAAATCATATAATAAATAGAAATTCAGTGTCAATTTTGTTATTAGATGGTAAATTAATGAACTAGCAACTGCAGGAATTGAATTAATAGATTAATTACAGCTACGTGATAGATGCATTAAAGTTTCGGTTCCCGAGAACGCGGATTTGGACTGAATAGACAGCGGACAAGGCCAGATACACTGAAATATATCAACTCTATTTGCTATTCTTTATTGCCAAACTCTTGTAAATAACAATCAATCACACACAATACATTTTTTTTTTGCGCCATCAGCAAAGCATAGCTTGTTCGCTAACGACGAGTTCTCCTTTATTACAAATGAAAATTTTTCCTCTTTACTACCCAAAATTACACAGGAATGTTCATCAATAATTCACTAAATCAAGCATCCAACCAATCAAAAAAATAGTCCAAAACAAAAAAAACAGTAGAACAAAAAAGAAAATCTATCATCACTATCTTTAGCAAAACAACAGTAGAACGAAAAAGAAAACTTATCAAATACAATAAATAGGCAACTATTACTCAACCTAAACATTACTATAACTTAAAATATATGTTACGTTTGACCCATTCCTCTACATTTCTCAATAGAGTTTGTGTAAACCTTTGTGTTAAAAAGAAATATAGTAATAGTGTTATTGAAATATGGTAATAATATAATATGATGATGTATTCGATTAATTAATTATAACTTGCTGTTATACTAATATCTTCTTCCATACATAATCTAATTTCAATAATAAGTTGGAAGTTAACATATAATTTCCAACAACACGCCATCTTGATCTGTCCCGCGAGTAGGTGAAACATCAGGATGGCAATTTACAACACTACAACAGCGGACATACACTCGAGATGAAAAGCTTCATCTTCAGCGTGTTTCCACTTTTGTAGTGTTAATATGTTATCAGCCTGATATTCACGGACAGATCAAGTATCAAAATGACGTGTTGTTGGAAATGATATGATAATTTCCAACCTATTAAAGCAGATATTATGCATGGAAAAAGTTGTTGTAAGAGTAGGTATAATCGCAGGTTATATATATTTAATCAAATGTATTATCGTATTATATTATTTCTAGCATCTTGCCCGGGAATCCAGTTTGGAGTTTTTTTCTAGTAGATAACTGATGGTAAATTGAATTGAGTTGAATTTCATATTAAATTCATTAGATCTTTCAATTTTATAATTTTTTAATCTAAGTTTTGATTAAAGTAACTTAATTCCATATTTTATTGATTTAATTTTAATAATATTAATAGACAAAAATAATTCTCAAAAATCCCCGATCAAGCCCAAACGAATATTTATTATTGTTTTAAAAAAGCAACGCATATTTATTATGCTGATTAGAATGAAAATAACAGTTTCTCTTACAAAACAGAATTCAGATCAAATTATGAAAGATAAATACCGTACACAGATTATGGGAGAGGATCGACTGCCAAGGAGAATGGAAGAGATGAGGATGGAGGGCAGAAGACCGAGATGACGACCGAGACGGAGATGGATTGACGGAGTTATTGACGGAATGGAGAGGAGGGGATGCAGATGGCAGAAGGTCGAGGAAGAGAGATGGTGGGAAGATCGAGGAAGATGGAGAGGCATTGTTAACACCCAGACCCGGCATAAGCTGGAACGGGATCAGGATATGTATATTATGTATGTAATTACACAGATTAAATAATTTCAACCAAATCGGTTTTGATAATAGTTATTCGTTGGAATGAATTCTGAGAGCAAAAAATTTTGCCAGTACCGAGATCTGAGCCCAAGATCTCAAGCGTGATGATCAGCTGCGCTACGCACTACACTATATTGCCCAATGGAAACATATGCTACTAGAAGTTCTTTTGAAACTACGAAAGACTATCATAATTATGACTATTCAACAACAACAACAACATGTAGAATTTCTAAGTTTCAAAGATTAATTTTGATAATTCTGAAAGGAAAATAAAAAATCGGGCTTCGAAGTATACTGAATCGAGTTTAGAGGAAACTTTGTGCCAAATTTAGTGTTCCAAATCGTTGCTATTTTTGTCAAATGCGAAGACACACACACACGCACACAAACACCTACTCTCTCTTATTAATAGATAAACTATATTATTTCGAAAGCAAATTGAGTTTGTATATTGCAATGTATGCGACCTTGTCTGCTGTCCATTTAATCCAAATCCGCGTTCTAGAAAACCGAAAATTTAGGAGTCTTCATAAAGACAGGAAAAATATGTCAACCCCATCAGTGTACAAGATGGCGGCTCTAACCAAATCTAACCTAACCTAGTAATTAGAACTAGAATAGGTATGTTGGCAACGTCCGCCATCTTTTGTACACCAATGGGATTGACATCTTTTTCCTGTATTTAGGTAAACTCCTTTAGGAGAGCTGTCTTGTGGGCAGGGATATGATTGCTGTTGTTCCTGTTTTATGTTTCTTTACTGCCCAGTATTTTCTTGGTGGTTTGTTTCTGCTTGCCTTTTTGCTGCTTCTTTTCTCGTTGCTTGCTTTTATTGTTGATTATGCCAATGCATGCTGTTGCGCTCTTTTTATATTGTTATGTATTTCACAATTTAATAATAATTGAAATAAATCAACACATAACGAAGTAAAAATAAATGAAGAATAAACCTATACTACTGACCTTGGAACAGGTGTTTTGGTTTGGAGGGTGAGCGGAGCGAGGTCCCATGTGGAGGCGGCATTAAAGCGGCTGGAGGCGGCACGGCGGGCGGCAATCACAGTGTTCTGCATGAGCATGGCCACCGTCATGGGCCCCACGCCCCCAGGCACTGGGGTCACAGCCCCAGCCACCTCCACTGCCTCCGCAAAAGCCACATCGCCAACCAGACGGTAGCCCGACTTCTTGCTGGCATCTGCAACCACAAAAAAATTGTGAATAAATAAAAGATATCAACACCATGAATTAGTTGAGAAAAAAATGATGAATAAGAGAAATGGGGGGTGGGAATGAAGAGAGGGCAGAACAATGTTTTACAAGAGTACTTAAATTTTTCTTGATAACAGAAACCACTTCAAGTATAAAAGGAAATGGATTAGACTTCATTCGATCTTTGCATTTTAAACAAAAGAGATTACACATCCGTCCCTAAAAAAGATGGTGAAAGATAAAATGAAACTGTTGAATACAGCCTGTGGCATGATTTGTGTACAATCAACTTCACTGATAAGAATTTAATTGATCATCAAGTCTTCTTTGGAATGTGGAAAGACCTAGAGAAGACCGCACTAAAAAAACTTTGACATCGTTCAATAAAGAGATGGAATCAGACAGAGGAGAAGGAGAGAAGGAGGAGGATGAGGAGGAGGAAAGAGAGAAGATAGGAGGAGGAGAAGAGGAGGAGGAGGAGGAGAAAGAAGGAGGAGGAGAACGAGAAGGAGGAGGAGAATGTTTTATTGTCACTTACCGGGAATTGAGTTGATGCCACAATCAATGACAACAGCGCCAGGCCTAATCCAGCTACCCTTTACAAATTCAGTGCTGGCCAATTCCCACCACTAAATGTCGGCGCGAGAAGTCTGGACAAAGACAGAAAAGGAGAAATAAAAAGAAAGTAAAAATGTAAAAAACAGAAAACAATAAATAAATTTGAAAGAAAAAATTATGGTTTTATTCTTCCTGGATTTCTTGTTCCATGACGAACTGCGTTGTTAATATAACTTTTCAGTGAATTCAACCACTTGCAGTCAAATAAAAATGAAATTTGACTGCAAGTAGTTGAATTCACTTGAAAAGTTTTATTCTTGTTTCAAAAAAATGAACATAATTTATTATTATTGACTAACGCTCGAATAGATTATTATGAACCTGCTTTGAAGCTCCCTTGAACTAAGGGAGACTTGAAACGCCTGCCTGCACTCAAACGCTTTTCAAGGATATCTTGAGTTAAGGGAAGCCAATTTATAAATACGGGCCTAAAAAGGATAAGAATGGATTATTAAGCATAAATAATCAGTGAAAATACTTTTTCAAGTGAATTTCAACACTCAAATATTTGTGTAATGGTCATTATTAAGCCTTGACGTAATGCTTCCTCAGGCACGGCTTTAAGTCTACTCCAGCCGTGCAGAGATTTAGTCGTGTCAAAGGAAGCTTTACATAAAGGCGAACACTTACAATACACTTTCATTACGTACATATAATGGCCATTCCGCCTTGCTGTAATGCTTCCTCAGACATGGCTGGATGCCTACCCCAGCTGTACAGAGATCTAGCCGTATCTGAGGAAGCTTTACATCGAGGCGAACACTTACAATATACTTTCAACATTTACATATAATGGCCACTCCGCCTTGATGTAATGCTTCCTCAATGCTGGGGACTCACAAATTGCCATCACACAAATTCTCAAGTGTTGAAATTCGCTAGAAAATTATCTTCACTAATAATTATTTATGTTAAAATACCCAGCAAGAAAGAAATACGTACCTACAGCATCAAATGAATAAATATTTTTAAGAAACATGTTCATAGATGTTATGTTTGTTTCAAATCATGAAAATAATTGGCAAGCGCTTAAAATAATAATAATAAGCGCATGACTTTATTGGTGGGGAGATCCTTACGGGTAGTTCCACCTCGCCGTTTGAGTCATGTTGTGGGGAAATGATGGACCTACTATTTTAGGTGGGTTGCGAACCACCGGTTAAGTGATAATAAAGATTATAACATCAAGTCATTGAAGCACGGTCACTCATCCAAGCGCAGTATTATTGAATGAAAATAATAATAGTAATATTAATAAAACTGTACATTTAAGAAATTTGTTGAAAGATAAAAATACAGTAGAAGATTCCAATAACATATATGCGACATTTGACTGTTCCTGCAATTTGCTGCTGAATTGATGCGACAGTATACTGTTACTGCAATTTGCTGCATGTGTGGCATATGTGCGACATTCGCCTGCCGCTGCAATTTGCTGCTAAATTGATGCGACAGTTTACTGCACATCTGGCCGTATCCTAAAGCTAGAAGAGGTACTGCAGTATCAGAGGAGAGAAGAAAGATAACATCGGAGGGAATGAAGAAGTACTGGAAAAAGCATCCATGAAAAAATAATTGATTCAACGTACCCCAAACTTCGTGATTCGAAAAAAAGAAAATAATGATAATAATAAACTAATAATTGTATACTGTTGCTTGTATATTATGTTCATTAAGTATCACTAAATATATCAGATATTCAATATTTTGATGGAAACTCCCATATAGGCCATTCTCGGGAGTGCCTACTTTTTCAATGAATATCACAATGTATTTCTTATGTACTTGTGTATGCTGAAGATTGTTGTACCGTTGTTGTTTATTGAGAAATAAAATTATGTATTTATTATTTATTTATTTATTTATTTAAATTAGATAAAAATTTAAAAAGCGCTAAGCGGCCAATAAAAATTGAATAATTATTAGAAGTTGTATGAATTAAATTGGAGGTCACTGGAGAAAACGTTGAATGATTGGAATTTGAGCTGAGTTGATGTTAGCTTATTTAAAATTATTTCACTAAAATTCCAAGTTGCCTTACGTGTTTCTCGATGTCCTTTGTTTTTGAGTGGCAAACGGTGACGGTGGCATTGTGCCATTTCAGCAATTCGGCAACGGGCGTGCCAACTATTTTACTACGACCCAAAACAACTGCATCACTGCCAGCTATTTGCACTCCACTCCTGCAAAATTAAAATATTAATCTCATAAGTATAGAAATATTAAAAAAACCAAAAATAATGATTATGTAAACAGACTGTACAAAGGAAGAACTACAGAGAAGATCAGAACGAATGAAAAAGTACTGGACAATGCTGAAAGAAAAGTCATCAAGGATGACCAGGATTGACGTGAGTGATCCAATGAGGCCGTAAAAGCAAAATAAATGGGCAACGTTGGAATTTAAACGCTTAAAATCAGGAATCTTTTATCGCCTTTCAATGCGAGCGGACTCCTAAGAGGTCATAGCACACACGAACTAATACACATGTCAAAGGCCCTCAACTGTTAATAGTTTATAAAATGGTGATTTTGATTACATCTACATATTTAAATAATAATTCTAAGTACTGGGAGTCCTGTCCCACTAGGCGTCAAAACTGCAAGAAAGTAGAAACCAATCTGTCAAAACAAAACAATTCAATTCAAAGTATTCCTATTCATAACTGATAACTGATTTATGTTAATGAATATGATTATGTGAGCCATTATAATCGATTAACTGCTGATTCAATAGCTGCCCTAAGGCTTGTTTCAAACATACTCGGCAGTCAGGTGACCAGTGTCGTTTAATCGGTATAATTGCATCGTTTGTACGATTTCTAAAATCGGGTTAGCTCTATTTGATACAATGTTTCTACAGCTGAGTTAACAAGGCCGGCTACCCGACTGCCGGGTATGTGTGAAACAAGCCTAAGGGCTGCTATTGAATCAATAGTTACTGGATGATTTACTGAAAGATTGAGAGACCAGGCATGATAATTCAAAATTTGACAGCTATCTCAGAGGTATTTTTAAAAATATACTTTCACTTTAATTATGTATTTGCATTGTTATCACCTACAGATTCAAATTCATTTATATATCAGTATTTCATTTTCCTAGGGTTGCAGAACCTGGAAGAGTTTTTCATTCCAAAATAATCCGAAGGACTTGAAAATCAAAATAAATCGCAGTTTTATTGAAATATTACAGATAGGCCTATGCTTTTGAGAGTATTAATATTAAAGTTCCTAGAGCGTTATTCAAGGTTGCTTGATTTGTTCATAAACATGTGTAGAATAATTTAAAATAAAATTTATAAGGGTTTTTTTCAATGAGAATCAGTAAACAATGAGACATAACTGTCAAAGAATTTGATGAATAGTAGAAATTTCTTGAAACGAACTATTTAGGACTAAAATCTTGATGATCCCTTCACATTTTTTATTGCGGATTATGACCACATCAGTATGTAGACTTGTTCGTGGGTAATAATCTAAATGGGTAGTTGATGAGAAACATCCATGGCTGAATTAATTTCAAACCCAAGGCTGCAGAAACGAAGCCAGCCAGAGTCTAATCACGGAGAAGCGCTCCAACCCACTGCATTTCCAGAGCCACCAAATTTGCATGTAGATGAATGTGCAAATAAATAAATAGTTGAATGAATAGAAAAATGAATTAGAAATTGACTTAATAAATTTATTTATTTATTTACTTTGGAAACAAACCTTTTGATAAGCTCCATTACTCCGTTAGGCGTACAAGGCATAAAGCCAGAAAAGTCTCCAATGGCAACTCGACCTTCATTCAAAGTGTTCAACCTGTTGAATGAAAAAATAAAATAGAATATTATATAATAAAAATATAATTAAATATAATTTGAAATAAACAAATAATAAATTGTAATGGAGAAAATGTATTACATGTAGTAACTCAATTTCATTAAGAAACTGAATGATCAAAAGCAATTAAAATTTAATTAAAGAAACTATATTATGGATTGAATTACTCAATATTGTGTTATTGAATCACATTTAGTGTACAAGAGTTCCTTTCACATCAAAATTATGCCTCACTTCAACTAATTGATGTAGTAATTATGTTAACTAGTGTATACGATTGTATAATTGTTGATCCGACTTGTCTTATACTCCTAAACTGGAGTCTCCAAGACGTAATCTACAAAAAGTGCATTTTTGTGAATCGGGAAGCATATGATGTTTAAAGAAATCAGCACAAATGATAATAATCATGATTTTATGTTAATTCGTTATTCCGTGGATGGTCCGTTGTATGGGCTTATTTAGAGGATTTTGTCTATCATGAATGCAGTAAATAGATTTCAAGAAATCACCACAACCTACCCATCAATGTCCTTCTCTGGCGAAACAGAATCGGTGACCAAGTGTGAATCGATCTTGTTGACAGTGTCCAATGGCATTTGAACGATGATACCGTGAATATTCATATCATCATTCAGCTTTCTCAGTTTCGTTAGCAGCTGCAAAAAATAATTCATTTAATTTAATAAATGGATATATACATTGTAAGTACTGGATATTTTTTTGAGGATGAAGCCCGCATAGGTCTGAGACCTATGAGTTGGACCTACAGTTTTAGGTGGGTTCCGAACAACCGGGAAGTTATTTTACAGCATAGAACAGAGTCTTTTTGCTGGCCAATCCAATCGGTCACCCTTACAAAGAGTGCCCAGGAGAACGCAGCTTATCTGATTGAACAAATACCAGCTATGGCCATCACTTCCCAACTCATCAGTGTTCATATCTATAGTGGACTATAGCAACAGATGGCGTTGGCTACATTTTTGAGACTTTAGCTTCCTTCACTTTCTTATACCTCCTTGGGTAGTTCCAACCCGGTGCTTGAATTTTAAGATCAGTGGATGGAGCTCCTCTTAACGAGCGAAAATGCATGCCTATTAAAAGTAGAATCAATCATTTCCAACACATACAATGTCAAAAGTGGCTCTTTTTTCAATTTGTTTGTATTTTGATGTCTAGGTAGTACCAACCTCTCGCTGGGTGATAGTGCTAGGAAGTTTGACCCTGGTAACGTCGATGCCGATTTCAGCAGCTGCCTTTATCTTGGTGTTAATGTAGACATTGGAATCAGATCTGTCCCCGACCTGGACAATCGCCATGGCCGGCTTGAAGTCCGGAAACTCATTCTTCAGTTGCGAAACTTCGCGAGCTAGACTCTCCCGGATCTCTCTGCAAAATAGACAAGTTTTTCAAATTATTCACATCATTCAAAGACATCAAACAAATAAATAAATAAACATTTTCCAACAAAATTTTATATTCTTTTAATAAAATAAAAATTGAAATTTTATATATAATTTTATATAAATTTTTTTAAATATCTCATTTATCCCATTAGATCAAAAGGCTTTGATTGATGACAAAGTGTTGGAGCAAACATCCTAACAGGGATGCAGAATATGTCCGAACGCGCGAACATTGTTCGGGGGAAGTCGCCGAGGGTCTGGGGAAATTTTGGGGGTATAAAAAAATTAAGCATATTAGTTTTAAATTCTGATAGAACATTACTCAGACTAAGTGCTTAAAGTCCGAGGAAATCTTAAAATAATACGTATATAATTTGTTATTTGTGAACGATAGAATATTACGCATCAACACAGTCCAGTCTAATTAGTAGTACCTAGAAGGAAAGTGATGACTGATGAGTCAATCTAAAGTGATGACTGATGAGTCTAATGTCGAGAACGCCTACGCGACCCGGCCGAAAACCCCCTCTATTTCCGTCTTGCCCTCTATTATCCCTTCCCCACCCGTCTTGCCATATCCCACTCAAGCCATTGCCAAGGTCATTATCGTTTATCGCTATGAGTAATAAGTGAAATTTGAAGAAACAAAGTCAAGTTATATTATCGGGTTCCACGACACTTATTTTGGGGAAATTTTGGTCTTTAAAATTGATGTCTGGGGAAATTTTGGAGCTTTGGAATATTCTGCACCCCTGCATCCTAATACTGCTACCTTGGTTACGATATCAGTTTCACCGATGATTTGGACATTGAGAAAAAATAGTAAAGTTCCAATAAGTGTGTGGTAGTTTAAGTAGAACCCTGGGTAAGAAAGCAAGGAAAGAAACTATCATGAAGTTTTATAAAGTAATAGCTACACAAGTCCTCCTCTATGGAAGTGAATCGTGGGTTACTACCAAACCGCTAGAGTGTAGAGTGCAGGCAGCAGAGATGAGGTTTCTACGCAGGACAAAGGGCTGTGACCGTCGAGACCACCATAACATATTCGAAGAGAGCCGGATGCCGTATGTTGAATGAGAGAGAGAGAGTATGTTAAGAGAATGCCAGCAGAAAGGGTACCGTTTCAGATTCTCAACTAGCACCGTAAAGGAAGAAGAGAGATGTTGGTAGTCATCGGAAAAGATGACAATAACTATAATAGGAAATTTAATTTTAATAATACGATATTTTTTGTTGAAAATCCAATACGCCGTTGTAAGTCGGAACAGGCAAGAGCCTAAGAACCATGAATGTAAGAAGATTTTAAAAAAAACGAAAGTTGCCAATTATGCCGGTTTGTTTTTAGCTCCATGGTTTCATGACAACCTGTCAGATTCTCAGCTTCACTCTTGAAAAACTTCCGTTTTTTAATTTCAATTATGAACCAACAATTTTTTCAACGTGAAGCAATTACATATCATAGTTGATAAGAACGTGAAAACTGAAAAAATAGTTTAAAAAGGCAAAATATATCTGAATTAATCTTTTAAAATATAATATTTATATTATAAATATATATATTTATTTAAATATAACATTTTTCTGTTATGTTTTCCATGACAAAATACTTGGTGAGCAATCTAATATCAAATCTGACACTGTATTTCTTCTTAAATTAGGATTTCTACTCAGTCATACCGGAGGAATGCATTTCGCTCCTGAGGAGAAGCTTCATCCTTAGTTGAAGGATCTCTTCAGAAGCGAAATGCATTCATCCAGTATAAGTGAGTAACAATCACAATTTTAATAGAAATACCGTGTCAGATTCGATATTAGATTGTTCATTAAGTATTTCGCCATGGAAGACATGAAAAATTTGCTATTTGAAAAAAATGATTTTGATATTTTTTACTTTTATCAGTGTTCACGTTCTAATTAATGGCCTTCATGTAAAAAAGAATTATTTTATTTTATTTAAGTTTTTAAGTGAATCTAAATTTTTTGTGTGAACTAACCTCAATGTTTTGGACAATACAGAATATTTAAATTTTATGGAGAGAGCAGTTTTGGACTCAAGTTTGTTGCATCTTTGCATTAATTGTAATTTTGTTCTTAATATTGAATAGATTAATTGTAAGTTGAATATTTTAACTTGTAAATTGATATGCTTTCTTCAATCTGTATTTTTTATGTTTATTAATATTTTTTCGTATTCTAAATGGAATCACTGTCTGCAATGTGTTATATTTTCAAAATAACTTTACATTCAGTAAGTAGGCAAGTTATACTATTCTGCAAATTATGTAAATAACTTTACATACTTTTAAAATAACTCAACTATAAGTTACTAAGCTATTTTAAAGTTACTTTAAAATAATTCGAAATAATTTCACCACTCTGAAGCCTGTTTTACAACAATCTACAAACTTGTTTATTAGTACGTGTATTTAATACTTTAAATGATCGGAACCCACCTAAAACTGTAAGTTCAACTCATCAATCATCATCATCCAATTTATAACCCAGTCAATGGTCCCAGCCTATGTGGGCTTCATCTTCAAAAAATTCAACATTTTGAACCAACGTTCTAGGGCCTGTTATATAAAAATTTACAATTTATTAGTGATTGTATTTATATTAACTTAACAATTTTAATGAAAGTTTTTATATTTAGATTGTAATTTTTAGAATCGTTATGCAACCGGTTCCTGCAGTTACATTGGTTTGTAAAATTGGTATTTCATTAGAAAATGAATTAGATTAAATCAATATCTATTGATTGGTTGGTAAAATTTATCTAAAAAAAAGCTTTGAAGATTACTCACTTTGCAACTGCTGTACCAGAAATCAGCTTCGCCTTTCCATCACTGGATTCTTTAACCATTTTTAGAAATTCTGTTGCCTGATGAAAAAATGAAACAATTAAATATCAAAATGACGGTGAACTGTATAGAAACTCTTTTAAAATTTAATATCACCAGATTTAATACAGTTATAGCAATTATCTACCAAAAATTACTGTTCACAAATACCACAATAACAACTTTGACCCAAGGCCAAGGCTGAACAATTTATCAGACTGAATATGTCGTTACGTAAGTAAGTTATACTATATCGTACTCGAAAAGTAACAAAAAAAATAATACAGATAACTTATCTTAATAGAGAACTAGATTTAGCTAAGCTATAATTAAACTTACAACCAAGCTGGTAGAATGTGATTACGATAAAGTTTATCTTACTGATAATGAAATATATATTAACTTTTTATTGTAATTTTAACGACTTGCAGTGTGTGTACAATTATTATATATTCACAATTTAAAACTGACTGCAAGTTGTCAAATTTACAATAAAATGTTAATATTAACAACAAAGACCGTTATGGAACAAGAAAATACAAAAATGTTAAAGTTAAATATGCGGTATATTATAGGTTAAAAAATAAAACTTGAGAAATTTTAAATCATTTTTTTCGGAGGATGAAGCCTACACAGGCCAGAGACTAGTTCGTGAGTAATGAGTTGGATTGAGTGTTTGTGGTTGATCAGTTGGAAAAACATATTTAGGTAGATTCCGAACCACTGGGAAGTGATTTTACTGCAAATAACAGGGTTTTTTTTGCTGACCAATCCAACTGGTCACAAAAAGACCCTTCTTCTACTTCTCCACCCTCTCCTTCTTCTCCTCCTCCTTCTTTTTCTTCTTCACCTCCTTCTCCGTCTTCTCCTCCTTCTCTTCCTTGACCACTTATTTGGAAAATGATATAAAAATGGGGTGTGACTATATGAGTTGAAGTTTAGTTGACCAAACTTATAACTTATAATATTATAGATTCGTTACAATTTCAACTCACATACCCTTCAAAATAATCCCAACCCCCAGGCCAAATAGTCCCACCCTTTAACCATAAAACCCTGAGATTCAATTGACTGTCAGCAGTGTCTGACGATGCTTGTACAATAGAGCGAAACGATGGTCACACCATGATGTGCGTGTATTTCCACTTGGAAATTATCTAATTTTTGTTGAACCTTATACTATAGTGGAAAAGAAAATGGAGTTTAATCAACAACTACCGCACTTCTCCAATAAGATTAAATAAAGAAACCTATTGATATGCATATTTTTTTTTAATTTATACAAGAGTACTATTCGAAAATGCAACCAATCACTTGGCCAATGTAATGAAGCTATACTTATCTATTGAGTAACTAGATATTATCTACCGGTCGAACCTGGAATGAACAGGATGGGGTTAGTTTGGAAACTTAAGAATAACTTGTGAATGTTATGTCTTATCCTGCTAATGGCAACCACCTCAAGCGGTTCCAGGGTAGGGTCATAACTCCTCCCCTCCCCTCACCTCTGAAAGGATTGAAAGGAGGGGTGAAAGGTGATAATTTTCTATAAAAATGTCAGCAAAATCTTGCTGGGACCGCTATTGAACCCCAAAACTGGTTCACGCGGTATCAAAGCATTGTGTATATTATATAAGTTGGACCTCAGACAAGTAGACTTTAAACTTTTTGGAACCCTTTTCAGTACCGGTAGTTATTATTGAACTTTTCAATGAGTCCAAAGTCCCTGATGTCCAGAACTTGTGCTAGATGCTACAGAAGGTCGTTCTTGTCTGTTTCAGGTCGGGTGCGACCGTATTACCACAGAAGAATAAAGATTAACTTTTTGTTGTAAATTTAACGATCAGCATTCAGTTTTATATTGTGAATATAGAATATATAATAAATGTAGGCCTACTCGCATTCGGCCGAAGGTTTACGAGGTATTGAATCTCAACTTTAATGCCTTATCTTTATTCATAGAATAAAGATTTCTATGAATGACCCAGTTTTAGGTTATAATTTAGACGATCAAGATAATTTATATTATAAACCTATTGAAAATAACATAACAAACCGGTACCGGTAACACAAGTTATGGTATTCGAGTAAGTAACATAATTTAAAGAGCATTTATTCATATGTGCGGTACTTACTTTGAACAAAATAAAGTAACTTCAAATGAGAATTTATAAGATGTGAATCCAACTTACTCTGAAGCTCCACAGCAAAGAAAAATCTACCGGGCTAAATAGAGCTTATCAAAAGAAGTGGTCTTTCAAGGTCCGACAAGTAGTTTTGTTATTCCTATCTTCAACAATCAAACTCAAACTGTTACGTCATTCGTTACATAAGTATTTGTTATCAGTTAATACTGATAAGTAAACAGAGAAGCTAATGACGACTCTGGGGAAAAAGCGTTTGTAGAATATAGAACTTACTTTTGCTAGAAGTTGAATTGCTGTACAATTGAATGATAATAGGCTGAATAGGCATCAATTTAGCCTTAAAAATTACTTTAATAGGATAATAGGTTTTTAGGTTATGAAACCTCCAGTTTGGCAGAGTGGATGGAATGGACCAATAGCGTTTCAACTTTTGATACGGCTAGTTCGATAAGTCACCTGATTTGTGTTTCAATCACGGCGGGAATTCCCAACCGTTTGAAATAACTTAGATCAATTTTTTTGTAATATTATATTCATTTTTTAACTTACAATAAATCCTGGAGATTCTTTCCGAATAAGAGGACTGGTAGACGTAGAGTAACTGACGGTGAAAAATTTCAAACATCGAATTCTTTTCATAACTAACTGCTGTACCACCAATATTCGAGATGCACTAGTTTATCAAAATGTGGGCACATTCATTTATAGACATGATAGTTTTCTGGTAAACAAAAACAAGTCAACAATAATTACGTAGACTGATAATATTTCGTTATTATCAGTTCATCAGTAAATAACAATGACGAATAACAGATACTCTATTGTTCATGTATAAATTTATGTCACTGTTTTAATTTGTAATAAACAGATTAATATCCTATAACAATCATTATTTTTTTAAATTGTTAATATTATAATCAGATGACTTTTGTAATAGACTAGACTTATTTTTTCCTAGTTCATTGTTTAACCAATTAGATGAACCAATAATAAATTATTTATTCAATAACTTAAAATAGGAACTAATAAAGGGAAAAAGTTTATACTTGTTCCTGGATTTCTTGTTCCATGACGAACTGTGTTGTTAATATTAACTTTTCATGTGAAATTTAACGACTTGCAGTCAAATAATTTTTCAGAAATTTGACTGCAAGTCGTTAAATTTTACATGAAAAGTTAATTTATACTTGTATTGACGGATCAAAAATTTAATTTAGAATTTTTTGTTCTCATACACCCAAAATAGATTATTAAGTTATTTCATTATTTTTCTTTTGTCCAAAAATAATCATTTGATACTAAATCAAAGATAAATTTGATAGTAGCACAACCTGTGAATTTTAAGTGGACTGCAAACTATGTATCACATGATACTCAAAAGTATTAGTGTTCATTAATATGTATTTTTTAATATCTATAATGTATATGTTTAATAAGTTTTGTATGTGTTTTAATGTATTTGTTTAGCATCTATCATTCTATTCTTCACCTGTTGTGGTTAATATAGCTACATATTTGGGAATAAACATAGATATTTAGACATAGGGTTTAGCAGATTTGTGGCAGCTTATAGCAAAGAACATCCTAAAACTCAGAAAACAATAAATTATAAATTATTGGGGAATTCCATCTTAGAGAATTTGTAATATTTTCTTCATCTATTACAGTGATTTAATTACCAGTGCCTGGTTATTGAACCAGTGGTAATTTACTGTAGGCTTCAAAGCTGTTTAGTAATGGACATCAAAAATTAATTTAATTAAGCTTATAAGAAATGATATAATTTAAGAAATTTCGACTTAATGAAGAATACGGCGTCTTTAGTACACACTTTTGAATGGAATATTACACACGTAAGCGAGGCGAGGAATAGTTGACAGCGAGGTGGTCTTCCATTTAAATCTATGTGTAACTGAAACAATTTTTTCTTCAGGACTGCCAGAAATTTGTAATTTTAGAAGCGAGAGCACCAAGAACAATCTGGATTTTTAATTGCGGAAAAACATAACTTAACTCCTCGGTTGATTAGTTCCAATCTGTGGAAGCATACAGGACTTGAAATTGACTTCAAACTTGTAGTAATTACACAACTGAAGAGTTAAAGCAAGCTGGAAGATTGAGCATTGAAGGATTGAAACAGGCCTATTCTATATTGTTGGGGCAAATCTGAAGATGACCTAACTCCTCGTTTGTGTAGTCACTATCTGTAGAAGCATAAAGGACTTGAAACTTGTAGCAGTTACACATCTGAACAGTTTAAAAAGCTGGAAAGCTGAATGCTACCATTGAAAATTAAAGGAACTAATGATGATGGCTTGGAACAGAGGCTTATTCCATGTTGTTGAGGCAACTCTGAAGATGATCTAAATGGAGGAAATGGTTCGGAACCCTCCTAATAATTCAGGTAAATGGAGCAATGGTTTTACCATGGTGGGTAAGAGGAATCATAGACGAACCATCAAGTCCCTAATCATATAACTCCCTAATCTATGGTGGAATAAAGTAGGCTATATTGTAATCCCAAACAATGGGGTGAAACTATCATAAGGGGTCCCAAACAAAAAATCTTCATTATCTAAAAGGTAAAGAAATTGTCAAGTCAAGAGTTTATCTTCCAAACTTTCTTTATTCCTGACCCACTTAGTGTAAAATAAAGCTAATGCTAGGAAAAAATCCTATTGTTTGTACAAATAGACTAATGCCCGGTTTCTGAGTTGTTCATAAAGTTTAATGGATCATTAACCCATTGCTTTAGCATTGAGTTAATGGTCCATTAAGTTAATGAACAACTCAGAAACCGGGCATAAGAAAATTGTTAAACTGAAGTAATTATCCAAGATCGAACAAGTATTTTACTAGTTACATCTTGAACTCAGTAATGGGGAACAGTAAAAATCTTACAGTAGTATTATAATAATAATTCATAGTAACCCATCATACATATAGTAACATAAAGTAATATAGTAGTATTAGTATAGTAATTTATCATAGAATTCTAAGATGCAGAACAATTTAAATTTTAATAATTGATCAAACTAGTCAGACATATCTGAAACAGAGTGCATTGCTCGTACAATATTTGATTGCATTGGCTAAATGAAATTTCATTCTCGCCTTAAAATTCGAATACAAATTTTATTTAACCAATACTTTCAAAATATTGTAACAAAGCAGAAAACACTTGAATTATGATTCCAAAGTATTATTATAAAAGGTTGTATGCTTTGAATATTAACACATATTTAATAAATTACATTTCCTCCATTTTTTGTGGCATATCGGTCGACATCTATTGGAGAATCACAATGTTACAGACAAGCTCCTTATTTTTACTTTATTTTCAAAATATTTAAGGTAGAAATTTAAAACGAACACAGATTCACAGAAAGCCTACAAAAACTATATCTCTAAATGGGATTTGAAAATTTTTTGTGCTTGTAAAAGCATGGTTGGGTCTCCATATTAATAATAATATACTGTAACTTAAATACGGTACTATCTATTGAAGTTTATATAAATTTTTAATTCCATAATCAAGATTTTTCCTCTGGTTAGTACCACAAAATTCTTTTTAAAATTCAATCAACTCTGTTTCTCAATGGACTCAAACTTCATTAACTTTTCATGTCTGGCCAATACTACGCATTGCACCATAAAAAGAGAAAAAGTTATGTATAGACTCTTTGTAGTGTCGAGTGTCAAAGTGTGATTATCCAGGATTTTTTTTTTCATTTTATTCAGGCCCCGTTTGCTACTTTTCATTATATCAGGCCATGAGTTACCTGTAAAGAGGAACGTTGTATCATCTGCTTATAAGAAATTATATCACAATTACGGTATCTATTCATTATTATCATCTATAATTTTAATTGTGATAAAAGTTAATGTCTTATGCAAATGATCCATCGCTCCTCTTTATGGGTAAATCATGGCCTGATGTAATAAAAAGTAACAAACGGGTACTTTACATAATCACACTTTGGCACTCAACTCCAAAAAAGTCTTAACTTTTTCTTCTGTGTCATACTGTTTTCTCCAAACTCTGCTGGGCAACCTAACAGTAATAGCAAAATTCAACAATTCACTCAGAACTATGTAATTTTAATGTAAATAATAGAAAATGTGAGAACCCTAAAATATTAAGTGCCAAAAAAGTAAATTCCTAGGCAACATTTTTGACCCACACTTAAGATGGGATTTACACACCAACAATTTATGTAATAGATTGAAGTTTCTAATTTGCAAGTTTTATAATGTTTTTTTTTTTAAATTTCGAATTCTTTAAGGACTATTAATTTATACTGAAGTCTTATCCAGTCTTCCGCAAAATGGCGGACATTGACAACAGTATTAAATAACTGATGGAAATCGATGAATGCTACTGTACAAAAATATTAGCCACCACCAGGAATCTAACCACGGACCTCCCAATTGCCGGTCGGACGCCTTATAACCACTATAGACCATGGTCTAAAATGAATGTAAAAATGAATGCCAACATAATGCATTATGTTGGCATTCATTTTTACACTTGGACATATCGGCTCGTATCTCACAAGTTAATTTGAAGTGACTGACAGTTTAACAAACTGACAAATATACAGAAACAGAATTTATTAATTTCGAATTCCCAAGTGCTATTAATTTATACTCAAGACTTCCGAAATAGCGGACAGTAGCATTCATCGATTTCCATCAGCTATTTAATACTGTTGTCAATGTCTGCCATTGCGGAAGTCTTCAGTATAAATTAATAGCACTTGAAAGGAATTCGAAATTAATAAATTCTGCTTTTGTATATTTGTCAGGTTGTTTTTAATTGCTGATGATGACCACATGAGTCCGAGATTTGTGCGTGGGTGAATGATTACACATAAATGCCTGACGGTGGAGCGGGATTCGAACCCACGACCACTTAAAAACGGCAGCAAGCTGAAGTTCCGACGCCCCAACCAACTGCGCTAAGTGGCCCGCCGCTTAAATTGTCAGTCACTTTAAACTAACTTGTTTATCATTTCACATGCAGCAACTATCAATATATTTTTTAGGTTCATGGTACGCTAAAGTATTTTACACTTAATGCTTCCATATTAATATTTTATTGGTAAGTTTTTCGGTTTACCAGTTCTGTCATTTATAAATCATGTGTTTTATACGACTCTCCACATCATTATTTTCCCCCATTGATATAAATATGGTATATACTATAATATTATTATACTTATACTGAATCATCTAGAAGCTGCTAGTTCGTGGAATTATGACAACTATCTCGTATATAAAGGAGCTCACGTGAACGAGTTAGTTAGTCTTTCTTAACCAGTTAGTCTTTCTTAAAGCTCGCGTGTCAGCAGATTGTGTTACAGATCTTGTACCGTTTAGTAAACAGTGCTCGATTCCAGTGTCAAGTGCAGAGACAAGTGTTTACTGTTTATGCAGCTTATTATTATTATTATTATGTTATGAAGGGACGGATTCAAAGATCCAAAGATTCAAAGATCCTCACACGTCAACCGAAGCTTATTGTGTGTCCCTAGTACGTTAGTTGGGCAAACCAATACCTGTGCCCTTTACAAGATCCAGGAGTTTTTCCCTATGCTAACGTCCCATTCATCACCTGGTTGTTTGCAGCCAAACAGAGCCCTTCTCCTTGCCCCGAGTCTCTCGCAATCCAGTATGATGTGCTTGGCAGTCTCTTCAGACTGATTGCAAAGCCTACACATCTGACTTTCATTTCTGAGTCCAATTGTGTGGAGATGTTTCCTGAAGTGGCCATGTCCAGTTATCAGAGCAATCAACTGCTTGACCTGACCTCTACCCAGCCTCACCAGCCAGTTGGTGAAGTAGGAGCTTGTGTCTGCTAGCAGCCTTTTGCTAGGTCAAATCCCTCTCTGAGGAAGAACTGGCAGAAAGCAGCCGAGGCTGCTTTACTGTGATGTAAATTGATCTGAAGGACCCTGGGCATTGTCCTTGACTGTTGATTCAAATCGAGGAACCTGCCCTGATGGGGTGGAACCTGATAGGTTTGAGGGCAAGGCAACTTCTGGAGTTACCTTGAGGTTTGGTTCTGGTTCGTATTTGGAAATTCATGTGGTTCCCACGAGCAGCTAGGGAAGTGGAGTCAACCCGGACAGAGCCCCACATGCCCGGGCAAGGCTACATACTGCAGGAGGTCGCCTGGTGTCCTGCAGGCAAAGAGCAGGATAAAGGATAGGTTTCCAGGATAATGAGGTCAACGGACAGTTGCCCTTTTAGTCGCCTCTTACGACAAGCAGGGATACTGTGGGTGCAATTCTACTACCCCCACCCACTGGGGTCTTATGCAGCTTACTAATAGTTTAAAGACCAGTGGCGTAACGTTTTCCAATTGGCCCCCCCAGCAACCGATTTTCCGGGCCCCTTTCCTCAAAATCATATAAATATCCCCCCTCACCCTTGCCGCCCCTCCCTGAAAAACTTGCTTAATTATTTTGTGGGCAGTTCTAATTATGTAAGAACTAAACACCTTTTTATCTATTAAATTTTAAAATTCAATCATGTTTCAAGGGGGGCTAGTCTAATGATTTTGGCTGTAGCCTACGGGCTCCTGAAATATGGAAATATAGTTGAGAGTTGATTGTATTATTAATAATTAATCTTGAAACCTTGAAATTGATGTCTTCCCTAGGATCCACATTCACATCCTCCTTGTTAGCACCTTCGCTCCTTTTCCCAGAAAATGTGTTCTCTCAGAATTCGCCTCGTTTGCAGGCACGGACACAGGTTCAATTTTTAAGAAAAGGGCATTTTATCTAAATTACCGCGAAATTTCTAAGTCAGGAAAAGGGGAAAAATTTAAGAAATTTATTCTTAAGAGGCCGAAGAGAGAAAACCTAAACTACTTAATATACAGTAATTGGTCCTATTATAAGACAAAACTCACCTGCGATGGGAGAACTGACACAATTGAACCAAAACTATTATTATATACTTATACGATAATCACATAATTTATCCGATATATCAAAGGTATATATTCCTTCTGAACATTGTTTAAAAATGTGCTAGTCGATAAAATATAGAAATAACTAAAACATGACCGTATAAAATCACAATACCATAATCTCAGCATGTTGAAAAATAGAATAGAAATGAAAAAATGGCTCTCCAAATAATAAAACTCACGATCACGAACTCAATTAATATACATACGGTTTACCCTAGGCCAATTTACCGGACACGTGTAGGCCTACATGCATTTAACTGGACGATTCAAAAGAGACTGAATTTAAAATACTGTATGAAGAAAAATATTGACTTTGATTTCTACACAACCCCCCACTTTCCACTTCCTATATGCTAATATACATTGAGAATTCAATGGGAAAATAATATTAATTTCCTCTAATATTTGCACTGTGGAGACATAGCCGTCATGATTTATATATAACAGTCTAGATAAGTTTATTTGAAGAGTGTATGTTTCCATTCAACTTCCTGAAGTCACAAAACATCCTGCTTCTGAATTCCTTTATGAAAGCTATCTGCGAATTGATAAAATAAACAATAAATACATTGACCTGACAATATTTATTTAGCCAATTCATTCTTTCTTTCTTCCTTCAGTGTTTCAGTTTTATTTCTTTTGAAAAAATATATATATTTCAGTCTAGGCACGGGCCATTTCTTGAAAAAATATATTTTCATTCCGGGCCCCCTTATAGCCCGGGCTCCCCCGCGCGCTGCGGGGTCTGCAGGGGTGTACGTTACGCCACTGTTAAAGACGTTGTACGTGTTAAGTGATATAATTTGGGTCTGTCAAATAACGAAGTGTTAGTTGCTCTTTTTATCATTTCTTTCTACATTATTGTACAGTTTATTGGACTCTTGTTTCTTTTATTATTGATCAGCCTGTAATTAATTATTCATTAATTCTTGTAACTAATAGGGGTGCCAACAGAGGGGGGGGGGGCTATGACGCAGACTGCGTCATTGAAATTCTTGGGGGGTTCCAAAAACCTTTTTTTTTGGTGTGGGGGGGGGGGGTTAAGTTGATTAAAACCGTGTTTAACGTGACATTCAAAAATATATTACGAAGTGACCAGATAGAATGCCAATTAATGACAATAGATTTATAATTAATTATTACTATACTATTTAATATGAATTAGTTAAAATAGTTATGTTTAGGATTTGTGCAGGAAGTTATTATTCAAGCTTAGCGATCGAGTGCTCTGAAAGAGGTTTATACAACTTCACTCTCCTTTTAGTAGTTACTAATTGATTAGCGGAAAGAGAAATGAGTCGAATTAAAATGATCAAAAACAGACTCAGATCTGCTTTGGGAGACTCATGATTGTCCAATCTAATGGTTCTAGCTGCAGAAAAATATGTACTTGAGTCGATTTGTAACGAAGAAATAATTAAAAAGTTTTCTGTTTCCTCATCCCAAAGACAAAAACTGCTATGTAGGGTTTCAAGAGATAGATTTAACAAGCTTAGAAGGTGCCTAGCTAACTCGTAGATGGTCACAGCCTACAAATTTAAAGTGTTTGCTTCAAACTGTTGATGCTGTTTTTCATGTATTTTACACTGTCTTTGATTTCCATAGTAGAGTACAATAATGTCATCAACGTAGCGGTGCCAGTAAATTATTTTGTTTCAGTGTTTGCCTGTTTGGTGTATTTTTTGGTTCTAGACTGGGCCTCCGGCCACCGGCCTACTCAGGAAAGTGGACTGTCGTCAACGTAAAATAGAAATCGACCACCTTTGTCGTATCGAATCGACAGTCTCAATAATATATCGATATTAACGCTAAAGTAAAGTGATGTCATAGTCACAATAATATATCGATAGTGACGAAATCCTCCATCTTGAGAAATAGTATTCGGCTTGTTTTGGTCATATCTTTAGCATTGTCAGTGGTGTGTTTTGAATAACCATTTGCTTTTTGATCAGTCGATTAGTTATAAATTGAACATAAAAAGATAATTTGTTCATTATGAACAATAACCTATAGATTTTACACTTTCAAGTGTAGGCTAATTGCATTTAATTATGAGCCAGAAAAAAGGAGGACGTTGGTGCTCCGCTCCCAATTGCACCCAAAACTCAAATACAAATCCAGAGATAAGCTTTTTTCTTTTTCCTAAGCAGGAAGAACGGTAAGTAAAACAGTTTTTCATGTTTTCGTCAATTATTGCAGTATTATTTTTCAAAATTATTGAGATTCTTTCTCAACATAGAAATTACGAAATGAAAGTTGAGGTTACTCAACACAGGTATCAACTTTAGGTCTTGAATCTCTTGATCCATTACGAACTGCGAGGTTTCATCAAGATTTAACACTATTAATGACGACTTGCAGATATTACTATCACATGAAAAGTATACGTAACTTGAATTATTCACTACTGACTGAAGCAATGCGTTTCCAGTGATTAGGCCTGACTATGCTTTATTAGCTGTTATTCAGTGGCGCACCCAGGGGGGGGGTTTAGGGGAGCCCCACCCAAGAACCCGAGGTCAAAAGTTGTTAATAATTTTTAAGCAAATTGACTGTAGGGTGTATGATTGTGCTCCAGGCTGATAGTGTTTGTACATTTCATGTATTCACACTTTAAATGGAGTAATATTCATAACCAGTAGCTTAACAGGGGGCTCTGGGGCTTAACTGCTTAAGCCTTCCCTTCAGGCCCTGAAATCCTTATAAAAATGTTGATAATTTTCAAGCAAATTGACTGTGAATATGGACTCCAGAGCTCCAAACCGTACATTTCACACTTGCTTAAATAGAATGGCGTTTATAACAATCTTGTTACACTATTAAGACGTGTATTATTGAAATGATTGTGAACCTTTTAATGATAATTAAAGGCTTTAATGAACAATGAATGATTCTACTAACAAGATGAGAGACAAACTATATAACAAGATAAATTAATGACTGTTCCAATAGGTACTAAATAGCTACAGCTGGAAGTCACAAACCAATATATCATATGTTAAACATCATCACATTCACTCCGCCTAAGAAGAGAATGAAGTGAGTGTTCATAATCGGCAAGGTAAGAAGGAAGTCGTTTGTTTCTTCTGCTTCTCCGTTGTTCATTTTGAGATATATTGGGAGTACAATTATTTTCTTCCAGAGATTGAGAGGGTTGAATTCGATCTTTTTGATCTTCAGCTTGATCCACTATGTCTTGAGGTTCATCAGCATCTTGTATGACTTCTGATTCTTGAAGTTCAGTGGAGGGTTCCTCTAAACTAGCTACAGGAACAGTTGGTGCTAAGTCTCTTGTTGACACTGTAGTTTCTCTTCCATCTGGAAATTTTATGTGAGCATATTCACCATTTCCTTCAAGTAAATCAACGGATCATATTTTGATGCTCTTACATGTTTCTTGAGTAGCACAGGTCCTGGTGAGATAAGCCAAGAAGGAGTAGAGCCACCATTTCCAGTACGTCTGATGAAACGGAACATTCTTTCATGAGGAGTTTCATTAGTAGTTGTACATAATAGAGATCTAATTGAGTGGAGTGATTCTTGTAGACTGTCTTCCCAGTGCGTGATTGGTAGATTTCTAGTTTTTAAAGCTAACTGAACAGTTTTCCATATTATGCCATTAAGTTATACCTTTCAGCTTGCCCATTGCCTCTTGGGTTGTAAGGCGTTGTTCGGCTGGATGCAATCCCATTGATTGCTAAATAATCTTCAAGTTCTTGCGACATAAATGATGATCCTCTGTCTGAATGAATATATGCTGGTGTTCCAAACATGAAGAAAATCGATTGTAAAGCTTTAATAACAGTTGTAGATGTCATATCAGGGCAAGGTATTGCTATAGGGAATCTCGAATATTCATCTACTATAGTCAAAAAATAGTTATTTTTGGTCTTAGATGGTATTGGGCCTTTAAAATCCAAATTGAGGCGTTCAAACGGTGAGGTTGCTTTAATGAGAGTTCCTTGATGTTTATAAAACCTTGGTTTAATTTCTGCACACACTCTACATTGATTTACTGTTTGTCGCACTTCATCAAGAGAGAATGGGAGATTTTTACTTCTGATCCAATGATAGAATCGAGCTGTTCCTGGATGGCACAGTGTTTTATGATAGTTCTGGAGTCTCTCTCTTCCATTTGTTATATTTGCGCACATTCGGGATAAAGCATCAGCAATTACATTTTCCTTACCAGGACGATAAGTAATATCATATGAAAAGCAAGAAAGTTCCAAGCGCCAACGTTGAATTTTTTCATTTTTAATTTTACTTCCTGGATTTCTTGTTCCATGACGAACTGCGTTGTTAATATTAACTTTTCATGTGAAATTTAACGACATGCAGTCAAATATCATGCAGTCAAATATTTGACTGCATGTCGTTAAATTTCTCATGAAAAGTTAATATTTAATTTTACTCTGGTGGTCTTTCGAAAATATAAAGGAAACAGATCTTTGATCTGTGATAAGTTGAAAATGTCGCATTAGAAGAAAGTGGCGCCACTTACGGATAGCCTCAACTATAGCAGAAGCTTCTTTTTCTATTGCTGGATCGTTCTGTTCGTGATAGTGAGCGGGAGAAGAAAGCAACTGGTTTGCCCGATTGTGATAATGTAGCAGCAATAGCAACATTTGATGCATCGGTTTCCACCACAAATGGAGCTTCTGGATCAATGACAACCACCATTGCATCAATGATAGATTGTTTCATTGCTTCAAACGTTAAAATATCAGATGCGGTCAATGGAAATTTAGCTTGAACTAAAGGATGTATTTTATCAGAGAAGTTGGGAATAAATTTTGAATAGTGGGAGAACATTCCGAGAACTCTTTTCATAGACGCAGCATTGGCTGGAGGGGGAAATGATCGTAATGATTCTAATCTGCTTGGGTCAGGTCTGATAGTCTTGTCTTTGATGATATAACCAAGAAGGTTGATTTCAGATTTTGCAAACGAGCTCTTTTCCAAATTAATAGTCAATTTGTACTTTTGTACAATGTTCATGACTTTTTTTAAGTTTCTATCATGTTCTTCCATGGTAGTTCCACAAATTGTAACATCATCAAGATATGCAAATGTACTTTTTAGATCTTCTTTTCGAATTATTTCATCAATTACTCTTTGAAAGGCGGCTACTCCATTTGTCACTCCAAAAGGAATTCGATTGAACTGATATAGTTGACCCACTGCTTCAAAAGCTGTATATAATTTATCACAACTCCTTATTGGTATTTGATGATAGGCACTTTTAAGGTCGATTGTACTGAAGACAGAATATCTAGCTACTTTATCGACTAGTTCTTCCAGATTTGGCAGAGGATACGTATCAAGTAGGGTAAATCTGTTGATTGTCTGAGAGTAATCTATCACCATACGTTTTTTTATGGTTGGTGTTGGAAGTTACAAGTACTTGTGCTCTCCAGGGAGAGTCACTTGTTTCAATAATATCTTCTTTTATGAGTTTATCTATTTCTTGATTAATGAATGTCAGATTGATTATGACGTCGAGATTTTATCGCGATTGGCTTAACATCTTGAGAAATATGTTGGAACAATGAGGCAGGTTTGACTTGAGCAGCAGTTAGACCACACACTTTGAGTGGATCTTTTGACCCATTAAAGGACATATAGAGACCTGAATGATTAGATAATATATCATGTCCTAGTAAAACGTCACAGCAGAGATCTTGAAGAACAAGAAGAACTCTGTCATTGTACTTATGACAAAGAATTGTGAGGTTAACCGAGCACTGGCCAACAACTGACGAACGGTGAGAAGTGGAGGCCATACAAATTTCGTCATTAGAAGGATAAATTCTTAATTTTAGATCTTTTGCCAGTTGTTTATTAACAAAGCTGCTTGAGCTACCAGTGTCAATCAATGCTGCTACTTTGAAGTTATTCAATATTACAGGTACAGTTGCTTTGCTGAGTCCAGGAGGTGACAAACTATAAACTTCAACAGCAGATACTTTATTAGAGCCCCAGTGATTAGAATTATTTTTGTTGGTCTGCTTGGATCTGCATATTTTTGCATAGTGACCTTTTATTCCACAATTTTTACAAAATGCATTTTGAGCTGGACACTTATTTCGTATATGAAAGTTATAGCCACAGTAATCACATAACTTGGATCGTTTCTGAAGTTTCGGATTTTCTGAACTTACAATCTGTGCAGTAACAGGTGAAGCAGGTCTCATAATCGATTCAGTAGAAGGTGGTACTACTGGTAATGCGGCGTTAAGTGAAACAGAAGAAGAGTTAAAACTGAGCGAATTTTGATATGCTGATTCTAAAGTTCTTGCTTGATCAAGAATTTCGTTAAAATCCAAAGATTTGGATTCTAATAGGCGTTGTCGAATATTTGGTGAAAGCAAGCCACTGATGAAAGCATCTCTAACACAATCATTATGATTTTGCTCAGCAGTAACGGCCTTGAATTTACATTTTTTACTCTGTAACAATAATTCCTCTATAAATTGATCTATTGATTGGCCTGGTTGTTGTCTTTTGGCCTGTAATTCATGTCTAGCGAAAATTTCATTGACAGGTCTGACAAACAATTTTTGCAAAGAAGTGAGTGCATCACAATACGTACCACAATGGCCTATCCGCTGATATACTGTTGGAGAGACAAGGTTGATCAAAAGTTTCAGTTTCTCAGCATCCGTCGATTGTATGCTTGATATAAAATTTATGAATGTCCTATACCAATGTTCCCATTCCACTGCTGCTGTCGGTGAATAAGGATCCAAATCGAGTTCTTTGGGTTTCAAGAGACGGTCCATTAGAGTATAGTGAATCAATAAATTATTTATTGTTCATTAAATTGAAATGATTGTGAACCTTTTAATGATAATTAAAGGCTTTAATGAACAATGAATGATTCTACTAACAAGATGAGAGACAAACTATATAACAAGATAAATTAATGACTGTTCCAATAGGTACTAAATAGCTACAGCTGGAAGTCACAAACTAATATATCATATGTTAAACATCATCACAATTTCGAGTACCATAGGTAGAAATAGAGTTTGTAGCCTGACAGAATTCAATTCGACTAGGCGACTATGTTAAGATAATAAAAATGATCCGTTTCACTTATATTGATGTGACAATCATGTAACTTAATGTAATACAGGATCTCTAGCCTCTATAACCTCCTGGACCTGTAATACATTTGATATTACAGTAATAATGTAATGCTATTTTTTGGAGGACGAAGCCCAGATACTGTAGGTCTGAGACCTTTTGCATGGGTAATGAGTTAGATGATGGTGATTGATGAGTTGGACCTACAGTTTTAGGTGAGGGCCGCATCACCGGGAAGTGATTTTATAGCAGAGAACAGAGTACTCCAAGCCACTAAATGCATCAATTTAGCTTCAATATTGCAGAGGAGGGAATCGGAACTGTGACTGTCCTCTGATTGAGCGCTCCGACAATGTTAAATATCTTGGTATAATTGTAGATGATTTATTAAAATGGGATAAGTATATATCATATACAACTATAAAAATAAGAAAGCTCATAAACAAATTTTACCAGCTGCTTAATGTACTCAATAGTGATGTGATAAAAACAGTATATTTTTCAATAGTTGAATCCCTTTTAAGATATGGTTTATTGGTCTGGGGTGCAGCAAATATTAGCTTTATAGATCCAGTTTTCAAAGCTCAGAAACGCATTCTCAAAGTCATGGGAAACAAATACAATCGCTTCCCAAGTATCCAACTATATTCATCGAAAACAAAGTTCTTAGCGTCAGACTGCTGTATATATTAGTTTCACTCACTTATATGAAGAAAAATACAAATGTAAATAGTTTAATTGCCCATAGTCATAACACAAGAATCAGAAACTTAAATTTTCAAAATATACCTAGAATGAGTACAGCTTTTGAACAGAGGCCAGTAGAATATTTGGGTCCTAGGGTTTACAATAAAATGCCACAAATAGCCAAAGAAGAGGAGAACATACATAGATATAAAATAATAATTAGGGATTGGTTACACGAAATCACGAAATTGGAATCTACATTAGCGAGGAGCTCATAGTGAGGTAGAAGGTAATAAAAAGTCATTACAATATATAATTATATAGTAGGGTAGTATTAAGTGTTCATATTGTAGTATTGTCACATTATTATGGTGTATATTGGTATTGTATTAATATGTTATTATGGGGTATATTAGTGGTGTATCTTTGTTGGTTATGGTGTTATTAGTTAAATTATTATTATTAATATTATTAATTATTTATTATTATTATTATTATTATTATTATTATTATTAGTTAACTAGGTAGGGTATTATTATAATGTAGTTACTAATTGGTTAAGAAATTTTGCAGAATAATATATTATTATGATCACCCCGACACATATTATTATAGTGGGGTACGTATCATAATTAGGAATAAAATTATATTTAGTAGCAGTTTTAAGAGTCGGGATTCTCTTTAATATCTAGTTTGTTTTTTGAATAAACTCCTCTGGATGTTTCGTAGTATCATCCAGAGAAATTATTATTAGAGTATTTTTTGGTGACTGATCCAATCGGTCATCCTTGCAAAGAGGGCTCAGGAATCTGCAGCTTATCTGACTGAACAGATAGCCAGATCGCGGCTATCACTTTCCTAAAAAAGGTATATAGATATAGGTGTTTGCGAAAAAAGTTTGCAAGGTATCTGCCAGAATCCAAAAGCTTATTCCTTCGGAAACGCTTCATTACAGAAATAAAGATAGCAGATGAGTGGAGCAATCTTTATCAAACAATAAATCAGTACTCATTCAGAAAACTCTAGGCTTCTAGAGCTTTCAGTTAGATGGTAAATAATAAATAAATAAATAAATAAATGTTTATTTCCATCAATAAATTACCATGATATAGTTTGTTTTTTTTTAATTTTGGAAAGTAACTGACCACTTTTCCAAGTAGTGCGGCCATTGTTAGTAGGTGTTAACAAATTATTCTACATTATTACTAAAGTTCATTGTTAAAGTTATATATATATATATATTTTTTTTTTGAGTTCAGTTCTATCGTTTTTTAAACTGTTGAGCGCACGACGCCTGTAACACTACTAATACTAGATTCACATTCAGTCCGAAACAATTTCAAATTTCATCAATACACAGAGAACCAGGCAACAACAATATATCAATAAAAAAGACAAAAATTTATAGACTACACATTTCCACAACAATACATAAAGTCCAAATAACAAAATAATGCAACAAATATCTACACTGGGTTAATCCTTAAAGCCTCAACATCATTGTGGACCCACAGCCATAATTTTATCCCTTTCTTGAATTCATTCTTAGTATTACATTTTTTTATTTCAGTTGGCAAACCATTAAAGTATTGTGATCCCAAGTAACTAAAAGAATTTTTGAAAAACAGAGCATTAACCTTTGGTGTTCTGAAAAAATGTGTAGCTGCTCGCCTTGTAGTATATGTTAAATTCTCTGTCCCTCTATTCCCACTTTTTTCATAAAATAAGCGCAGCACCTTGAACACAAACAAGTGTTGAACGGGTAAAATATTAATTTCTCTGTATAGTGGAAAGGAGCTGTCTTGAATTTGCTTTTTCAATATTATTCTTACAAAATGATTTTGTGTTGTTCTTAATGGTTTAATCAGCGTCTTGAAAGTCCCGCCCCAGCATGTTATACCATATTGTAAAGATGAATGTACAAATGCATAGTATAACATTCTTAATATTTTTTTATCACAGTAATTTCTTAGATAATAGAATTTTCTGATAGACATTTTCATTTTATTATGTAAATTATTGATTTGCTTATTCCACCTCATTTTTCCATCAAATATTATCCCCAGGTATTTAAAATGATCGACTCTTTCAATCGCCTGACAACAACAATTTGAGTCATCAACACAGTCAGGTTTATGATAAATCAAATTGAAATCGAAATCAAATGGACTGGTATTGAAATTTATATATTTTGTCTTCGCAACATTGATTTCCATCTTGTTCTTCATACACCAACTACTAAGCAACCCAAGATCCTGCCTTACCTCAACATAAATATTTTGAGGATTTTTACCGGAGTAGAAGATACCAATATCATCGGCAAATGCGGAAACATTACCTTTAAAGTTCTGCATTAGAAGACCATTGATAAATACCAAGAACAAAGTCGCCGATAGTACCGATCCCTGGGGCACGCCCATTCTTACGACAAGTGGTTCACTCAGATGCTCACCAATGCGCACTTGTTGCTTTCTACCTATTAAAAAACTCTGGAACCAATTCAGCGCTATACCTCTAATTCCGATATGTTCCAATTTTTTCAACAGAATTTGATGATCAACTAGGTCAAAAGCTTTTTTGAAATCTACGAACAATCCAGTAGTTTTTAGTTTATTATTAATATTGTTATAAATACCATTCGTCACTTCGATCAATGCATCTTCAGTTGATTTACCTTTTTGAAAACCATACTGCTTGCTACTTATAAAATTCAATTTCTCCAAGAAGCTTGTTAATCTTAATTTCATTATCTTTTCTATTATTTTTGAAAAAACTGACAGCAAACTAATCGGTCTAATGTTATCTAGTTTTATTGAATTTTGCTTTTTCAAGATGGGTATAACAACACTCAATTTGAGATAGTCAGGAAAAATTCCTTTTTCAAAACTCAAATTTATTAAATGGACTAGAAGTGGTGCAATAGAATTACAGATATTCTTTATTAATCTGGTACTGAAGTTATCACAACCAGATGATGTTTTCGATTTCAAACTCTCAATTATATGGAGTACCTCAGGAACTGAGGTGGGGAATAGATAAAAAGAATGGATATTATTTTCAACTGGGCCGTTATCTTGCGCTGATAAACCGGAAGCAGGTGCAATGTTATTCGGTTCAATTGTGATTAAGAATTGATTTATTTCTCTCGCTACGTCTTGTGAATTTGAAACAATTGTACCATCAGCAAGCTCAATTTGTTCAATTCCTTTACTCTTCTGGTCTCCAGTTAAAGTGTTAATAATTTTCCATTGTTTGGATGAATTACCTTGGCTGTTCATTAGTAATTTTGAATAGTAACCGTTCTTTTCAATATTAATATCAGTCTTCAGTTTTTGACAGAAGGAATTAAAGTAATTCTGGAAAGTGTTATCATAGGGTCTTTTTTTTGCAATAGCATACAATTTCTTTCTCCTTTTTAATTTATTCAATAACTTTTGGGTTATCCAGGGACTAACTATTTGTGCTCTAGCCAATTTCCTATCAACAACTTTCGTTTTCGAACAGGTTTCAATAGCGTTATTTAAATTTTCTTTCAACTTTTGGTAACAAAGATTAACATCAGTAATTTTTGTAAAATCATCATAACTCACTTCTTTAATCTTATTACTGACTAGTTCGTAATCTATGTATACCTTTTTCATTTTTCTTTCTAGCTCATTTGATGTATTATTCTCCTTTTTAAACACAAGACCCAGCATACAATGATCAGTAAGATCAACATCAAATATTGCAGCTTCATAATTATTAATTCTCCTATCTTTAATAAAGATATGATCTATACAGGTACTGGTGTTTTTTGTTTTTCTTGTTGGCGCATTTATCAGCGAATAAAACCCATTATCGTTTAGAAGATTCAAATATTTCATAGTCTGTGAGTTTTTGTTCAATATATTTATATTCATATCACCTATGAAAACTGTATTTGTGTTCAAGCACTGAATATAATCTTCTAATTCCTCTATGAATTCATTCTCATTGAACCGTTGTAGTCTGTATATACAGCATACTTTAAAAAATGAATTGTATAATTTTACATTCAGTAATAACGAATCGGCCGTTCTCATTCCATTTATTCTCCCCTGCTGTACTGTAATTTCATCTAATGCAAAGCACAACACTCCTCCAGCTCTATAATTCTCATTGCAAGAGGCAAATTTTTTATATCCTGGTATATTATACAAGTTTAATTCGTCCGGCCCTATCCATATTTCACTAAGGATTATGAGATGAATCTTGACTTTAATCTGGGAAAATTCTAACAGGAAATTATTGAAATTATTTCTAATGCTTCGAATATTTGCATAAATTGAATACATTTGATGCGAAATGAGCTGGAAAATCAAATAAAACATTAACTGCCATGATTATTGAGTTATCCTATGACATACGCAAAAAGGACAAAAAAATGCGTTTTTAAGTTTGAAAGATATAAACTTGGTTATTGAATGCGAATAATGCACCCAGAGTTCATAAAATCAGAATTTGAATTATATCAAAACACACTAGAATAGAAAGTAGAAATCCATGCAAAATTAGAGTGCTTTGATTCAATTAAACTTGACTTTATAAACTTTGGGAGCGTTTTTGACTATTGAGTATCTATAGAATCAATATTTAAGTAGTAGTAGTATTTAATAAGTCATATTTCATTTCAAGTTTACAAGTTTTGAAGGAGAATTCTTTTTTTGTTATTGGTAATTAGTTTAATTAATCCACTAGGCCTACGTGTTTTCATAATCATGTTATGATATTTTGTAAAATATCTCACTAATTGAAAATTTAAGGAATCTCGATTCGTGTTCAGACTGGCATTTTTCATTCACTTCATTACCCACGTACCAGTCTCATAATGATGTGGGCATCATAAAAATGTATGGTAGTAAATCTTGTTGCACGTTTCAGCTTATATCTTTCAACAGTTGACCTTTTCAAATTTAAAATTCATAATTTATTCTCGGTTACTATTTTTTTCAAGTGAAAATCGTTGATGTGAACAAAACTATTGCAGATAACCTCATTGAGGACAATTGGACTAAATTTTGGAACAGACGTTTTCGGTTAACACCGGGTTTTCCTTTCCTATAAAATTGTACTACTTGCTTCAATAAATGATTATGATTAGGCCTATACATTATCAGCGATAAATATTTATTACATGTTATATACATGACAATAATTTATAACCGTTTATTAGATTGAGGTATTCTAGATGATTTCAACCTTTTATACAAGTACTGTATGAACTAAAAGTTTCTTAAAAATAAGGTAAGAATTACAAGCAATTTTGACATAACGTATTGTAAAACTTATACATTCATGTTTTGTATTTTCAGTGCGAAAAGATGGGTTGTCAATTGTAGACGACAAGATTTGGAAAGTAAGGATGCAAACTATTTGAGTAAAAATTGTAGATTATGCAGTCTTCACTTTGAAAAAATTATGTTTGCCAATTTTCTACAAAATCGTTTGAAGCCAGATGCGGTACCAACGCTGTTCACAGTGCCAAATCCGCCAAAACAAATTGGCAATAAAAGAAAATTGCCTGTGGGTAGAAACGCTCTATCTTCGTCCAATGGAGATTTACAAGAGGTAAAGAAACGTTGAGTTAGGCCTACTTGCCATAAATTATATTCTATTGATTTTGTTATTGGCTGCCCTTTTTCAACAGTGAAGTTTTTCTTCTGATTATTAGCCTATATTTTAATGTTGATCAAGTAAGTTATGGAGATAATGCTGTAGATGTTTTCCCGGGTTCCAATTAATAATATTTGATTTGATTTATTCCAGTCCAGTTCATTTCATTCATATTTTTAAACTAAACAAATTTTGTTTTTATTTTTTAATAAGCTGTTCTAAGATAAGAATTTGTTCAAACTAGGGCGGCTAATCCCCTTTTGCCTGCCCTGTAGCTATGTCATTGTCCATTATAAATTTGGAATGGATGTCCTTCAATTAATACCCCCATCACGTTTAGCAAAAATGCAGAAGTGAATCTTTACATGAAATACCAAAAATAACTAGAAGCATGATTATTAATAATAGTATGTGATTGGGTACACGCAGTCGCCATCTTGTTCCTTTCCAGTTTTTATCTTTCGTATGCATTATCTACATTGAGTGTGTTATGAATTTGCCACTGTATTTTTAATAAAAAAAAACACAATTATGGGGGTTTGCTCCGCACAAAACTGTTCTAATAATGATGTCAAGGGCTTTCGAACGTTTCGTTTTCCCACTGAATTGCACTAGAAGAGCAATTTGTCTACAAAATTGTAGGCATGACAAATGGAAACCATCATCATCATCATCTCTAGACTCTGTGACGTGAGTTCTATACATTTTATAACTTCAATTTATATTATTTAATTATAAATTGATAATGGAACATTGGTATGACTTGAAATCTTCAATCCGAGAAGAAATTGAGCTATTAACCTACCTTTTCAACTACAATAATACTATGTACCAAACTTGTAGCTTACAATTTGGGTGCCCAAACGGGTAGGCTTGCTGTTGAAACAAAACGGATAGGATTGGTGAATCACTTCTCTGTAGTTTATTGTAAAAATGCAGCAGGAAGATCATAAAATCAAAATCCTAAATCTCAATTTAGAGTAAATGCCAGAGAAAATAGAAATATTAAAATTAAAAATATATGAAGCTATTGGGTGATGTGAATAAACAAGACTGATTACTTAACAGAAATACCTTATTAAGAAAAGAAATTACTTATTCAGATAAGTATTGTCTTAAAAGTAGGTGAATAATCTTTTCTTTTTCTTATAAGCAATCACTTATGAGCTTAAGAATTTGCGTGTAGCTTTTTCAGTTTAAGTATTTCTTTTTCTTAAGAAATTGTTTTTATTTAAGCAATTGCTGATAGTATGCAAAAACCTGGGTGTTAAATCTTGCACATTTAAACACGTTTACCTCCTTCTATCACAAATCCTCATAAGAGTTTACGCTTTCGTAGAGTCATGTCGAGTGAAGACGAAACTCAGGTTAGTCTCCCACCAGACGAACCCAAAATTTCTGATTTTGTCGTTGCCTGCAAAATTAATCATTGCCAAAGAGCAAGCTTGGCAAAATATTCTTAAAGGTTATGAAAATTATACCGTCAAAAAAACTGCTTTGGAAAAAATGTAAAAATGTTGAATAACATGAAGGATGAAGTATAAAAAAACTGACAAGCAGAAAACCGGAAACAAGGCCATAAAATTGCAGAAATGGGAAAAGGATTTTCTAATAATTCTAGAAGAGTTTGAAAATCTAATTTTCAGACAGGTACTACTGCTGGAATTGAAGACAAAACAGAAGAAAACTTCAGTCCAGAAGAAAACTTCGAAAAACAGCCAGAAATTATTGAGAAGAAAATCAAAAAATCTTAACAAAAATAAATAAATGAGTAAAATAAAAAATAATAAATTGAATTCAATAATGTGTACATGTTTTACTTTACGTTTTTCATAAAGTAAAATGTAAACGTATGTTACATTACATACATAACGTAATGGAACCATTATGGTTCCAACATACCCGCAAACCCGTGGGTTATATATGGCATCACTTCCCGGTGGTTCGGAACCCACCTAAAACTGTAGGTCCAACTCATCAATCACTATCATCCAACTCATAACCCACGCACAGATCTCAGATCTATGTGGGCTTCATCCTCCAAAAAAAAAAAAAAAAAAAAAATATGGTTACGTATGTTATGTACCTTTACATTTTACTTTACGTAAAACGTATACACGTTATTCAATTTATTTTATTTATTTTTCTGTTAAGGAAATCGGGTAATAGTAAAAATGTAAATTTTTATTAAAAAAAAAGTTTAAAAAAAGCTTTAATAAAGATTTCAATTAATGTAATGCTTGTAGAAGCACACACATACTACATTTCTTTTTTGCTGACATCTTCGTCGTATTTCTGCATCTGGCACTTCATTAATTGTTATTTTCTGTAAACTCGTCACAATCATCTATTAGTGGTACTTCATACTCATCGTTCGCTTGTTTTCCAAAGTAATGTAAAATAGCGCAAGCCACAAATATTTTGGGAACTTTATCCAACTTCACTTGAATGAGATTTCCCAGCAATGGAAATCTCTTCTTAACTTGGCCGAACACTCTCTCAATTATTACTCTTTCCTTACTGTGTTGCTTGTTGTACGTTTCTTCATCGGCATTTTGAGTGTTTCTGAAGGGTGTAAGCATCCATGGAGTAATTGCATATCCACTATCTCCCATGAGACAAATTTCACTTAGATGGTCTACCGATCCTTCATTAAAGCGGAGTAATTCACGATACCTGCTTGGACTAATGAAACGCCGATTTATGTACTTCTTTTCGTTGCAAAAGGCAGCCATAATTGGTAATCAGGTTGGTCTGGGGCAACCTTAAAAGTCAGTCAGTAATTTCTTATAAGAATAAGTATTTCCAACACTTTATTCACATTCTTTTAAGAAATTACTTACGCTGGATCAGTATTTCTGTGTAGTTATCAGCAATTACTTATTAAGAAAAAGAAATTCTCGATGAGGTAAAAGAATACTAATTTCTTATATTTTATTCACCTAGTAATAAGTAATTTCTTAAAAAACAGACAAGAAAAGTAATTACTGATTTTTATTCACATCACCCAATATGTAAGATCTGAACCTATGATTACTACAAAAAAGTAGAACCTAAAACAAATGGGGAAAACAAGGGAAATGGTCAAACGAAAATTTATTGTCAGGTTTTGCAAACAGCAACCAAAAGTAAAGTGAGGGGAAATAACGATAGGAAAGGTAGAGTTCTGCTCTTGACATCCTGGACGAGACTGCAGTGATCTACTGGATAAAAGATTGTAAAATAAATATGAAGTGCAGAGTTTTTCAAGCCAAGTTAACGCAGTCGTAGAGTCAGCTAAGGAGCATACAAAAGCAACTATAGAATAGCAAGGAATGGTAAGGAAGTATTCTCTGTGCTCATCAGAATATTCAATATATTCGTAACAAAATAGATAGAATCGAAATATTTTTGAAACAAGTGGATCCTGATATACCGTAGTTATTGTCACATAGCACGGCTTAAAACAATTTGAACTGTCACAACTAAATATTCCAAACTTTTCATAGAAAGCATTGTATTGCAGGGCATCTCATCTGAGTGGGGGAGTAGGTATCTTCACTAAAATTGCTAAGTACCGGTATATCCAAATATTTTATTTAGAATATGTACAGAAATTTGCTGTGGAAGTTGATTTAGAAGTTACTGGTTTGAGAATTAAAATCGTCAATAATTTCGAAGTAGCGGTGTTATGTATTTACAGGCCAATGGAATGGAACAATTTTTGCGAATTATTTAATAGGCCTTTAGTGATTACTACTAAGTTAGGCTACTCGTTTTACAATCGTTATTGTAGTGGAAGATTTCAATACAGGTTTTTCAATACAGAATAAAATGACAGAAGATTTAAAGGATATATATGAATTACTTTGAAATAAAAGTTCATGAATATCTAAGAGTCACAAGAACATTACAAACAATAATTGATAACATCCTTACAAATATAACTGTAAAGCGAGATTAAGCGGCTCGGAACTATCTGGTCATGACTATCAAATCTTGGAGGTAAGGTTGCAGGGCCAGGAATCGATTAAAAAGAGTAGAGTAATGAAAGAAGTTCAACAATGTGAACAGGGAAATATCAACTATTTAGAGCAGAATCTGTTACAAGAAACCTGGAGTAGGGTTTACAACAGCAATAGTTTAAATAAGAAATATGATAGTTTCATTAATATTTTATGGTTTCATATTACTAAGAGTTGTCCAGATAATAAAGCACCTCGAACAAGACGATAATGCGAAGATTATAGACTATGATGAAAAACAGAGTAATACAAATAAATAATATGAAATGGTTAATGTATAAATAACTGTTTTTTCCAACTGTAAACGTACAGTCTTGTCTTTTGTTTGATTAGTACTGTTCTTTGCAGGTTTGTGAGAGACATTTTCAGCCTCATGAAATAGAACGATTTACATCAGCGTTTGATTCTCGGACTGGGCGATTGCTTGCAGCACCCCTAGAGACACCACGATTGAAACAAGGTTTCTGCATTTCCCATTTTCAGATTGTTACATGATAAAAGTTAGTACTGTAGTATTCATATAACTTGGCAGCGTGTAGCAGATGGGACATGCTACATCTGAACCCAACATACTGCTGCCAAGTTATATGAAAACTACAGTAGTACTGTGTAAGGCTATACTTCACACCATCAAATTACGCTGCTGGAAGAAATTGCAGTGTTGCAAAAAAGCATGTTAGAATATCTGGCAACACCGCAATTTGTAGCAATCGCCTTATCTGCTGGCGTGAAGTATATTAGAAAATGAATAGATATATACTATCAAACATGAAGCATTGTAACGCCTTCGTTTCCAATAATGCAGATTTAGACGAGCGTACAAGTCCGGAATATCTCAACGTTTAGAGAATCATTGAAGCTTACTACAGTAATGTAACAGGACATGTTGAACTTGTTGGACCCGACTGCTTCAAAACAGTAATCAAGTCATGTCTGAGGCCCTGAACTTATTCAGGTGCGGCCAGAAAACTCTTAGCCAGGACCATGCTACACCGGATTCTCCCTGGGTGGAAAACGTTAAGCAGAGATGACTTGGTCAAGAAACTATTGGGTTTATCTTATTATGCAAATAGGCTTTCATAGTTTCTAAGAATAAAACTCGATATTATCATTTTGGGGAAACAACTACAATCTACTACTACAGACGTACCGTAGTGTAACTTTGCATTTTGGCAAAGGGCAATGAAAGCATGATATAAATTACACGGAGAGCATTTCAACTGTGACAGGAACTTGGTTTTGAACAACGAAAATGTGGACAAACGGACAGAAGACAGGGCCGGAAAACTCTACAATTGATGCTTTTGATATAGATTAGAATAAAGTGTAAGTGTTACAGAATTATTTTATATAGCTTTTTAATTTAAAAACAGAATTATTTATTTTCCACCCAGGGAGAATCCGTTGTAGCATGGTCCTGGTTAAGAGTTTTCTGGTCTCACCTGAATAAGTTTCGACCTAAAAGGGCCTCTGACATGACTTAACTACTGTTTGAAGCAGTCGGGTTCGACAAGTTTAACATGTCCTGCTGTTACATTACTGTAATAAGTTTCAATGATTCTCTAAATTGATGGGCTCGTTATAAAGCTGACTACAATAGAGGAAAGATGAAATTTAGGATACTTTATTCATGAAAAAATCCTTATATATTCGTATATTCGTTTACTCAGTGATAATTTCAGTGCTGCTCATCTACATGTAATTGGTAGGAAGTCAATTTAACATTTTTTCATAATGTGTTATTGCTAAATATCCATTTCTAATTTCATGTTCACATCCAATTCGGAATTTTACCGTGTACTAAGTTGGTTACTTGTTATTTCTATAGGAGCAGCACCGTCAAAACTCCCTGATTTTTCAGCAGCCCTACCTACACCATCTCCAACTAGAGAATGTGCAGAAGATGACAGCCAGAATCTGGACATATTCATTGATCCTGCTTCAGAAAACAGTTGAGTAACAGCATTTAAAAGGGGAATATATGAAGGTTTCTTAAAGAATCAAAGATCAATGTCGATGATAAATTTATAACTACATAAGTTTATCGCTCGATAAATATCAATTATAAAAGTATTGTATAATAAATATCAATTATAGAAGTATCAATTTTTCGAGTTATGAATCTATTTTCTGCATTGAGAAACATACTGGCGTTCACAACAATAACAATTTGAAAATCAGTCATCACATATTCCATATTATGCACACAGTTTTAGATTCTTTTTTCCTAGTAAGTCTCAGTGGGTTGCAGCGTTTTCCTGGACTGATATTTAGCTGGTAATGTATGATATAATACTGTTAAGAACGCAAGATGGAAGAAAAACAATGTCTACGCTACTCGTTTTGTAAAAAGTGCTTCTGTTTTTATTGATGGCACGTGCTGCAAAGAGGTTGTAAATTGGCTCTTGTTATTTCTTCTTTCTCACTCTTATTTGTTAGGTGAGTTCTAGTGTTTTCGAGAATTCGCCAGCATGTTCCAGATTATGTTACCAGCTTCTAGAATTTCCTGGAATACTTTTAAACACTAAAGAGTAGTCCTTGTAAACAGTAGTTCAGTTGTCATTTGAACGTTAATGTGACTAAGTGACAGTGGCAGACTTTCTTTACAGTTTACACATACGTTGTGCGGTTTCAATGAATAGTGATTACATATTTATATCAAATACAGTAACAGACTGTGATTTGTAAGTGTTCCATTTCTGTTTTGAGTTGTCAACTGCTCTTTAGACATTTCTTTTTACAACATTGAACAGTTTATTGGATAGTTATTTATTAAATTATTGATCGGCCGACTGCCAGTTAGTTCGTAATTAGTTTTTGTACAGTAATACAGAAAATTCATTATTAGTTGAACGTTAGTGAACTTTTGTTTCTTATTAGTTTTTCTTGTGTGATATAAATGATTAGTGTGTTTGTTGTAAGTAATTTGTGTAAATAAAGTGGGAGTGCTAATTTCAAGTTTTGCCAGCATTATTTTAGCGATAGAAGCCATAACAATGCTAAGTAATGTTGTAATAGAAAATAATGAACTGTGATTTGCCTGAATGTCAGTGGTTGGTCGAGCAGCTCTGACAAGACCGGAATCCACCTTAAACTGTAGGTTCTCTGCGTAGGTTTATATGCCTCAGACAGCGAAGTGTTACTACCGTAATGGTCTCTCAAGCAATGGCTGCATAATGGGAGCCGCGCCGCTCAGTGGTGCACCGTAAACTAGACGTCTGATTGGTTGATGAACTCTACTAATCTGAATAGACCAATCAGAAGCCTTAGTTTTTGGTGCACGATATCAATTAAAAAAATTTTTAAATTCCAACTACCTTCGTCATAAGGTTGTGTTACTGGGAATATAATTAATAGACGGCTAAATATTTGTTTGTTTCAGGTAGTTATACTATGTCTGAGGACGGAAGAATGTCCGAGGACGGAATAATGTTGATGGATGAAAGAATGTCTGATAATTTTCTCTGTAGAATTTGTGGCCAGGAAGAATCAGATTTGACGTCTTTATACGGACCTTCTGCAATTGAGATGGGGCTGCTCAGAAAAATTGAAGAAAATTTGAAAATCAAGGTCAGTTAATCAACTACAGTATTATATTTAATAGGCTATACGTTAAAATTTTGGATTAACAAAGACAGTTCTATATTCGATAAGCTTTTAGAGATAAATATTGGGTGCTTTTTATCTGTATCAAATGTCATTATGCACGAAATTATGGAGACTAGTCATGTTTAGTATTTTTATCTCATTATCAAGCTAGAAAATATTAGTTTGCAATGAAAGATTTTGTATGCTATTCAAAAATATGATTAATTCAGTTTGAAAATGATTTCTATCAACTTCATGAAATTATGGTGCCCATTTATTCACTTATTGGTGTGTATTCATTTTGTTTCCAGATTGATAAGAACAGTTGTTTGCCAACCCAGATTTGTAAAAAATGTATCTCCAAACTTGACTTTTGCGATCGATTCATAAATATTGCAAGAAATGCCAATATAAGACTTCACGAAATGTATGCAGTGCAAACACAAAATGTAAGTAATAACTGCATCACTATTCAAACATCCTTATTTTCGTTACATTAGTACACACAATTGTTAAACAACAAACATATCAGTTATGATGATGCTCCACTAATTAAACTGAAATGTGAAATCATAATATTATGCAATATATCCTTGTTCAAACTTTGAATGAATAATAAAGCTTTCATGAATATGTTAAGTCTGAAAATGTGAGCAATGAAACAACAATTAAACTCTTGGTAAATTATACTGTTGTATTATTATATACGGTATCATCAATTATTGTGATTCATATTTTTTCCAACAAGGTAGCGAATAGCTTTGTACATTCAAATGATATACTTTTTGGATCAAATTAGCTCCAGCTGGAATCTTCGAGTGAGAAAATCTTTCAGATTTGGAGCATTTATTTATGTTATTGTTATTGATGCAATTTTTTTCTTTATGTCAGGAACTATCAGAGGCATGTCATTATTGTGATAAGAAGTTCAGAAGTCCATCTCTTTTGAGTATGCATTTAACAACACATTCTACAGCTACTTTGTTTTTATGCGAATTTTGTGGAAGATCGTTCAAAAATAGAGATGGTCTTATTTGCCATAAACGGACTCACCTTGACTTGTCCAAAAAGAAAAGGCATGCTTGCTCTAGTTGTGATAGAAAATTCCGATCCAGGTAAGATACAAACCAAATCATTCCAACTTTTATGGATCAACGATCTGAAACTTTATAATTAATGAAATTGAATAATATTTGATTTGGCAGTAATTTAATTATTTCATTCAATATAATATAAGCAATATGTGTCAATTCAGATAAAAAGGCAAACCAACTCTGATTTTCTTGAAATTCATATTAAATCATAATATGTATAAGACTATTTTTTTTAAAACATACAACATAGAAATGTGTCGCGAATGCATGCAAGTGGTCAGCAGAATTGAGCCGCCTTCGCTTCAGAATTACATAATATTTTTGTAAAAATTAATAAAAGATAAATTTTACATTTTAGTGCCTAGTAAATCTCTCTGTAAGTCAAGCGAATCTATCACTGTACTGATGCTGTCATCAAATAGAACAAAGTATAGTTGGTTATAATACTATAATTGCAGCATCACTTGCTTCTGAATTTCTCTTTCTTCTCCCGCAAGAAGCATATTTTGCTATAGTATTTGCTGTTATTTCAAGTTGATATTGTAAAATAAGTAAAAGCTAGAGGACTGTGGTTTCTATTCAAGCCAAAATATAGAGTATTACAAAAGTTCTAAATTAATATAGCCTGAATGAAAATAATAAATTGAAATTTAACATTGGACAAATCCAGATGCCCCCATGATGGGAGGCCAGTGGATGTTTAGATAGTGGTTAAGTGAGAAGATTTCATTTTGTTTATTTTTTTTAGTGAAGGTTTTTAGCAAATCTTAAATTTTTAGTCTGTGTTAACCTCAATGTTTTGGACAATGTAACACATTCAAAATTTGTGGAGGGAGCAGTTTTGGACTGGAGTCTGTTGCGCCTTCACATTCGTTGTAAATTTGTCACATTAATAAATAAATATCTATCTATCTATAATAGGAGTAATGAGGCATCTCTCATTGCAAACCACGATACCACAAACAAGAATAGTACAAACGTAACTTATGAAGTAATAGAGTCAATGCATGTACACCACATTGATTGAAATGAAATTGATTTATTTCCTCTAAAATATAATGCATAATTATATAAAAATTTGACATTATAAATTTTAACAAAGTTCGACACATGGGAATATCTTTTTCTCAAGAGATCGAAGGACCACCTCTGTGAGAAAGTTTTGTTTTGGGACTCTTTCTATGTAGTAGATACTATTGGATACAATACCAGAAGCCTGCACAAGCTTGATGTCCCATTCTGTAGGTTAAGCAAAATGGCAAAAAAACATAAAATCCTTGGCATGAAAATGTTTAATAAGTTACCAGCTGCCTTCAAATGTATTGACTGTTTGAAAAGTTTTAAACTGATTTTAACAAATTGTTTGATTGGCTTTCCATTTTATTCATTAAATGATTATTTTGACTGTGATGTAAATCAGGTGTTTAAATTTTGTATTGATGTTTTAGCTTGTTACATTTTGACTATGTCTTATACATTTTTATGTTTTTGGACAATAAACTATATTCTATTCTATTCTATTACTTAATAAAAATCATGAGTGCTTATACGACAATAATGAAGTATTTTAAGTTATACAGTGCAAATACTGTATAGGGTGGTGATTGGTGAAGCTGTGAGCATGGTGTTTATGCGATCATGATGTTCACTCCCAAGCGCTCAAGACTGCGCTTGGATGGGTGGCCGTGCTTCCATGACTTAGAAGCTTTATTATTACTTTATCTTTATTATACAAGGTGGTTCGGAAGCCACCTAAAATAGTGGGTCCACCATATTCCCCATAACATGGCTCGAACGGCGAGGTGGAATTCCCAATGGCGTAAGGGTCTCCTCATCAATAAAAGCCATCCGCTATTTTTTTTACTATAACTAAGACTTGAAAACGGAATTAGTTAAAATAGTTCTTCTATATTAATGAAACAATAAAATTTAAATATCTTTTAAATTTTTCATTCGAAAGTAAACAATATTACACTTTCCTCGGGAAATTGAATAAATTTGTTAATCAGCTTACATTAGGTTGCAAATAATGATAAATTTTAAAGAATGAAAAAACCTACGATAAGCTTTAATATTTGCCCTCAATACCGCCTCTTACCATTCAAGTCCCTTCCTAGAAAAAACTTCTCTAAGCACTCTGAAAAATACATTAAAGGTAAAATGTCTGAATAAGTGCTCGGTTCTCCAAAGGCCAAGCATTACTTTCAATATTTTCTTTTTACTGTGAATAATTCTATGCTTGATACCACATTAGCATTTGTTACCGTCCTGCAATAATTCTTGTCGCAAGTGACTAAGTAAACGGTACTAGAATTACACCTTGAAGCCCAACAGTGTTCCTCAATGCCCGTGTACGAGCTTAAGAGTGCGTTTACACTCTGTAACAAATCACTGCTGTTATATAAACCGTGTCTTACATTTTTTTTTTGCTGAGGATGAAGCCCACATAGGTCTGAGACCTGTGCGTGGGTAATGAGTTGGATGACGGTGATTGATGAGTTGGACCTACAGTTTTAGGTGGGTTCCGAACCACCGGGAAGTGATTTTACAGCAGAGAACAGTGTCTTTTTGCTGGCCAATCTAATCGGTCACAGTTACAAACAGGACCTACGAGTACGCAGCTCATCTCTATGTGATTGAACAGATACCTGCTACGCCTCGCGGCTGTCACTAATTATAATTATATCAATATTATGTTCATAGTTTTTCATTTTTATATTTTACACACACATATATATTTTTTTTTTTTTTAATTTTTACATTGTTTAACGTACCTTAAGTGTTGAATGTTAACTAGACTTATTTCATGAATTTAATATATCATTTGATATAGTTAATATTGTTTCAGATTTGATCTGTTGGAGCATGCTTATTGGCATTCCGGTGCTACACCTTACACATGCTCAAGCTGTGGTAAAGCATTCCACAGGCGCGCTCTACTGCACCAGCACTCTCTGGTGCACAGAGCCGGAACTATGCTGAAGAACACCTGTGCCAAGTGTGGCAAAGCGTTCTCTCGTTATTCTGATCTACGAATGCACATGCGCCGTCATGAAATCGGACGTACCTTCAAGTGTAGTGTCTGTTCACTCAGTTTTCCTACAATCAACGCCCTGCTTTCTCACCGAAAGCAGCATCAATCACTCTCAAATAATAGTAATTCGGGTAATTACTCTGAACAATGGTTATCTGCCTAGCCTTATTCTTCTTTTTTATACTTCACCTTAACCCATGTAAAATGGGGAGTGAATCCCATGCGGAATAAGCATTGTTTTTTTTTCGGCGGGATGCCCTCCCTGAATGCAAGCCTGAGCCTTGATAGAGAATAAAGAACCTTAATGTTCGAATCATTATATCTTATTTTATACTATGACCATTCTTTAGAGACAAGAAGCAACTGGTTCTAGCGTAACAGCTTAATTCCAAAAACAGTGATTAAACAACACAGGAAAAATCTTAAACTAAGAATAGGATGAAAAATATTGTAAAGAAATGACTACTAAATAACAAGATGAACAAGAGAAAGATGGAGGAGAAGTCCGTATCGGGCTCAATCAAGATTATAAATGTTGAAGGTGAACTTTTTCTGTGATGCTTTCCTTGACGAAATACTTGATGAACAATCTAATATCAAAACTGACACTGTATTTCTATTAGAGAATTATTTTCACTTACTTATACTAAAGATGCTAGGACGAGAGACTGACGAAGCTTCTCTTCAGAAGTGATATGCATCCATCCAGCATCTCCAGTTTAAGGAAGTAAAAAGAATTCTCTAGTAGAAATAAAGTGTCAGTTTTGACATGAGATTTTGATTTTTTGTGTCAAACGTTTAAAAGCCATTTTCTTCTATGTTAATTTTGTTTAGCTTCAAACGGTTAGAAAACAAGTTTTTTGCCTTTACTGATTTGTGTAGTATCTAAATACACATTCTGCTCGTGCACTAGCAATTTGTACAACTAGCTGTCGGCAGGACCTCATCTCCAACTTGTTTTCGTATTCTCTGTTATAATGATAATTTATTTATAAAAACGTTTCCTATGATTCAATTTTTCCTTTGCTTGTGTTGAGCAATTTTTGTTTTGAATTTGTCCACAACACTTTTTAGTAATATTCTAAGGTTTGAAATATTAAGTCTCATTTTATCTATTTTCTTTCTATATTTTAGAAATACATTTGTATAGAAAGCTATACATTTGTTGTATTTGTATGTCTATGATGAACTCGCAGCTGGCGCACAAGTGTTCACTTTGCTAGCTGTGCCAAGTATAAGATATAATGTACATTTAAATATTTTCTTGTATCGTTTTTTTTTTTTTTTTTGGCAAATAAATATTATATTATTATTATTTTTCCTATATTGATATTTGTAGTTTTGAATCAGTTTTGATTTGCTTCCATTTCGGTGTTCAATCTCCGTTTCTTCTAGTTTTCACTTCATTCAAAAAAATGTGAATTTATTTGCTGCAAATCAATTTATTTCATAGCATTGTTAATATCTCGATTAATATGGGTGCTAAAAAATCAAGTGTGATAAATCTAGTTAATCTCATAGGTAATTTGATGCAGTAAACGACATCAGCAAAGACCTAGAAAGTTGAAAATTTCTTATAATTGTTTCATGTATAAAAATCGTTCGAATGTCCAGCGTATGTCCTATTACTTACTAATTACGGCATTGAACAGACACTGCTTATCTGTTTGTATTAATTGGCAAATTTGCAGTCAGCGAATTAGTCAGTTCAATGACTAATGACTGTTATTGTCCTGTTCACTTTGTTCTCTTACACGCTTAAGAACTACTGATTGAATAACTAAAATGATTCTTTTCTTTGGTGATAGTGACAGCATCAAGTTCATTGTGCTAAATATAATATTTTTCCTACAACTGCTCGTAAAGTAGTTCTATATGTACTGAAAACTAATAATAAAATACCTCTTTACTGCTCCGCAAGCGGTAAAGTACTTTACGCTCGCCAGCTGTTTTCTTTACGCTTCTGTTTTGATTTTGATGGCTTCTCATTGGTGGATCAGGGAATCCGTGAAATTCACATAACCTCAACAATGGCGAACGCTAACCAAATCCGCGCACGGTCTGTGATGTTACAAACTACAAGCTTTTATTGTGTTGGAATCCAGAACTGCAGTTTTAGGAATAGTTATTTATGTATTAAGAGCGTGAAGCGCGACTTTATCGCTCGAGCCAAAACATTTACTGCGCGACGCATAGCGGAGCGCAGTAATTTTGCGAGAGCGATAAAGAAGCTTCACGCGCGAATTGCATACAATATTTTTCCTACAACTGCAGTTCTGGATTACAACACAATAAAAACTTGTAGTTTGTAACATCACAGACCGTGCGCGGATTTGGTTAGCGTGCGCCATTTTGAGGTTATGTGAATTCACGGATTCCGCGATCCACCAATGAGAAGACATCAAAATCAAAACAGAAGCATAAAGAAAACAGCTGGCGAGCGTAAAGTACTTTACCGCTTGCTGAGCAGTAAAGAGCCATTTTACAATTAGTTTTCAGTACGTAAAGAACTACTTTACGAGCAGTTGTAGGAAAAAATATTTAATGCAATTCGCGCGCGAAGCTTCTTCCGCTATGCGTCGCGCAGTAAATGTTTTGGCTCGAGCGATAAAGTCGCGCTTCACGCTCTTAATACATAAATAACTATTTTGCAACGTCAAATTGTTATGTGCCAAAGATTAATTGATTGAATACTCTGCTTTTAGAATTGAAGCTACCAACAAATAAGTCACCAAATCTTGGAAAAGAAGGAAAGTTCCGATGTGAAGACTGTGGAAAGCAGCTGTCGGGTCGATCAGCACTGTCCTATCACCGGAAAGCTTTTCATGGTGGTAGTAAGGATTGGCGCTGTGAGCAATGTGGCAAAACGTTCCTCTCTGAGGGATTGAAGCGAATTCATGAGCATACTCACTCTGAAGTTCAACCATTTCGGTTAGTAGCATTTCAATCAATATCATCATCTACTAATATTCTTATGCAAATTACACAGATCTATTTGAGAAGGGTACATTCTATTTCAATGCAATCACAATTATTCATAATGATTCCTGACTACCAGTATATGAACACACTATAAATTTTGTCTAAACTGCGTTTTTTAATGCGCGTGTGACCATGAAAAGTTTTGTTACCAAGCTGCGCTTCAAATACTGTGCATTTGAATGTGCTAGCCCTTATAGTGGAGCTTTGATACTAGAGTCAGAGAGATACTTGACAACTTTTGATCATTGCTTACCACTCGCAGCTCCACTGTATCTCACCATTCCACAGCATGTGTCAGATTTCACAGCTATGATTTGTAACTGAAATTTCATTGACGTGTCATACACCGCTAGAGCTATGCTCATCATAATGCGGTTTCATGTGACAAAATAATAATAATCTAAACCCTTAAATTACTATTATGTTTTTCATAAAGCCTGAAAACTAAAATATTGTTTGGTTATCTAATTTAGTGTTGAAAAAGAGCTGGTACATTAATAGGAAATAGAAAGTGATTCAATGGCTTGAGAGTCATTGCTCCATATTACTACCCAACATTTCAACAAACAATCAAACATGGTATTTTTATATGTGATGTTGTAGTTTCCATATTATTTTTTTACTGGATATTTAAACTCGAATTATTATTGAAAATACTTTTTTAGTAAATTTGAATACTAAGGTAATAATTGTAAAAGTTTGTTAACAAACATAAATATGCAAGTGTTGAAATTCTCCAGAATAGTATTTTCAATAATTATTCATATTTTTTATATTTATTCAACAATTTATTTATGCTTTCGATCTAATTGTCAGGTGCGCAGTCTGTAATATTCAATAAGATATGTTTTCATAATTATTAATATTTTATATTATATGACTACATTATAACATTTACATTTTTCTAATTTTCAGATGTACAGTCTGTAATAAGTCTTTCAAAAATCCAAATGTACTAAACCAGCATCTAAAGGATCATTTGGACACACCTGCATTCGAATGTCCTCATTGTGGTAAATGGTTCAAGAGAAAAGCAGCTCTGGGTGTTCATTTGCGTATTCATACCGGCCAGCGACCCTTCGCTTGTGATATGTGCCAGCGCACATTCACACAAAAGAATGACAAGCTTAAACATGTTGCATGCCAACATAGTCAGCTAACCAAATTTCCTCAATTAGTCTGTGAATTTTGTAGTTGTAAATTCAATGACAGCAGTGAATTGAATGAGCACAAGGAAAGAATTCACATACTTACTATAGATTGAAGCATAGTCAACTCAGGGTGGTGATTCAGCAATAATGTAACCGATTAGAACAAACTGATTCAATGAAGTATCAAAGGACCTGACATAAAAATCATTTTACAAAAAAACGAAAAAATTGAGAAGTAGCCTAATTGATTGAAGTTGTAAATTGAAGACAAAAATCTACCTGCTGCCAAGATGATATAATACTGATCCTACTTATCTTTCTTTCTGATCTTAATAAGACTAAAACAAAGCAATATGCCAAGTTTCAAGAGTCTAGACTAATCTTACTTTCGAAAGTTATTGCTTGGACAGACGGATATTTTTCTTATAGTTGTCCTACAAATACAATTACAGTAAAATTGAAAAATCTTTACATGAAGTAGGATCAGTATTATATCATCTTGGCAGCAGGTAGATTTTTGTCATCAATTTACAACTTCAATCAATTACTTCTCATTTTTTTCTTTTTTTGTAAAATGATTTTTATGTCAGGTCCTTTGATACTTCATTGAATCAGTTTGTTCTAATTGGTGACATTATGCACATTCCTAAAATGAACATTTATGTTAAATTACATAAAACTCTGGAAATGTGTTTGGCCATGAAAGTGTTGTGCTGTGATTCCTATTTTCGTTTTTTTGTAAAATGATTTTTATGTCAGGTCCTTTGATACTTCATTGAATCAGTTTGTTCTAATCGGTGACATTATGCACATTCCTAAAATGAACATTTATGTTAAATTTCATAAAACTCTGGAAATGTGTTTGGCCATGAAAGTGTTGTGCTGTGATTCCTATTCAGTGGCCGTGACAATCCAACTCTGAAAGGTGAGACTACATGAATGGAGCCAACATGTAGTCTGAACTTCAGGTAGTGGAACACAGATACAACAAAACTTTGGTGCATTATGACCCTCTCTCTGGATAGTCTCACCTCTTAGGTGCCGTATTTATGAACGTTTCTTATCAATGAATGACTTGGATAAGTCTTACTTACAGGCATGACATGACAAGCCAGTGAGCAGCTGTAACACTAAGAGCCAACCCAGCTCCCTCGACTTCTGATAAATAATTTAACATTAATAATTTACATTAAACAACTCTAATTTACACCAATATAAGAATTTACACTACATAAATGTTGCAGAGATAACTGGGCTGGCTTAAAACCTCACTTTTCACCTTGTAAACTCACCCATTATAAGCAATGCTTCAACTTAGGTTCATATTCATGAACCTTATGTAAAGATCTTCTTAACTTAAAGTAAGTCTTTCATCTCCAATCAGTACCAAGTGGAGTCAGCACCGAGTGGACCAATTGGTGTCTCAAATCCGTTCTCAGCCAAGATAGCTACAGAGCTGTCTTGAAGCCGTTCTTAGATTGTTGTGTTGTATCATATTCTGGCTTCATTTTTTAGTATAGCATCGGCTTATCAAAATAAAATAAAATCATAATATTCAATTTTTGCACCATTGCAATGTAATTCACTTCATTTGACTTATTGCAACTATTTTAACTTCCTTTATGTAAATCGAGTTCTAACCTATACATTTTTTATTGCACTTATGACAAAGACATAGAATGGATGAAAGTTCTTTGGTCTGCTGGCAGGTAGCGCTCATTACACTGCATCAAAATTCTATTATTAAAATTAAAAAACAGAACATAATAAATTGAAAGACATTAGTGTGGTAATAAATACTTAAAGGTAACTGTAACTTTACATGCAGTTCAGTATTTTCATCTATGCTTCATTATTTTATGTTTGTCAGTGTCTTTACAACTGAATTTAAGATTAGCTTGTGAACACATTCAATGTTATAGAGCCTTTCAAAGTTGTTCTTAGATGAATGTAGTCACATTCATAAATATGGCCCTTGGTGTTGTGTTATGGCCACTGCTTAAGAATTATATCTTCACAGTCACACAGACAACATGAAAAATGGTATAACATTAAATTTTAATCAGATCCATAACTGGTTTTGTTTTAGGAACCTTGTTTCACTCATAAATCATGTAAAATTTACATGCCTTAGTACATAATTATATATTGTTACACATATTTATGGAGGGAAAAGATTTGAATATGTCCCTAATTGGTAAATCTCGCTCTCTCTCTCTCTCTCTCTCTCTGGTGTGACTGCCCGCCTCAGAAGAAAATCTTGCGGTTTATAGTTTTAGGAAGTCACTACTGGTTACGTTTTAGGAACCAAGATACCGTGAGGAAAACATGTAAAGACTGATTTGATATTATTTTCTTTATTCTTCCATCAATATCTTTCTTTATTCCAATCATGGTTGGCAGCTCTCCATCTCAATCTGCCCAGAGGTAGTCTCTTCCAGTTCAAATAGGTAATCTGTTTCAGGTATTGCAGCTGGGGTCTTCCACGACCTCTTTGTCCATTTATTGTTCCTTTTTATATACTTAACGAGAATGTGATGTGATGTCATTATGTTTAAAATCTAAGAATTCCTTCTGACATTGAGAACATTTTACAAGGGATCATTTCGCATCTGCCCTTTGGAACACCTCATCATTTGTAACTCTACCGGTTCATTTTATTTTGATCATACTTCTTCAACTCCACACTTCAAATAATACATTTAATAATGCTCTTCAACTTTTATCACGTTTCCAAGTCATTGGGTGCAATAGTACAAATGCAACTTTTTACTCTCTTTCTCGCTTCCAACTTGAGACTTTTGGAGGAAAGCAAATCTTGTTTGCCAATGAACATAGCCCTTCTGTGATAGGGCGCTTTAGGTCCAATTTAACTACTCCATCTGCTGACATTGTGCTTTCCAAATATTTTATTTGTAGCTGTTGTTTCAGGGTATTTTCTCTCATTTATTTTCTGGATCTTTGGAGCAAACCATGACTTCTGTTTTCACTTTATGTTATCAATAGTGTTGATAAAAAATTATGTATTTCAATTAATTCAGTCATTACATTTTATTGCAAACCTACATAGTTTTCATGTGTATCTATTTGACCATGATATATTTTTGTATGAAAATCTAAAAATTTAATTGAACTAAGAAGACTACCCTATTTAATCTTTTTTTAGAATTAAAGGTTTTTTAATGAAAGACAAGTAAAAATATATGTTGGGAAACCTAAGCAAGTTCGGTTTCAATAAACTGAAATCTATTCTCAGCTGGTGCCTTGTTTTTCTTACATTAGAGCCTAGTACAATCTTTAAGGGTATTCACAATGTTGGAGTTAGCCAGCTAAGTCAAACTATTCACTAACTCCTGCTATTTGCTAAGTCAGTGTTAACTTAATGCTATAGTAGTATGTTAGAAAAAAATTAGCAGATGAGATAGCAGATAGCGCATGTTCAAGTCCGCTAACTCCAGCTATTTCCGTTAAAGCTGTGGCCATCTTTGTTTTCTAACCCTACTTTTTAAAACCTCAACTATGAAGTTTCATGAATATCCGCTTGGATCGCTATTGTAGTTAGCATATAGCAGTTGGACCTAGTTGGGGTGCTCACAATCCTAAGTTAGCAAATAGCAGTTTGGCTAGTTAAAACGACATTGTGAATACCCCTATAATCCTAAATGCCTTTCAGAAAGAATGTTCTGCTGTAAGGGACAAGGTTTTGATTGGAGGAAACTATTCAACTTATAACTTCGCCTGTTTCAAGTGAAACAAAACTGGCATTGACAATTATAACACATTAAGTGCTATACAAGTCCCCTGGTTCCCATACAGATCGTCAGCCATGTGCTATGCTTAATTGTGTGAAAAAGTAGCCATGGTGCTAAATGCTTTCTATGCTTTATTTCATCATTAAACACACTCTCAATGATATTACTATTTTTTCTCTCTCCATAAATAGGTCTTATAAGCATGAAAAGCAGTACAGGACCTTGAGGTCCTAAATAGCACCAGAATGATGAACTTTATTTTCTATAGGCTTTTTATTTCTCAAAAGTCATGTAATATTGCTTGCAGTTGGTTGAAGAACAATGAAATGACATCATTAGCATTTTCAAAACAATTCATAGCCTATTCATAGAATTTTATCCACAAGACACATAATGTTTCTATCATTTCCAGACTATTTACTTTCCAAGTTCAAACAAATTATTCAACAACAACATTGTTACATCTTTCTTCTTCTTTCCTCATCATTTCCCCACTCTCTCATTCATGATTACTGTAGGCCTATTAAGTATCTCAATCAGAACACTTATTCACTTATAACAAGCCTGAAGAAGCAGATATTAGATTGTTCATCAAGTATTTCATCATGGAATACATCACAGAAAATATAATAACTATCTAAGTATGGTCTACAGTATAGAGATGGGTCGTACTAGGTTTTTCTGATACTAAGTATTCCGAGTACTAGTACGTTCTAATACCTATTACAAATACCTGTTCCAAAATACTAGGTAGTATTTTATATTAGCCAGTTCGCCAGAGTAAGAGAGTGCACGTACAAGAGAGTATCGTACTGCGGTACTGGTACTACTACTGTTTTTTGCGTTAAATACAGCACGAATCTTTATTACTCGCGTTAAATACAGCACGAATCTAATTATTGAGTTGCTCTCAAATGTGCTGTAGCTAAATGAGACGCTGACGTCAAGACGCGAGTCTTGAGACGCTTGAGTAACAAACTACTCATACTCAAGTACTCAAGAAGTATTTGTACTGGAAAAGTACGCGCGTATGCCATATGCAACCAAAGACAATCTATTGTCTTTGACGCAACTAAGCATGCGCCTACAATCGAGTATAGTGAATAGAGAGAGAGAGAGAGTGTGAGTGAGGGAGCGAGAAATAGCGAGTGAGTAGTTGCATAGTTCTATAATGAGAACTGTCCAACTGCAAATTACAAAGCTCCACTCCCACTCCGTAAATTGGAGTGGGGACTTGAAGTCACTGGCCATACTGAAGTCACGTAGAAAACTAGTTTCTAGAAATACTCACAGATATCTGAGTATTTTGTTCTTCGAATACTAGGTGCTAGTCCGTACATTCAAATACTCAGTAAAAATACCTGTTCCAGTAAATACGCCTCACCTCTAGTCTACAGTGCTTCGGAAATGCATGCTATGGGAAATCTAGTTGGATACATTTATACTATAGATAAACAAGGCTGTGTGACTGGAAATAGTTGATAGATTAGCTACCAGATGACAGTAATGTGCAGAAGGTATACGGGAACCACATGACCCATATAGCACAGTTGAACTGGCAGTGTATGGGCACCTGGGGACCTGTATAGCCTCTGCGGCACGCAAATAAATATTGCAGTCACGTGTTAAGATACATCCAGACAACATCCTAACTTTGTGCCATTGTGTAACATTCTATTTATGTACATCGTTGCAGGACGATGTTACAATCAGCTGATTCTGTGCAAAGGAGTGAAGGTGTTACAGTGCTGTAGGGTGCACTAATAGAGATGGTCAACTCATTCTTGGCATTTTGCCAAAACATTTTGTTTTCAGTACACAGGGTAAACCTAAAGGTAGCATTCCAATCTCGGCAGCCATGACACATTGCTGCTGCTGAGCGGCGCTGCCACTATGCGTCGGATAGCAGCGACCAGGCAGCAACTGCCATGTGCAGTCAGAGAGATTAGAATAGTAATTACTATTCTATTCTCTCTATGTGGACTAGTCAAGCAGCAGCCAGTGCAAACAGTTGTCCATTCCGGTCATGTTCAAATATGAAGGCTTAAATACCAATACTTAACTATTAACTATAAATTTAACTACTGTATGTCTGATAACTTGAATAAACGAAAGCCAGAACTTGTGAAGCAACTGATAGAGGATCATTACAAATTTATAATTTACGTCCCTCTTGTACCAATTCCTACCAAGTGTCCAGAACTGATCTAAGTATTTTTAGGAGTCAGTTTGAATATATCTGTGACAAATTAATCAACATACTGTCAAATAAATTTGTAAAAGAAAAGATCACCAAAATTGCTTAGGCTAATGATGTGGATGCATGTAAAAGAAAAGATCATTCCAGAATTGCTTAATGATGTGGATGCATGGGTGAAAAGTAATGAATTCTTAGTAACTATCTTTCACTAAAAAGTTCTACAATTGGGTTTTTTCTTATATTTCAAGTTATTGTTTATATATATATAGGCTATTACTATAGTTCGGTTGGTAAATGAAATCGCTAAATATAGTGTTTAATCTTTCCAATGTGCCATCTAAAAATCCAAATTTTGATTTTGCAAACAATTTTTTTTATTTTTTCAATTTTTCATGTCTCATAGAACTTCACTCCAGCGCACAAGCTCTTGGCTTATGCTGGAATGTAGTATACAGATTTATAAGTTTTATTTAAATTATATTTTTTCTGTATATGAATTGTGTACCAAATAAATATTAATTAAAAGACAGAGAAATAATAATAATAGTTATATACTCGTCATTTTCATCAGTAATCGTCGCCATTTGAATGCTTTTAACAGCAATTGAATGCTTTCTACAACTGCTATCCCGAGTGAGCAGCGCGACCATACCGCTTCTGTAGCAGCTCGGCAGCGCTGCCAAGGTCGCGCAGAAGCCACGCCCCCTGGCGGCGCTGCCAGGTCGCTTCCATCGGAAAACGTTTCATATAAATCCATAAGAGCAGTAGGCGCAGCCACGGTCGCGACTGCCGAGATCGGAATGCTACCTTTACCTAAGTATTATGAAGCCATTCTTCATATTATGACGTTGAATGAGTTGACAAGTTATATGACAATCATTTAGAAATCTTGGAAACTAAAGTAAAAGTGCAATTTCACATTATTCGTTCTTTGTGCACCAGCACTGCTTTACCTATATTATTTTATATTGTTCATTTAGATTCCTAATTGAATAATCAAAATGCTGCTGTCAAAAATGATGCATAAATTAAAATGATTGAAATTATATGGTTAAATTACTTTTATTGAGGTAGGATTAGAGTGACAAAGACAATTGCCACATCAAACACATGCTGCGGGAATGGATAATTGAATGGATCATCATTCCACTTTGCAAGCCACCGTCAGCTGTATTGATCTCATTCATGTCTAGCTTATGTGCAAAGATATTTAGGGATTTTGTGGTTTAAGAAATGTTTTATAAAATGGAAGAAGTCTTGTGAAAAGAATCTCATTTCGATTTCTGTAACAGAGAATGATTAAAACTCCTGCAATGGAGCTAAGATGATAGTTTGATGCATGTGCCATTTTTTTTTTTTTTTTTTTTGTGCTAATGCCGGCTCCACAAATGCGGCATTTGGCAAGAGCCAAATATTCGCCAAGCGGCGAGCTGCTCGTGTTGGTATTTGCCGAGTAACGAGCAGATATCTACAAATGCAAATTTTTCTGAGCACAGTGCTTGTTGCGGGACTAACCCAAATAGTAGAATAGTGAACAAACATGGATGACGATTATGTTATTATTACTGGTTGTCTATGTTTATAGTGTAGCTAGATTCTTATAATCAGAGTATGTTACCAAACTGTCAGTTCAACCTGTGTGTAATAAGCAAAAACTGATAGGAAAACTGAAACTGGAAGATGGAGTCGATGGAGACCTATTCTGCTTCCACTTATTACAGTTTAGTAGAATCCTCCATCTAAATACGTTTCGCATCCATCCATTGGTAGGTTTTTATTTCAAGGTGTCAGAATCAACATTATTGTGTCAAAAGACCACGATTTTCTTTGTGAATTCATTGCTTCGATGACTATTGCTTTGATAACTGAATTTAAAATCTAATATGTTCTTGAAATAATGCATTAATAATTTATTTATTTCACAAACTGGAAGTGCGACATCAGCTGTTGAATGAACAGTAGTTGGCAATGAATGTGAATAGGCCGACCGACCGATGCCAGTACAATTCTCGGAATTCCTCACTCACACACATGCAAAGTTTGTTTACTTCATTCCGTAGGCTCGCTGAACAGACTATAGATGGGAAACGACGAGCACGAGTGCTCGCTACTTGCCGAATACACGAACTCCCATCCACACTACTCGCGATTCGACGCGCGGCTGCTTGGGATTCGCCAAATGCCGCATGTGTGGAGCCGGCATAATGCCCACTAACAAATTACAATTTTAAGTGCAGGTTAGCTAATTAAACACCACACAGGTGTTATTTAACTAATTCTAATTACAATAATAGTATAATTTACATTAGAATTAATTATTGGTAATGCAATTAGAAGAGGCAACAGCGTTGATATTAACTATTTACTTCACGCCATTAAATTAGGCGACTCAAAGAAATTGCGGTGTAACTAAAAACAACTAACAGCTGATAACTGACAAACCATATGACTGCAAGCGTCAGACTTGTAGACTAGACACTGTACGAGTAGTGTTCTCAATTTGTGCATTGAGGTTGGTGATTCTCTACTATCAGCTGCTGGGATGGTACCATATCTGGCAACATTGCAATTTTTCAGAGATATTTAATTTGGGGTCGAGAACAGTAGAAACATTTTATTTCTCTAATTAACAATATAAAAATCAATCTATAATCATTTTCCTTCAATAACTTCTGAAATACCATACATTCCATTCAATAGTCGTCCATAGTTTTGCGGTGCTGAGTCTTTGGGAGGCAAATAAGGCCCTCTTTCGCCGTAATAAACATATCTAAATTTCAAATTAAGGACAATAGCTGAAAAAATTCAAGATATTTTTAACAATTTGATACTGTTATTGAATTACTTTTAACAATTTGATACAATTATTGTATTACTTGTAGTTATAAACAAGTATCCTTCCACGTCAATTTTTTTACAAAACCACCCCATACGCGCTCGAAATTGCTGTAAAATGAATGTTGTGCAATGATCTCAATCTAAAATAATATTGAGACAATATAATCAAAATAATTGATCAATATATCGTGGCTCACTCAAGGAGAATATCTAAAAATAGAAAAAATAAATGAAATAAAGGATACGGAAGTCGAAGTACCCAGTAGGCGCTCTGTGACAGTTTTATTGGCTCCTGACATCCAGTGACAAAGACGGGACAAGGGGCTGGAGCCGGCTGCACACGTGGGTTCAATGTTACGTGAACGGGCGCCTTTGGAGTAACCACATGCACTCGCATCAACTGCGCAATAGGTGGCTTCGTAGCTCTGCAAACAAAAATAATAATCAAATATTGTCAAACTGAATGTGTTCAAAAAAGGTGGTTAAACAAGCTTTACAATACAGTAAGTATTGTATTTGTAAGTATTTATGTAATTATTGTAAGTATTTATGTATAGCTATAACATAATCTAAATTAAATTATTAATTTAAGAAAACTGTTTAATTATTATTCATAAACCTAACCTAACGATAATTATTATTGATAAATAATTGGTAGACTACTACCAAGAATTGAAATAGCGATGAATGAAAATAGGATATTGTAATAATACCAATCCAGGAATTGTATTTTTCAAAATACTATCTCATGGGATAGAAATTGTTCGAGTTAGATGTGAAAGATCCAATTGTATGGAAGAGAGTGATCAGAAGCAGTAACCTCTCTTGGAGAAATGCTAAGGAGGAAGGTGTTATTAACAATGCCTTGAATCAGGGGTGCCCACCCCCTCAAGCCTCATGACGCAACCCTCCCCCCTTAAATTTAGCACCAGTCCCCCCATAAATTAGGCACCCCCAAAAAATAAGCCCCCCGTAATCTTTCTAAAACTAAAAGAAGATTTATATAGATATTGAAAAAATACAAACCCAGTCGATAATATACAAAATGTAGCCTATTTATATTTCTTGAGATTCTTTACATAGGTAACTTTTTTTTGTAAAGGTAAAAAAGAAACGTCAATGAAATGAATATATGAACTTTCTGCTCAATAAACTTAATTGCAAAATAGCTAGATAAGAATGTGAACCTAAATGGTTTTTAAACAATCAAATATTATTACAAACTAGCTATTGTGCCCGTCCTTCGTACGGATTATGTTTAGAAATAAGACTAAATATGTTTCGGCTTTTTTGATAGCAACGATCATGAAGTTGTCAGCAGCTTAGGTCCCGTTCAGACGATACAGTTTTTTTGCGGTACGGTTTTTTTAATGTACGTCGTCAACTGTACTGTGATGTTCACACGGTCCGGCTTTGCTGCTTACTGCTGTGCTCTCCTCCTTCTTCCATTGCGCTTCCAGTTCAGTTTTATTTATTCCAGTCCAGGATTTTCTTTTATTTGTGTAAGATTTTTTAAAATAAGTTTCTTACTGAAGGTTTCTCTTAAATTTTGATCAAAGTACGCAAATTCTGGTTTCAATATTCCACACATTTTTCTCTCTTTATTTTTATATTAATCTCAAGTCTTGTCCCACAAGGCGGGTCTCTCATATATTAGAGAAATTAAATTTTCACAATTAATATCTTCCACTTCTGGACACTGGAATTCACTAATAAGAAGATCAATGTCGAAGAATATCAACGAAGGAGATCAATGCTGACGATCTGAAGACTGCTTCCAGCGTAATAAGCGTATCGTTTGAACATAATTATACATGTGCCACCGGATACGGATAGTTATTTTGCGGTACAGCTGATTTTATCGATACAGTTTTCAAAGACAAAACCGAATGTAGAGATCGGCTAGAACAGCTTTTTTACTGGATCCAGTCGAAACAGTATTGTGTTAACATACAATATGAAATGTACATGCAAACGAAAGCACTGCAAAATAACTGATACAGCAAATTTACTGTAACGCACAAAAACTGTATCTTGTGAAGATATTCTGTTAGAAAAAAAAGTTAATTTAGTTTTTTATAGCTAAAGACATTGTCAAAAAGGTTTTCATTGCTGATATATAACTTTAATCCCGATCGATGCTCTCGTTTTTGAGGAGAAGGCCGCGTAAAATGCCTTTGGGGCCGTGACAGACAGACAGAAAGTGAGATAAGACTATTTTCGGCTTATTTGATGTATAAAACGTAAAAATAACCAAAAAATATATAATTCTGATAAATGTACAGACAAAACTCTAATTTTATTTATATAGATACATAATGGTTCAATAAAAATCGAATGGCTATAAGTTTATGTTCGGTGTACATATTAAGTACCAATTACATTAGAAAGAAATTTATTTTTTCAAATCACAAAACACAAAGTAATTTCAAGCTTGCATGAAAAAAGGTTGAATTAAGGTTGAGTAATTCTACAAAGTTGTTCCTTTAAAGAAAGTGAAAACAATGAATTGATAACTTGATTTGTAAAACACAAAAATTCAAAATACTGAATCATTTATGCCATTCTATTGTCATTAATTGACAATTAATTATCTGGTGACTTCGTAATATATTTTTGAATGTCGTCAAGGTTTCAATCAACTTTACCCCCCCCCCCCCCCAAGAATTTTAATAACGCACTCTGCGTCATAGCCCTCCCCCCCTGTGGGCACCCCTGCTTGAATATTGATTTATCATTTGGCGTGATAATCTACGGGCTATGAAGAGTTCATATTTGCAATTGAGAAAATCGCTTATTTAAAAGTTTGAGCGAGATAATATATAAAAAAATAAAAATATATCGCAATATATTTGATAGTAAATCTGAGAAGAAGTGAATTATTGATTTTAGATGGGTTTAAAATAAATTAATGAAGCTGTAAATTGAAAATTTATATATGTTACTATTATTTATTAGTATCATTCACTGTAATGGTATTTTGTAACAATAATGCTACATTAAAACTTTATTCCAAACATCCTTACTTATAATGCTTAGCTTATAATGAGCATTACGTATAATTCTGATGAACTTACTTCACCTATATCGTAATATTAGTATAGATCATTTATCTACTACTTCAATACGAGCTAGGAAAACCAAGAATGAGTTAAATTGAAATCTATGTAGCCGCTAATTCAATATTTTATCAATTTTTACGAAAGTTATCAAGAGGTAACCGACAACAGACCTGCAAGGACAAGGGAAGTAGAGTGGCATATCACAGCCGGTCACTTTGTTGCCATTATCCTTGACAAGACCGCCTCCAGATGTTTTCAACACTTTTTCAGGTCCTGAGCACATGAAGCGATGACCTCTAGGACACTCGTATTCTACTCCAACAAATATCTTCACAGAGAATTCAGTCAAATCTGAAACAAGTATTCACTATCATCGCCAAACTAGAAATATTTTTAAAGCCTACTGATGGATTTTTTAGAATATGATGAATGATTTCAATGATCAATGGACATTTGTTCTTCATCAGCGTTGCAAATTTCGTTGTCAAGTTCTTTTCCATTTAGTAGGATAGAACTAACTGGTAGGCTGGAAGTTCTGGAAGAAGTAGGCTGGAAGAACTGGTAGTTCTCCTAGGCACTCTTTGTAAGGGTGACCAATTAGATTAGCCAGCGAAGAAGGCACTGTTCTCTGCTGTAAAATCACTTCCCGGTCGTTCGGAACCCACATAAAACTGTAGGTCCAGCTCATCAATCACCACCATCCAACTCATTACCCACACAAAGGTCTCAGACCTATGTGGGCTTCATCCTCAAAAAAAAACTTTCACTAATTGGTTCATTCGCTTTAAAATGGATAGCAATATAAATATTAGCAAAGCATATGAAAAAAGTTGTAATAAATATCAGAAGTTTTCTACCAAACTTGAAAAATTACATCTTCAAGTAGATAGAGTTCTGTATTTTAATTTCAGTGGGTTACAAACTATTGTAACTCAACTGGCTTTCTATTCACATTTTGTTATTATACATGCAAATGTCAACTAATTTTACCATTTATCGGTTATCAATTTATTGTCATTAATAAAATTGGAATCAAGTCCCCCTAGCTTCCCGATGCATTCTATCTCAACATCTAGAGCGATATCACTCTTCAATAAAGTGGCATATTTACAGTGGAAACAATTACTCTGGGTGCACGGCTCTGTCACTACTGGCCATCCTGTAAAAGTTGACTCGCTCACTCCACTGCTTTCTACCGCTCCACTGACGGCTGAAATGGTGACCTTGAAGACACAAATGTTTTTAGAAATGAGCGATAAACACTCCCCTTTCCACCCCGCGCCTTCGCTGACTATCAAACGGCCGCGCGCCCAGACTAATTGTTTCTACTGTACAACTGTAAGGATTAGTAACTATCTAAGAAATTAATGTAGAAGTATCTGTAAACCAATACCTTTAGTTCCTTTTGACTTCCGTCCCTTTGATAAGCCCAGTCCAGCTGATTGCAATGACTTGTTACGGTCGTTGACAGGTGGCCAGAATCGTTCCTTGTGGTGCTGTTCAAGCCTTCAACACGTAAAATTGGCACCTCAGGTATCTTATTCATAATTATTCAGTTATTTAAGTTTAGGAACGAAATCCCCATTGTTCCTATTACGTCATTGTGCACTAACAATTAAATTAGTATTGTTAACTACAATTAATTATGATAGGAAATCAATTTGCTAACTACCTTACACTTGGTCTACTTCACTAAACTTAATCTTAAATTGAGCAATGAGAAATAGCATTCTTCACTCGATTTTAAAACATTTTTTGAACAACATTCAGTCGATTTTTTTAATATTAATATTCTTTCATAATTTCAATACCAAGTAACTTTTATAAATTACCGTGATATCCGTTCTTCTTGCTGGCTATTCATGCAGTATTGTTGTATGTGTCATCATGTTATCATTCATTCATGTATTATTGCATCACATAGTGAAGTAGACCAAATGTAAGGTAGTTAGCAAATTGATTTCCTATCATAATTATTGTAATAAATTGATTTCCTATAATAATAATACTAATGTAATTGCTGGTGCATGATATAATAGGAACAATGGGGATTTCGTTCCTAAAGCCCTAAAATAGGAAACGGGCGATAGAGCGGCATTGTCGCAGAACGTGCAATTACAGAAAAATCATAAAATTAAAGAGGTGAATTATAAAAACTGATTAGAAAAAAGCAGATTTTAGCGTCGCCTGATTTATTTGCAGTTGTAAATATCTCTATTATTGAAAGTGAAGAAAATGGAATCACGTGGCACGCTTCAAGTTATGTGGTATTTGCAGAAAGTTTGTCACTGTTGCAGAAACATTAAAATTATTCTGCTTTGGAGTATCAATACAAATAAACGAGTCTGCACTATTATCACCACTATCAGCCGGTTGCACGAAAGCCAATTAAATTTAATCACCATCGAATGACGTCATTCTACGGAAATTAAGCTTAATGGAAAGAATTTATTTGTACAATTTACAAGCGTTAACGCCGATTAGGCTAACCGGCTTAAAATATATTTAACCGCCTGATCACCGAGGATTAAAAAATCTCACTAATGCCCATTAAGTTAGATTTTATAGGTTATGTTTATTCAACCAGAACAAGGAACTGCAAATTAGTCGTAGGTGTTAAAACCTCTCAAAATGAATAAAATCTATTATGAATATAATAATATTGAGTTATTTGAATAATGATTCATTCTAATTCATCTTTTTTCTCAACTTCAGAATCAGCTGTTGATCAAATTACAGTGTTGCCAGATTGTGTCCATTCAGTTAACAAAAAATAACTAATGGATCTTTGTGCAACAGAAATAAAGTGGTTACACTTACAACAGTTATTTAACTGACATTAAACTCCTTATTTAATTGGCTTTTGAGCAACCGGCCATATTTGTATCAGCGACTAGTAGAGCACCAAACTAACAGAAATCAAAAGCATATCTGCATGTCATTACTTTTCAAATACAAGCATTGTTGAAATATTTTTTTGCTTGAGATATAAAAACTATAATTCTTCAGTTGCAACTTGAATAGGCTTACTTGACAGTGACATCCCAAGGTAGCAGGTAGGCGGATCCATTGAATAGGCCAGCATGCTGCTGCTCCTGCAGTCCCAGATTGTGCGAGTAGAGACTGGAGGGGCCGAGACAGACCAGTGACCAAGACGGGAATTGCGGCAGTAGGCTGCCTGGCGACTCCGAGTGCAGCATTCCCGGCAAATACTCGGTCGTGCTCGGCTGACGCACCAAGCCCTTCTCTGCAGTCCCCAACACCCGACCACCAATACCGGTTAAATCAGTATTAACTATTATATACAAGATTAGAATATAAAAGATATACAAAGAATAGAATATAAATATATGTATATTCTTTTAGAATATACAAGATTAGAATATATTTTCGCTCTGAAAATAGTATCAATATTAAACAGTGAATGCTACTCTGTATTTTCTATGAACACACTTACTGTTAGGAAAGGAAGAAGAGAACGTCCTTCACACTGTATTATATATATTTTTTTAGGATGAAGCCCACATAGGTCTGAGAACTGTACATGGGTAATGAGTTGGACCTACAGTTTTAGGTGGATTCCGAACCAACGGGTAGTGATTTTACAGCAGAGAATAGTGTATTTTTTGCTGGCCAATCGGTCACCCTTACAAAGAGCGCTCAGGAGAACGTAGCTTATCTCTATCTGATTGAACAGATACCTGCTACGGATCATGGCTATCACTTCCCGGTATCAACATTACTTCCGGTTATATTGATAACGGGCACTTGTTTTTCTGTCTTTGTCTCTCTTACTCTCATATGTCAAATGGGCTTCTTGTATGTTTGAGCATTTTTGAGATAACGCTTATCTGTTTTGATAGAAATATTTGGAATGAGAACTCCCTGGCACTATCTGAAAATGGTCCAAACTTATATTTATAAAGGGATGTGCTTATCAGGAATGAAGTCAGTTGTTATTCGTGTTAATTTCAAGTGTTGCCAACATTATTTTATTATTTTAGTGATAGAACCCATAGCATTATAATAACAGATTCCATCATGTTCTTTATGGCATTAGCATTGCCAATAGTAAAAGGTTAAAGAAAAATTGTAAAAGGAGGGGAAAACACTAGTCACAGATAAAATGGGAGTTGCGACAGTCCACCCCAGAAAAGTACACTATGTGACCACAAAACCAGTGAAGTAAGGGTGCTTGCACAGTAGAGCATCGATCTTGGAAATAGTTGCAAATTCAACCACATCATGTGGAATGGTGTATGGCAAAGTGGAGCGGCGCTTATAGCTAGTAGACTACCTGCGGTCTTGGGTTCAATTCCCGTTCAGTCTTCCTTATTTTGTATCATGATTCCTCTCATTACCCATGCACAAACGACCACTATAATGATATACTAGTAGACTACTTTTATGCTACTATGTATCCCATCATTCAGTGTAAAAATGAGCCAGTATTCGGTCAAGTATAATCGTATGCTAGTATACAGCCCAGTATTATGCAAACAATATAATTGATAGCTGAAATATAGTATTTAAATTAAGTAATGGATGCAAATTTAAAATTATGTTATTACATAGTTTGAAGTAAAAGTAAAAAAATAACTGTTCGACTAATAAAATACTTGTATTAGTGATCGATATTGGCGATTCATATTATGCATTTTCGGCTAAACGAGTCGGTTATAACAATGGTGCGCCATATGTTTTACACATTTCATACCAGACACTGTGCTAGTATCCATCCCATCATTCCCGATATATAAATCGTACGAATCTAGTATATATGTAGGTATAATCTATGCATGTTTCAATCATAAGGTACATAGTATTACAGTATAAAAGTAGTCTACATACTATTACATCATTAAAGTAGGATGTTTGTAATCGAGGGTGAGACTCATGTAAGCGTAATAAAAAATGGGAGATTAATTTGGTATTTTAATATACAAGCTTATTCCCTACTCCTCCTCATGCGGTTTATACAAGTTTTGAATAGTAAAGCCCACTCTCACTTTACACATTCATCAACGGAAAGTACATTTTAATAAACCAAGAGACGTTTTTTTGTCTTCTCAATAGTCAGTAACAGTACGAATGAACACAAGAGTTGAACAATAAATTCAGCTATAAATAATTATACATAGCTTTATACAAATTATCAAGTTCGTTCCATCAATTTCTAATACAGTAAAGTTATTAAATCTTTTACAACATAGAATACTGTTTCACATTTTAATGAAATTTACTTTCCCATGTCTGTGGATTGCCAACTAGATTATCAGTTCAGTTTATCACTAGCTCAATTGCATGAATATTTAAAAACAAATACTGTATCTTGTATGAAAAGCGTGTTTGATAAATGGATAATTATGTGTAAAATAAATATTAGAAAAATATATTGTTATGAAACGCCAGGAGAAAGAGAAATATTTTCTGCACTGTGTCAATAATAGCTTCAATTAAGAGAAAGCAAGCATGTTTTGTTTACTCCCCCTATTCCCCCTCGACTTGCAATTCATCCAGAATCCATGTATTTTTTATTTGAGATCTTCTTCATATAACTGGGTTTCCCCCACTATTAAAAGGCATACGCTCATCATATTTCATCCCTAATGTTCTAATTAAACTCTTATCTGTGTACACGGTTTATATACAATAATCTCAAAGAGGCAATTAATTCTCGTTTTTTCTGGAATGTCAAAGACGTGTATAAAGCGGATGCTCATGTAAACAATAAGTTCAGTTGTTGTTCTACATTCAAAACGAGTGGCAGAGTCCTGTGACAAACAATACAGATCGTTTCCGGTGAGCGCTATTACAGACTGAGTTATACAAACGTTTAAAATGTTAGTGTTAAACGCAGTATATTGTGACTGTATTATTCAACAATATATTATCAATTATTATATGTTAAGGAAGTTGCCACTGACCTTTACTTGATTCGGAATCAGAGTCGGAAACGCGAATGACAATGTTGTGAGGTGGCGCCTGCGAGTGCGAGTGCTTGGTTGAGGTGGTCGCTGGCAGAGCACCTTCCAGCAGAATGTCACTTTCCACTCCTCCCGACTGACCTGACACAAATGCTGGAAAATCACAAACCAATATAAATAAATATAAATTTCAATAAGCCTATCAATAACCTACAATAAAATTCTACTTTACAAACAAATTCTGAGGCCTGCCTGTTTGTATAGGCGTTCAACTCTGGGATTATACTGCAGAGAGTAATATTGGATGCATTCGAAGGTTCCAAAGCCAGTTCTTGCGAAATGGTGTCAATGCTCCATACTATCCGAAAAGCCGATCACCATAGAGACCTGCAGGTGGAAACAGTCAAGGAGATTATTCAGAGAACAGCAAAGTCTTATGAAGAGGCTCTGCATCACCACCAGAACATTGAGGCTATCCGACTCCTGGACAATTCAACAGTAGTGAGGAGACTGACATTAGGAGACTTCTGTGTACTTGTGTAATTTTAATGGATTAAATTGATAATGGCTAATGATATCAAAATTTGACTAGAATAACCTTTTTTAGATATTTTTATTGCGAATCCAAAGATACCTCATTTTCCAAGATTGGCCAACAATTAACAGAGATATGCTACTTCTTAGTGTGTGCGGTGGTTGGAAAAACTGCAACCCGTTCTCAACCATCGCACACACTAAGAAGTAGCATATCTCTGTTAATTGTTGGTCAATCTTGGAAAATGAGGTATCGTTGGATTTGCAATAAAAATATCTAAAAAAGGTTATTCTGGTCAAATTTTGATATCATTAGCCATTATCAATTTAATCGTGTTAAAAGATTTAAAATGGCGCCATTTTGTTTTCTGATGTCGGAAAATTTTGATTAATTTTTTTAAGATTGTTTCAATTGTTATAAAGCTGTTTGCAAAATTTCAAAATTATACATTCAGAGGTATTCGATTAAAAATATAATGAGTGAAAAAAACAAAATGGCGGCTGCGGTGTGAGTAACTGGGGATTTTAGAAAATTTTTATTATGATATTTACTTTTGTTAGTGGTCCAGAAACACTGCCTAGAGAGTTCCGAAACATTGGTAGAGAGTTCCGAAACACTCTGTATATATACTGGACTATGTTTTAACATGTAATATCTGTGTGGCTAAATAGATATTCTATTCTAATTCATCTTTATTGGTAAAGGTGATATTGTAAAATAATTGGCACACGAGATAATATAGTTTTGACTTTGATAGAGATTGAAAATGACGAGACAGTCGAAACTATAGTATCTTGTGTGTTAATTATTTTAGTGTTTGTGACATCAGTATCTTATTATTTTAATACAGAAAATCTCCAAAGTACAAACCCAGCATCAAGTCTCGAATCCGTTCAATTTGTCCAAAGCTCTATTATTGTACGATTTTACTTTTCCAGTTACTTACTGAAGTTGATTTCTTTAAATTCGTTTATACTTATATTTTTCACTCTTGTGAAGATCAGGGGTTACATTTTGGATCCAGAAATTGGAAGCCTAGAAAGACGGTTTAATATAAGCATAACTGCAATGTGTTCTCATTGAGAAGATAAAATGTTTATCAACTCTATAGTAAAACATACAAGGAATTGAAAAAAATATCCATACAATCGGAAGAAATTGACAGAATTGAATTAAGAAGATTCTAAGAAAGCAAAATATTTTATAAAATGAGAATGACAATAATCCAAAGTACATGAAAGATTACCTAAGCTCAATCCTTGGGTATTCCCTTGCTGTGTTCCATCCTTCAGTGAAGATACACGACTTTCCTTGCGAGATACTGAACAACCGGCTTTGGAAAATAGTTGAGCTGCCCTAAGAAATAACAATAACGCTCATTAATATTTACATCATAATCAATTTATAATATTAGTACCTATAATAGAATGAATAATACATATTGAAAACTAAAAAAGATAGAATAATTATTATTTATATCATTAATCCAAAACAAAATACAATATGATTTAAAAATCTAACTGAATTCAATAAAAGTCAGTTTCAATAGCAATGAAAGTCGGTTTTAATATTCTGTTTTGTTTTGAATTAATGATATGAATCATTAAGTCAAAACAAAAAACAATATGAATAAAAATATATATTAAAAGTTTGTTTTTGAGACTAGAAATTTAATACATTATAAAACAGTGGTTGAGGAACTCAAGAAATATGAATTTTGAATATTGGAAATACATTTTTTTCTTATTTTAAAATGTGAATTTATAATTTTGCTTTAAAGGAGATGAAAAGAGTTGAAGAATTATAATGAATCCAAGGCACATATGATCACCAAATGCAAGACAAATCACAGATTGAAACAAAAATGTAGCTCTTTAGTTTTTTAATACAACGAATCTAATTCATGATAACTCAATAACTGAGTTCTCAACTACTTTTATTATTTAAATTGAAATTATTAAATTATTTTCGTCGTTGATGACTCATAATTTTGATTATTTTTCTTTGTACTATCGAACATTTTTAGTGCTTCGTTTTCAAAGTGAACCTTAAATTAATATTCCTGTATCGGAAATAATTGGTAATTTTACATGAAAGCAAAAGTTGGACACGCCCTAAAATTAGGATGTTTCAGTTAAAAGTTTGTGAAGAAAGCGGTTGTAGGCAATAGCCTGTTGCATCTTTGCTTGCTTGTGTTTTTGTAATTAAATTAATGAATAAATATTAGACAGTAATTCTTTTTCATTTCAAAATGTAACTTAGAGGAAGTGATAGCCGAGTGCCGTAGCAAGTATCTGTTCAATCCGAGATAAGCTACGAAACTCCTGGGCGTTCTTTGTAAGGGTAGCCGATTGCATTGGGCAGCAAAACAGACTCTATTCTATTGCTTTAAAATAACTTCCCGGTGGTTCGGAACCCACCTAAAACTGTAGGTGCAACTCATCAATCACCATCATCCAATTCATTACCCACGCACAGGTCTTAGACCTATGTGGGCTTCATCCTCCAAAAAAACTAAAATTGCAAAACTTTTGTGCATACTTGTAGTCTTTGGTGCTTGGCTGGAAAACAGGGAAGTGTACACGGTCGAGTGTGCCACAGTCGCATTCAGCACTGAGCATTTTGTAGAATTCGTAGTTGGCTGCCTTGACAGTGAAGGGGTCATCTCGCGGCCCCTGTCTGCGCCCACAGTCACACGCCGACACGTAGCGCACTCCACTCGAATGTTCCATCACAGGAAGGTCCGATCTACAACACATTTCTTTTAACAACAACTTCCATAGAATTTGGAAAGAGAATATAATATATTATATAATACATTGCCTGCACATTTAATACAAAACAGCAATCACAAACTACCCCACACCTCGTTTGCGTAGCCCGCTCTTTGGGCCACAGAATGATGTTGGGATTTGAAGAGTCGAAATCGGCTAAATGAACTATATCTATTTACAGGGATGAAATATAGGTCAAAGTTGATACATTTAAGATGAGTATAAAAAATATTTCGATTTCAAATGTTTCATATAACCTGTGATGTTTTCCATGACGAAATACTTGATGAATAATCTAATATCAAAACTGACACTGTATTTTTATTTCAATTATGATTTTTACTGACTTATATGGGAGGGATGCTTTTCGCTTCTAAAGATGATGAAGAATCTTTTTAGAGTAAATTATACTTCTCCAGTATAGTGAGTAAAATCATAATTCAAATAGAAATACAGTGTCAATTTTGATATTAGATTTTCTATATAGCAATCACGAATTTATATTCGTGATATACGTAATCACGATATTATGTGTTTGCAATTTATTTGGCAATAAAAATTGTAATAGTTTTTGACGATGACATTTTTATGAAACGCTTGCGACAAAAATAAGGAAATATTGAAAAAGAAACCAATTTGCATTGTTCGACTATTATTGGAGTACATGCTTGAGTTATTATTTTTTTCAAATTATAATTTTATACAGCCTCAAATCAAAATCTAATGCTCGTATAATACTAATATTAATATAATTATATACACGTATATAATTCACATATAGCCTAATTCATATTGATTGAAAATAAATGTTTGCGACAAACAAAACAACATTAAAAATTGTTTGCACTATTTGGCTATTATTGGAAGGAAGTACCCTGCATGCAACGAGTTGTGTTGATTGCAATTGAATAATTTTCTAATTGGATTCTGATTATATTTCTAAATGGTTAATTTGTATAAAGTTGGGTGGTACTACTGTGTGCCATAATTTCCAGAGCACTTATTTGTTGTTGAAAATTATTTTTAGAAATTATGGGAGAACAGGCTTAGGTTGGATTGTTGGATTGAATAAAGGAAAGAACCGCATTTCAGATCTACAATATGAAACGATTAAATTAGATCAACACTAAAATACAAGAAAATATTTTTTGTATTGGTGATAGTAGTTGGGGCATATATCCATAATGAATGCGACTCGATTGTCAAAAATAATGCGATACTAGTTTGAGTTTGAAATTAAAAAGGTGCAATTGCCAAATTAAGTAGCTCGTTTTTTATTATGAATTTTGTGGTAGTGCCACCAACGAGTGTTATGAAATGAAATGAAAAAAATATTTATCAGGCGGAGTTAAGACTATGACTATAGTCTTCTCTACCGCTCAAACTTATCAAGATATATAAGAAAATTCGTGTACATCAAGTTATTCATATTTTATAGGTGAACTTCATCACATAAAGCGTTGTACAGGTTGTGATCAATGGGCACAAAGAATTGAAAGCCCTTTAAATTTACCAATATTTAGTAACTTCTATTGATAGTTACCTATTTTCGGCATCCAGATTGATGGAATCACCAGATCCGCTCCTATGTAGTGGATTCGTACAAGGATTTCCGGTTAAACTGAGCACCTCACACATCTGTCGACCATTCTTCCAGTGTTTCTCGCATTCCTTCTCCAAACGTGTGACGTAGCTATCGACTAGTGGTCCTCTGGCATGTATGCCAAACACAGACAATGCATGAGCAACCTGTAAAACAGTTCATATTACATCGATATCAATAAAATTAGAAATGACAATTAAATATAAGAAAACAATACAGACAACCAAATGAGTTTATTCTGAATATCTTATAAAATCATTCCACTGATAATTCAAAATAATATCAATCATCATTTTCTGCCGAAAATTAATATCAATACAAACAACCAAATTACTTTATTTTGAAGATCTTATAAAATCGTTCTACTCACAATTCAAACTGTATCTAATAATCTTAATCTCAATACTCATATTCTTCCGAAAACTGTAGGCTGAAATTATAGTTGAAAAATCATTGATAATAAACAATTTAGGAAAAACTGGGTTCAGTTTGAAAAAAATTGTTCGTTAAAAGATAGTGCTTTCAAGGAGAAATGAATACTCGTTAAATTTCCAGTTCAAGAAGTGCAGATTTTTTATACAGTATATGATTCAAATAACTGGTAAGATATTTGAACGAATCATGTAAAATGGATAACGCATAAATGCATCACACTCTGAGCCAACAGTTTAAAGGGCTATAAACATTGAGACGAATCGAAAAGAGAATATTGTTAAGGTTTAGCTAATGACGCTGTGATGACATAATAGATATTATTTATTCTATTTTGCTTTTACGGCCACATTGGACCACTTGAGTCAATCATTTCAAGGTCTCCCTTAATACGATCTCTTCCGCATTGTCCACTACTTTTTCATTCGTTCTGATCTTCTTCGTCTTTCATCAACTGTAAATACCATTTGTACAGTCTGTAGATTGTCTTTTTTTTTTGTTTGAATCTTGTTTTTATTTCTTTAAGTTTATCAAGATTTTCGGCTTCGTTTTTTAAATCATCCAGGGTTATTTCCAATTCATTTAAAACCTCTTTAACTTCCCTAATCCAAACCACTTACTGCTTCATATCGCAGTTTCTCTATTATTTTCGTTGATAATCTGGTTTCTTTCTGGTGAACTTAAATTGTGACCAACAAAATACATATATATACTTTGTATATACATACATATTATGTATATACTTTTCTTCCGTACAGTGTCTAATGGATGTTATGGGTATTAATAACATGTTATTAATATACCTATGGATGACACAGGGAGCTGTATACCCGCTGGGGTATCTCTCACCTCTTTACCTCCTCTAGCCTCCTCCACCTCCTTAACTACCTCTCTACCTACGCACCTCAAGGGAGACTTGAAAACCTCACTCAATAGGCTTTTTCAAGTCTCCCTTTAGTCAAAAAAAAGTCTTAAGGTAGGTTCATAAACAGAAGTTGAATCCACAACCGACATCAGCCGACAGCTCCCCATGTTATTGATTCATTTTCTGTCACTTTTAGATCTCGGCTCTCTGCACTTCGGCGCATGACATCAAGACAACAAATGTTCATCAGAATATATCAATTTCTATCACAGCGTTTATATCTCCAGTTTTTTTAAACTGCCGAGCTTACAATAATTATTCTATAGTAGATTCAATCAATTTCTACCCTTGTTGGGTCATGTTTGAAACTCAATTTACAGTTTGATTTGTGATTGAGTTTGAGGTGTTCAGAGGGGTCATTTATCGTGTTGATGTCCGATTTAAAAGTGTACAAGAAGTTTTTGTACCCCATAACTTTTTTTATTGCTAATTATGCCCACATGAGTCCAAGACTTATGTGTGGGTGATGAGGTGAATGATAACACATAAATGCCAGACGGAGGAGCGGGATTCGAGCCCACGACAGCTTAAACGACAGCAAGCTGAAGTTGCGACACCCCAACCAACTGCGCTAAGCGGCCCGCCATTCATTTTAATAATGCTGGTGGTAACTCTATTTGAGAGGTAGAATGTTTCCAAATCGTCTTTAAATGAATTTCTAATAGTCACCAGTTGTTTAGAAAAACACGTAGAATATCATCCAATCGGCTAAATCCATTCAATTCGATTTATGAATTTGCAGTTTATTTGCAGTGAATCACGTTATTGTTATACACATCCGTTAGTATATCGGAATGTGTAATTCAAAACTGATATCCCCTATTTTAATAATTTTAGTGGTTGTGACATCTGTATTTTTTATTATGGGATCTACCACAATATCACCATCACTAATACATAGAGCATTACATTTTTTATTTATTTTTTTAATATAATTTTGCTTGAATAATTTTCCCCTTAATTTTTAACCAAAAGTTTAATGATGTTGAAGATCCATCTTGTTTCACTAATATATAATAAAAACTTAAAAAACACTTTCATAGGTTCATTCAAAGTATTGAATTCTATCCCATCAAGTGTATTTGTTAAATTTGAGCTCCACAGAATCATTGATGTCCTTTCTATTTCTCGATTCTATTTCCATAACAGTTCTCTAATTTTCTGTAGATTTATTTGAGATAAAAATGAAATGTTGGCTTATCAACCTTAACTACATTTTCGTCGTATTATTCGTTCCTGTAAATGAATAACCTTGTTTCAAGATATTAAAATTAATTCCATTAGAAATTATTCGTCAATATATTATTATAATTATTGAGCTCACTTCTCAGCAGTTTTTCAAGATAATTGAAACCTGCTAGATAACTCCCCAAGATTTCGTATATTACCTGATGTTATTCCTTTTAACGGAGATCTATTTCTGGTGTATCGGTTTCCTAGCCACCGATATTTAATCTGACTGTAGATTTACAAAACTATAATTAAAAAATGGGTGATGGTTGTCAAATCTCTGCCTAATCTTCAACTAAAATTCTTGGCAGTAGCTTGGATCATCTATTTACACAGAAAGACAGCAGATTTTCCTAGTGCATTGCATCTTTTTTTTTGAGGATGAAGCCCACATAGGTCTGAGACCTGTGCGTGGGTAATGAGTTGGATGTTGGTGAATAATGCATTGGACCTACTGCTTTATCTGACTTGAATTGAAATGTGAATACCTTGGCAGACTGACCTTGCTCTGATGATATTCACGGGTATAGTGAGCCGGCAGGTTTTCCTGGTAAGTTGCCGTGGCTAGAGGCAGAACTTTGCTGCACCGTGCCTTGCTAAATGCTACATCAGTATCCAGTTGAGAGTGTAGGAGTGTAATGGCCTGCTCCAACTCGTCAGAGCTATCAGCGCCTTCCCCTTCTAAATATAACTTGAGTAGGTTATCAGCCACTTCAAACCAGCAACCAACTGTTGGTACCTGATTTAACAGCAAATCAATTTACTTAAATCTCGATTAAAATAAAACAAATACATAATTAAAATTGATTTTTTTTACAAAAGTACTAGTAATAGAAAACAAATTCACGGCTAAATTGTTAAAAAATAAATAATTAATGTTCAAAGACCTTACCACGAAATGATTTGAATTAGGTACGTGTCTTCCGACATTGTCATCAAATCCTTTTTTCAAAGCTAGGTTGACATGTTGCATTAGGAACTTCTTGAAGGAATAATCTGCAAACAAGAAAACCAATTCTGCAAACAGGTTGAAATTTAATTGAGATTCACACATTTAAAAAACAAAAATATATGTTAAGGGGAACAATACCACTAAATGCAATGAGAAATTAAAATTCGGCTAAAATTATTAGAACTCTTCATTATTCATCAAATTTCCTTTCAATTTTATCTTTGATACCTCATAGTGAAACTTTCTAAAATAATTCATAAACTTTATTATTTTAATCTTAAAGCAATCATTATACAAAAATACCTTGTTTTAAATAAATAGAATTGATGCAGATTGATTGATTGCTTGAAAAGTTATAAAATATTCCCAATAGCTAAACTGAGTTTAAAAATCCCCTCTAAATTGATCTTCAATTCGCAAAGCCTCATCAAATATGAATAATTATCTATCACATTGTACAATTGAAGACAAAACGAATTCAATCCTAAAAATGTATCCTGAAACTTATTCAGGATTTCAATTACACTAAAAGTACGATCATAGAAAATGAACACTTCATTTTTGTCATAGTCAAGTTCCTGTATGTAGAAGCCAGTATATATATTTTTTGTATATAATTGTAATTGCTTTATTTTTTATGAAATTATTATGTACAATGCGCTATCATTGAGGTTATGAAAAACTTTCCTGGCAGTAATCAGCTGGCAAGCTTCAGTGTTGCCAGCCATATGATAATTTTGTTTTGTACGATAATTTGGTGTATTGTATGATGTAGGATCTGGTGAAGTGTTTTGTACAATAATTTTTAAAATAATTAAAATATAGTTTTTATTAAAGCATATATAATTGTGAAATATTTGATAAATATGATAATTTTGGACGTCAGGTACGATAATCGTAGAATACACAGTTGGCAACACCTACACGAGAAAGTAAGCTATGACGTCATCCAGCGAGCAGTAAAGTAGATTACTGCTTGCTCCTTAGTGAACAGCCATTTTAGATTTTAGCATGTAAACTAATTCTTTACGAGTAGTGGTAGGAAAAATTGTTTTATTGTTGAAGTTAGAATGATAATTTAAATAGATGTAATAGATAATTTTAATACATAGAATACTCACCAGGGTTGGGATCACCCTCCATCCTGCCAGCAGCAGTGTATTCATAGGTGGATGGACTGCAATTTGATTGGTCACCTGCGCCTGGTAATAGAACACAATTTTGTTATACAGAAGTAATGTAATGCTGTTTATTGGGATACACATTCATCAAATAGACAGTGTTTTCTTTCACTATTCCTAGTAGAGGCAAAAAAATGTAACTTGACCACAGGCTACAACTTCTGGTTTTAAGTAATCTCTAATTTCTCTATACTCTGTTCAGGGAAAAGAGAGACGATGTAAACAACGATGCGCGTGCGAGAGTGTATCTTCGAACAACAAGACCGATTCACAGTAGTATATAAGTGAACCGGTAACAAACCGCATTAGGAGCCCTCAGTGCGACACTGCGACTGTGATACTGAACTAGCCTAAGTGTGAACTGGTAGAAATTAATCGATCGGTCTACAGCTGATATGAGTCACTCACACAAACGCAAACGCTTGTTTTGGTTTGTTTCCCGTTTACCTGAACAGAGTATAGATGGATTATCAATATTATTGTTTGCAAAATTAAGAGTATCTAGTGAGAGGTATGAAAATGAATTATATACGAAATGAAAACAAATGGAATGTAGAAAGCTAACATGACCTGCATACACAAATGAAAAATCCTCATAAAAAGCAACTTTTACACCCGAACTGGAACTGTCACTAACAAATATGTTTCACAGGTTCTCTCTACTCTTGACAGAGTACTCTTCACAAAATAACAGTATTTTACTTGTTAGAAATGTGAGCTTTGCATTTCTTCTATTCAAACATTCCACGCATTCTTAGGCTTGAAAAAGCAGTTGTAAATGATGAAAATCTTGAACTTCCAAGAATAATAATATTCAAACTTGGGAAACGAGTCTTCCAAAAACTAAACCAGCATTATATTCATAACATAAAATAATAAATATTATCTTGATTGCTTACTTTGATTTGGATGAAGGCACAGGTCAATCATGGATTCAAGAAGATATGAATGCCAGTCCCGGTTTTCTTTGTTATCCATCTTGATAAACACAAATTCTTGGTTGGCAGGTATTGCAAACAACGAGTTAGCACTGAAATTAACCAACAAAATATGATGAACAAGAAGGGAATATTAAACTGATTATTTACAACAACAACAACAACAAAACGCACATGAAATGGGCTCTAATATGCACTGCAAGTACGGAAAATGATCTCAGAACTGAAAAAATCAGACGAATTGATAAAACCAAATTTTATATCCTATTGATATATCCTAAATATTTCAATTGCAACTACAATATAATACTACTAAGTGATATAATTAAAATATTTCGATTGCAACTACAATATAATACTACTAAGTGATATAAGGTGCAGTGGGGTAAGTGCGTAGTTGGGGTAAGTGCGGACTCGCACCTTAAAATGAATAAATATCAATGTATCCAACTTTAATACAGTAGACATGTTAGGTTTAATCCTTTACAAAATTCCTCAACTTGTTTTCAGCTTATAATTAATGATTTCTGTGAGTTACGTATTTTGAAAAATACCTTTACATTTTCACTAATGGTCAAAGTTGGTAAAAGGTTTTTCATTAATTTTGTCAACACCTCTTGATAATGTTTTTTCTTTAAAAAATAAGGGTAGTATATAGGAAAAATTGCGAGGTTTCTCATCATATATTTTATTTTGAGATGTCTTATCAGATAATGTCATTAAGCCCCAGTCCGCACTTACCCCAGAGAAATTGCATTTTGGGGTAAGTGCAGACCATGGAAATGGGGCAAATGCGCACCATGTGCACTTGCCCCATGTGCTATATCCAATACTTTCTTCTGCTGGAGTATTGCAATATATTGGTTGGAAGCTTGTTCTTCTGTAGCCACAGCTTCTTTACAGTTTAAACTGTCTAAAGAAATGAAGGGAAAAGGAAAAGAAATACAAAACAAAGACAAGAATAAGACAAGTAAGAAGACAAAATTTGCCCAGACAAAAAAAGGACAGGACAATAAAAACACAGAAGATAGCAGTTCTGAAGAAGACATTTGTAATTTGACAGAATCATCAAATGATGAAGACTTCTTGAACACTTTACTACGAAATGAAGAATTTGATGAGGAAACAAATGCTTTGAGTATTGGAGCTGATGAGTGGAAAGTTCATGACTGGGTTCTAGTGAAATTTCCTTTGAAAACCAGTGTGAAATATTTCATTGGCCAAATCGAGAGAAAGTCTGACTGTGGAGAACCCTGTGTAAGGTTCTTAAGAAAATTATCAGGAACAACAAAAACGACAACAATGAAATATCCAGAGAGTGATTACATTACTGACATCACAGAAGACCAGATCATATCTGTCATTCCCAGTCCATCATTAGGAAGAAGAGGAGAGATGATTTTCAGTGTTGGATTATCTCAATACAACCTCCAATAAAGTGTGACAACAAAAATGTAAATAGTGTAAATAAACTGATTTATTTTTAATAAGCAAAACAATTGATAATTTTTATGAAAAATGATACAAATTTGAAAAAGACAATTGACTAATATAAAAAGAGAGAAGCTAATAAAATTTGAGGCTCAACACACTCTCCATTGAGATTTTCTAGGTAAGTTATCAATAGTGTTGTTTTTGCTACAAAAACTATTATTTTAAGAGCATATTCTAGGACTATTTGGAGTAAGGTATTTTGGGAGCACCCAACAGGATCGCACAAAAAAGTTTATAACTCCCCGAACAAAAACAAAAAATTTCAATCTGAAAATTTCATTTTAAAGCTGAAAAACGGCTCTTTCTGCACATGCCCCACTTGCTTTGATTGTGCTATTCATAGGCAAAACAACAGTCGGGTACGCACTTACCCCAACCGGTGGGGCAAGTGCGCACCAGGTGTTGACTTTTCTTCTTTTTTTTCTCCTATTTTTTTGAAGACGATATTAGTGAAACTACTACTTGGAGTTGATAAAGAACTCTTCAAACAATATTTTGGTGTAAATTTGGTGGCTTTTACTCATAAAACCATTTAAGAAAAAATGATCAAAAGTCAACTTTTTCAAATGTGGTCCGCACTTACCCCACTGCACCTTAATTAAAATATTTCAATTGCAACTACAATATAATACTATTACAGTATATTTGAAATTATATTAAGCTGAAATATATAGAAAAGAAAACAAGGTTCTGCAAGTTTGGGATTTGGATTAAAAAGGTAAGTAAGCAAGTAACAATATTTTGAAATGATAATTCGACAATTTTGGACTTACCAAATATTAGTGACTACTCGACTTTTTCTCAAAATACGATAAATCTGGTCCTCTACACTATGCTTCAATTTTTTCATGCTAGATAATTTCACCTCATTAAAATCTCTGAAAAATATACAGATAAAAAATAAATCCAACGTTTTTCCTTCTGTAATGATTCCAAGTACAATTGAAGGACACACTTTTTCTATTTAATAAATTTCAATAACAAATAGTATTAGCAATATTTTATGTACAATATCAAAGGCTAAACTAATAAACAGAAGTGAGAGATTAGATCAGTGTTTTCAATGATTTCTTCACTTCGATTTTGCACTCCTTGCACACATAAGTACAATTTCCGTAATTACAGTATTTCATTCATCATGTCATAACGTACATTATTCTACTGATAAACTGAAAACTTAAATTAATAACTTTATTCAGAATGGAAATTCAATTAATCACAACAGGGTATCTCAAAACTCAAAACCATTTTTAATAAACATAAGAATAAATAATATTGATAGTTGATTGAATTAGCGGTTTAAATTAAAAGTATAATTTTGTGAGTAATAATTTTGTGAGTAATATATAGTAATAGTTTTGTGAGTAAAATATAATTTTGTGAGTAAAAATGTGAGGGAAGTGATAGCCGCGAGCCGTAGCAGGTATCTGTTCAATCAGATAGATAAGCTGCGTTCTCGTAGGTCCCGTTCGTAACGGTGACCGATTAGATTGGCCAGCAAAAAAGACACTGTTCTCTGCTGTAAAATCACTTCCCGGTGGTTCGGAACCCACCTAAAACTGTAGGTCCAACTCATCAATCACCATCATCCAACTCATTACCCACGCACAGGTCTCAGACCTATGTGGGCTTCATCCTCAAGAAAAAAAAAAAAAAAAAAAAAAAAAAAAAAATTTTTTCCAAGTTATTAAAATAGACTTAAAATTAAATACGTAAAATTTTGACATGTTTCTTAAATTACATGTTCAACTACTTGTAAGGGTCCAAAAATCGGTTACAGAGAAATGTTTCTAAAATTGTGTATTAATTAATTTATCCAATAATTCCCCAATATAACAAATAATGAAAATGTTTCATGGCCTACCGAGAAGTTTAATAGTTTTATAATCCATTTAATACCAGCAACAGAAAGCAGCTCACCTGGAACATTTCCTAAATAAAGATGGAGCCCTCTCAAAATAGAAGAGAACACGAGGTGGACACAACCGACCTGCAAATACCCATTCTTTTGCTATTCCCTGAATTTTGCTAATCGAGCTACTGACCGCATTCTGTAATTTCAATCTGAAACATAAAGCATTATATTCAGTGTTGACATGATTAACCTTTCAAGATTTTGGAATTAAATCAAGTTGAAATTTTGATTTATGTTTATAGCAAAAACAGAATAAGGTATTCTTATCCTTACAATATTCTACAAATGTACTACAAATAACTAAATAACAAAATATACTACAAAAAATTACAATGTACTACAAATAACTAATTTCTTACATTAAAAATAGAAAATGGGATAAAAAAATAGGTTTTATCATTAAAATACTTGTTTCATTCCATTCTTTTTCAATGGAAAATACAGATGTCTCAACTAAAATAATAGAAATACCAGGTACCGTCATCAATGATATCAGTCTGAAAATGATGTGACAGTAAAAACTGATATCCCCTATTTTAATAATTTTAGTGGTTGTGACATCTGTATTTTTTATTATGGGATCTACCACAATATCACCATCACTAATACATAGAGCATTACATTTTTTATTTTTTTTATATCATTTTGCTTGAATAATTTTCCCCTTAATTTTTAACCAAAAGTTTAATGATGTTGAAGATCCATCTTGTTTCACTAATATATAATAAAAACTTAAAAAACACTTTCATAGGTTCATTCAAAGTGTATTTGTTAAATTTGAGCTCCACAGAATCATTGATGTCCTTTCTATTTCTCGATTCTATTTCCATAACAGTTCTCTAATTTTCTGTAGATTTATTTGAGATAAAAATGAAATGTTGGCTTATCAACCTTAACTACATTTTCGTCGTATTATTCGTTCCTGTAAATGAATAACCTTGTTTCAAGATATTAAAATTAATTCCATTAGAAATTATTCGTCAATATATTATTATAATTATTGAGCTCACTTCTCAGCAGTTTTTCAAGATAATTGAAACCTGCTAGATAACTCCCCAAGATTTCGTATATTTCCTGATGTTATTCCTTTTAACGGAGATCTATTTCTGGTGTATCGGTTTCCTAGCCACCGATATTTAATCTGACTGTAGATTTACAAAACTATAATTAAAAAATGGGTGATGGTTGTCAAATCTCTGCCTAATCTTCAACTAAAATTCTTGGCAGTAGCTTGGATCATCTATTTACACAGAAAGACAGCAGATTTTCCTAGTGCATTGCATCTTTTTTTTCGGAGGCCCACATAGGTCTGAGACCTGTGCGTGGGTAATGAATTGAATGAGTTGGACCTACAGTTTTAGGTGGGTTCCAAACCACCGGGAAGTGATTTTTTAGTAGCATGTAGTCTATTTCTCGCTAACTAGTAGCAAGTAGTCTAAAAATATTATTATTAATTGTTATACTTCTCAATTTAATATTCAATGAATTAGTAACATGTAACTTTGTAAAACTATCGTAATATTTCTTTGCATGTTCTAATAGCTTATAAAGAAATAGACAAAATAGTGGAATCCCGACACATATTTATATAGTGGGAACCACAAAATTCAGAACTGCAATACTTTAGATTTAAGACTTTAATTTATTTTCTGAAATGTTAATTTTTTTAAATTTATTGTGAATAAACTCCTCTGGTAGTGTTGTACTCACAACCAGAGAAATTATTATTATTATTATTTTACAGCAGAGAACAGAGTCTTTTTGCTTTGTCTTTTTTTGCTGGCCAATCCAATCGGTCACCGTTACAAAGAGCGCTTAGGAGTTTCGTAGCTTATCTCTGATTGAAAAGATACCTGCTACTTCACTCGGCTATCACTTCCCCACATTCCTATCTCCTACATTTTATGAGTAAAAATAGAGTATTTTTCAACTCACCTGACAGCGTCGAGTGATCTGAACAAATGAATGTAGCTTACGTCGAAAACATGAGTCGGATGAACTAAAACTAGAATGTGAGATACAGAAAACAGGAATAGTAACGCTCTCGAGTAACGGTGTTTCAGATCCGTCCAAACACTGAGGAACCCCTGAAAAGCATACAAAGATCCATCTTTAATTAATAAAAATCAATTCAATCTAATGTAAGCTTCTCAAATCGTAATAATTCACACAATCACTCAGGTTTCCCATATGTTTTCCTTCTTTATTACTAGTTCCTTAAAACTACAATATACCCCTTAATTTTTCAATATATAATTTAAAATTCGATCCATCCTTTTCCTTTTTTTGTATTTTGCAACAGCAAAATTGTATTAGTATTGTAAATTAGTTTCTCGACTCCCTCCAGCGGTCCACAAGTGTGCCTTGTGTGCTGGAATGTATGTTCTCAAAAATTATTTCAGTAAATAATATAATTTTGTATTCTTTATTTAGTTTCTATAAAGCTTATATTTAATTTGTTTCTTCCGACTACTAATAGCTGTAAGACGTTGAAATGTTCTTTTGATGTAATTAATTTATTTGAGAATAAACTATCTATCTATCGGCAAAAGAAGGATGAACAGACTTTCAAGCATTTTTCATTTTCATTGAAAGTTCATTTGATGAAAGTTCTTGTCATTAAATAAAATAAATTTTTGTGCACTGTATCAACAGAAACAATGTCACCAACCTTATCATCAAGATCTGCAGCGAACTGGCTGTAGAGTTTGGTGAGTGTAAATGTATCGAACGCACCAACCAGATGAAGGTACATCACAAAATTTGACGGGTCGTAATAGCCTTCTATTTCACACTGTAAAATATGAATACTCTAAATAGAAAAGTTCAAATTATCAATCTATCCACTTTATATGAATATCGTCCAACTTTTTTTGTAGCTGGAAAATGTAATAATATTCATTTATTTACAAACTTTCAATGTAAGAAACAGGTATCAATTCCCAATTATGCCTCTTTAACACAGCAAAGTGATACAAAATATAATACTGAAAAGAATTAAACAGTAGTACTGATTATGTGTGAGGTTGCACATGTAATTCAGTTCTGAGACAGCAGCATATGAATTTTGCGTTTGAACACCACTGGGCTAAAAATAATAATGTAAAATCTTTTTTAAATTTTATTTATCTATTTACAAACTTTTAATGGAAGCAACAGGTATCAATTCCCAATTATGCCTCCTTTTGCTGTAAACTGATAAAAAAATAATAATAAAGTAGACAAATGTAGTACAACTTATAGTATAAAAACCAAGGAAAAAGAACATTCGGTAAATTAAAGTTTAAAGGGGAGGATGGATGAGGTGATGAGATGAAGTGGAGGAGGAAGACGTCAGTGGTGATAATGACAATTATAGCTGGGAAAAATATGCTATGATGATGGAAATAAGATGATAATGATGAGATGATGATGTAGAGATTTAGCACACAGAAAAGGGTGACTAATCGAGTTAGGAAAGGGGAATTAGTAGTACTGATTATGTGTGAGTTGGCATAATTATGTAATTCAGTTCTGAGACAGCAGCATATAATTTTTGCGTTTGAAAAATATTGGGCTATCTATAAATACATCCACCTCTCCACCCACATTTAAAGGTCTGGGCACGTGATTTAATGGGGTATAATAAATACAATCTGTTCTTGATCTCAGGATAAAGAACAAAGGATGCCAAATTCGCATCAGAGTGGGTGCATAGATCCCAATCCTGCTAAGTAGGAATAGTAAGTCCACCCTGTTGTTCAGAATCTTCTTAAAAATCACCAGAGATGAGACCTCTCGCCTGATTTTTAGAGTGCCCACACTAAATATTGATCTCAATTGCTGTGTGGAAAACGTGATATCACAAGCTTGACCAAACCGTTTATAATAGAGCTATCTCAAGAACTTGTTCCGCAATCTTTCGAGCTTTATACATTGTTATACAATGAATTCAATTCCATGCACTTGGAAAATAAAATTGAGTCAGTACACAGTTTGATATTAAATACATTACAGTTGTACAGTTATGTATGTTGTACAGCACCGACAATATTATTTTTTAATTACCCACTATTTTTATAAAAGTCATATCTTTTAATGCAGAACTAGTGGAATAAGTTAATATGACGCTCATTTCAAACGATATTTCGTGTTAATTGAATTTGAGCAGATAAAAATAACTTCTGGTAAAGTGATATAAGGTACAGAAGTATCAGCTTCAATTATTAGTGCAAATAATCCAACCAATAGAAGCGACTCGACATCTCCTGGAGGATACTTGGCCGTATCGGCTCGTATCACACAAGTTAGTTTGAAGTGACTGAAATTGTCAGTGAGTTACGAGCCGATATGGCCAATTTTAAAATGAATGCTGCTGTGCAGAAAGGTCATCATAGTCTAGTCGTTAAGGGCGTCCGACCGGCAATTGGGAGGACCGTGGTTCTATTCCCGGTGGTGACTGATATTTTTGTACATCGATTTCCATCAGCTATTCAAGGCTGTTGTCAATGACCGCCATTGTGGAAGTCTTCAGTATAAATTAATAGCACTTGAAAGGAATTCGAAGTTAATAAATTCTGTTTCTGTATATTTGTCAGTTTGTTAAATTGTCAGCCACTTCAAACTTACTTATAAATTATTATTATTGATGCTTACCAAAAATTCTGAATCCACATTTGGATCATGTGGTACTGAAGTCTTAAATATTTGTTGTTTAAGATAGGAATCGATGGGAGCCATTTTATAGCTCTTTGCATTGTAAGCAGACTTGCCAAAGAATGATACAACCACAACTTGTCGGTCCAATGCAGAAGCAAGTTCCCTGAGGAAATAAAGAATCCATTCAGTGATTTCAGTAAGGGTAAATAATAATTAAGAACTTACGCTAGATGACACGAAGCTAATCTAATGAGCGACGCCGCATACCTGACATTAAGACATTGAACATCCGAGCGCTTATGAAGAGTATAGCTGCTGTGGGATGAAACTGTGAAAAAATAACATACTGTGGAATGGATGAAAAGTTCTCCAAGATCCATTGTACAAACGTGTACACTCTTGGCTCTAGTATCACTCTTGACACATCGGGTATCGAATCTTCATTGTGAAAGCTCTCTTAGTCTGAGAGCTCGACCACATAGGTCGTTCGTTTACGCAAGTAGACTTTTCCAATAATGTGTTTTATATTATGAATACTACCAAAATATTAGTGATAGCGTAAAAGCTCAAATTTATAAATGATAGTTGTGTAAACGGACGACACTGAATCGCTCATCTAGCATTATGGAAAACATGGTAAAACACAGATAATGTAGTATGTTAGTAAGTTAAATGAATAATTTCCGAAACAGAATGGAGATACTTTAGAGCGGTTTATTCACCCATCCAAGTGCAGCCTAGAACGCTCATGTTTTAAGCGTCGATCCCAAAGGCGAGTTCACTAGCTAACAAACCAGCGAGACCTGACTTTACAAGACGACCCAGCTGTCCCCAACAATGTCCACGAGGCGAGCATTGAGGAGGGTAACTTGGTCTTGTGTACTCAAGTTCCAGGAGTGGGTGGAGCTGGGTCGGCTTGTAGTGTCGCTTGCTTGTTATCTAGTAAACTCGCGGGTGTAATCGATGCTTTGACATCAAAATCAACACATACCATTAAATGGAAACATGTCAATCGATCAAAAACTTTATCAACTTACCCTTTAAAATCCTTGAACGGAAGTTTGAATTTCCTAGGCTTCATTTTGTTTTCTTTCCAATTGAGTCTCATACATAGACCGATCTACTTGCAGAGCAAATTATAATATCAACCATGCGGCAATATTATTGCAAAAATTGAATCAATCAGAACTCAAGTTGGTGCTTCATGGAAATATGAAGTTACTTGTGCGGTGCCATGTACAAAGCATCACCGAAGTGTAACGTGTTCTGTGTGGTAATATTTATCCATTACATCTTTGATTCATCACTATTCATCAAATAAAAAGGTAAACATCCAATTATTAATCTAATATCAAAACTGACACTGTATTTCTATTTAATACATGATTTTCACTCACTCATACTGGAAGGATGCATTTCACTTCTAAAGAGAAGCTTCATCAGCCTCTCTTCACTCAAGTGAAATGCATCCCTCCAGAATCTCCAGTATAAGTGAGTGAAAATCATATATCAAATAGAAATGAGGTGTCAGTTTTGATAATTGTTCATCATCTATTTCGTCGTGGAAAACATCACAGATCCAATTATTGCCCCCCAACCAAAATATCAGCCTCTTCAAGTTTTCAACAGATGATTCAAGCCAGACGATTAATCGGGTTAACTTTAAATTAACAAATCAAGTTTGAAAATCAATGATAAATTTCAGATTTTTAAGGTTAAAAATAACAAGAGGCCGAATGGTATGTTTACCAAATCTAAACCACACTGTCAATTCTCGAGACCAAAACACGAACAGTGAATACAAATCTAATTGAAACTGACTGGATCACTCAAATATTACATTATTGTTTTGAGAATCCTCACTTCTCAGTGTACAAATAATGTATAATACAGTGACAACTGAAGTAACAGAACAGAGTACATACGTTTTGTACAATGTACATATATATACATACTTATATAGCGTTGCCAGACCGTACGGTAATTGTGTATACATACGGTACTTTCGTTGCCTCGGTACGGTATATGGTAATGCGTTTGCCGCATTGTTGGAATAGTTGCTAGTCCGGGAGTCCGGGCCGTACAGAGTTTAGTTTTAGGATGATCTTGGAATCTTCTATTTTAATAAACTTTTATTTTACAGAAAAATAAAAATTCTGAAAGCAATGATAGGCATCACATACGAGAAATTGCAAAACGACTAAAATAGATTGGTTTAAACAGAATTAATTAATTTCGAATTCCTTTAATTGCTATCAGTTTATACTGAAGACTTCCGCAATGGCGGATATTGACAACAGTATTTAATAGCTGATGGAAATCGATGAATGCTACTGTACAAAAATATCAGTCACCACCGGGAATCGAACCACGGACCTCCCAATTGCCGGTCGGGCGCCTTAACCACTAGACCATGGAGACCTTTCTGCACAGCAGCATTCATTTTTAACTTGGCCATATCGGCTCGTATCTCACAAGTTAGTTCGAAGTTACTGACAATTGAACAAACTGACAAATTTACTTAAACAGAATTTATTAATTTCGAATTCCTTTAATTGCTATCAGTTTATACTGAAGACTTCCGCAATGGCGGATATTGATAACAGTATTTAATAGCTGATGGAAATCGATGAATGCTACTGTACAAAAATATCAGTCACCACCAGGAATCGAACCACGGACCTCCCAATTGCCTCCCGGGAGGTCCGTGGTTCGATTCCCGGTGGTGACTGATATTTTTGTACAGTAGCATTCATCGATTTCCATCAGCTATTAAATACCGTACTGTTATCAATATTTAAAACAAAAATTAGTATCTTGGATTGAGTTCATGATGATTCGATTATAATCTATTTTAAAGTGTACCTTTGCATAGCTCTTGGTTAAGGGTGTCTTGATTACTATATGGCTGTCTTATAATAGGCCTAAGTCTTGTTAAGTTGTTTCTTCTCTATATCAGCGAATTTTATCTGTGAGAGCTTGACCGTGCTTTCATAGAATTTGCATAAAGTAATCATTAATTACTTTTTGTTGTATGCATGCCGCTTACCTCAGTTCTTAAGCCATGGCATAGACAAAACAATTAGGACTGAATTTATGAACGGTCCTTCAGTATGTTATGTTATGTTTGAAGGGACGGATTCAAAGATCCAGAAGATTCAAAGATCCTCACACGTCAACCGAAGCTTATTGTGTGTCCCTAGTACGTTAGTTAGGCAAACCAATACCTGTGCCCTTTACAAGATCCAGGAGTTTCTTCCCTATGCTAACGTCACATTCATCACCTGGTTGCTTAAAGCCAAACAGAGCCATTCTCCTTGCCCCGAGTCTCTCGCAATCCAGTATGATATGCTTGGCAGTCTCTTCAGACTGATTGCAAAGCCTACACATCTGATTTTCATTTCTGAGTCCGATTGTGTGGAGATGTTTCCTGAAGTGGCCATGTCCAGTTATCAGAGCAATTAGCTGCTTAACCTGACCTCTACCCAGCCTCACCAGCCAGTTGGTGAAGTAGGAGCTTGTGTCTGCTAGCAGCCTTTTGCCAAGTGCTTGGCCTGAGTGACCTTGCCATTGCTGGTGATGTAAGTCCCTGGACCATTTGTTTATTGTGTGGAAGGCAGTAGTTTTGCTTATGCCACAGCTTGGCTCTGGGCCAAAGAATGACCTACTAGAACCTTGCTTAGCAAGCCCATCTGCCCACTCGTTGCCACCTATGCCTACATGGCCAGGTACCCAACCAAGATGCACAGAGTTGTGTGTTGCGAGCTTGCTGAGTGTTTTGTGACACTCCCACACCAATTTTGACTTGATTTCATTAGAGTCAAGAGCCTTGAGGGCTGCCTGACAATCTGACAAGATTACTATATGCTTGTCGCAATAGCGTCTGGCAATGCCTATATTGGCACAAGCCATGATGCCCCAAATTTCTGCTTGAAAGATAGTACAGTATTGTCCCAGACTTGCACAGATTTCTGTTCTGGGTGATTCACTGTACACCCCATAGCCAGATTTCCCTTCAATAAGAGAGCCGTCTGTGTACCAGACAAGGCTACCTCTCCTGATATAGGGCCCTTCCTCAGACCTCCACTCCTCTCTAGAGCAGAATTTAACAGAAAAAGGTTTAGTGAAAACCATCTCCATACTCATGACATCTGAAGTCATTTCAAGCACAGGGCTATGAGCAACAGCTTTGTGATTGTGCAATGGCCTGTTCCAGACAGGCCTTCCCTCCATTGGCCTGTGACTTTCAATCGATAGGCTGATTTTCGTGCTTCTGCCTTGATAAAAATATCCAAGGGCAGCAAGCCAAGAGCAACTTCAAGAGTTGCTGATGGGCTGCTCCTGAAAGCTCCAGTGACTAGGAGTGTGCCCATCCTTTGTAAACTTGTGAGTTTGGCTGTAGCTGTAATCTGGTTCACCTTTGTCCACCAGACTAGTGATCCATATGTGACTTGAGGCCTTATTACTGCCTTGTACAGCCACAGCGCTATGTGAGGCTTGATCCCCCACATGGAGCCTGCAAATCTCCTGGACGTCATAAGCGCCCATTTTGCTTTGTGCAGTATATTATTCAAATGATTGTTCCAAGTCAGCTTGGAGTCGATAGTCAGCCCTAGGTATTTGACTATACCTGATACTTTGAGCTGTGTTGGTCCAAGTTTCAACCGGGAGAGAGACTCCAGGTTCTTTTTCCTTGTAAATGGAACAACTACAGTCTTTGAGGGATTTATACTTAGTCCCTCTCCAAGACACCAGTCATTAACAAATTGAAGGTTGACGTTCATGACATCAGCAACAATATTTGTGAACCTTCCCTGTACCATGAGGACTATGTCATCTGCATAGCCCTGGACAAAGACACCTCTACTAGTGAGTTCACAGAGGAGACCATCCACCACAAGGTTCCACAGAAGAGGAGAAAGCACACCTCCCTGCGGACAACCTTTTGCAGGTATGATCACCATCGATTTGTCTTGAAGATCAGCCCTGATCCGCCTGGAGTGGAGCATGGCCTCAATCCACCTACATATAGCAGACTCAAGACCACGCCCATGCACTGCCCGGACCATGGCCGTGTAAGTAACATTGTCAAAAGCACCCTCAATGTCCATGAAGGTGCATAGAGCAATCTCCTTGGCAGCAAGGCTGTCCTCCACCCTGCTCACAAGTTGATGCAGGGCTGTTTCACAGGACTTACCAGGCTGATAGGCATGCTGATTCCGATGAAGAGGAGTACCTGAAAGCACTCCCTTTCTTAGATGTCTCTCCACCAGTCTCTCCAGTGTCTTCAAGAAAAACGATGTAAGATTGATGGGGCGAAATGATTTTGCAGTTGAGTAGTCTGCTCTTCCTCTCTTGGGAATGAAGACCACCCTACTGAGGCGCCAAGCTTGAGGGATGTACCCATAAGCCAGACTTGCTCTGAAGAGTTCGCACAGGAGGACCAAGAGAGCTTCTGGTCCTTGCTGCAACATAGCCGGTATGATACCGTCCCCCCCAGGAGATTTGAATGGGCCAAACTTGGAGATGGCCCATTTAACTTTGGAAAGTGTGACAATACGTCTGGCTAAAGTCCAGCTTCCACGATCAGCTCTTGGCCGTGAGCCCATTTCGCTGTTGCCGGACATGCCTGAGCAAGCACCCTCAAAAACACAGTCTGGAAAGTGAGTCTCAAGGAGAAGTTTGAGACTTCCACCAGTTCCAGTGGTATATTGTCCCCCTGGTAACCTCAGAGTTCCCAGGAGGCCAATTGGGCTTGAAGCTAAGACACGCTGCAATCTTGCTGCTGCCCTAAGACTATTTACCTCCTGTGTAAACAGTCTCCAAGAGTTCTCTTTGGCTTTCTTGATTGCAAGGCTGTATTCTGTGAGTGCCCTGTGGTATGGTTCCCAGTTACGGCTCCGTTTGCAATGGTTATGAAGCTTCCTGACAACCGCCCTTCTGCGGTCAAGGTCAGCAGTCCACCATTTAGTATTAGTACGACTCTTTCCCCGCCGCAATGGACAATTGTCCTGAAAGCAGCTTATGATTGCATTCTGAAGATCGGAAGCAATCTGATCAATGTCTGCAAAGCAGGTGACCCTCTTGCCTAATGATCCAAGTTGAGACAGGAGGTCAGACTTATAGAGTGACCATTCTGTTCTCCTTGGATCTCGATAGCAGGATGAGCTGCCTTCACTTTGCAGGTTAAAACAGATGAACCTGTGGTCAGACAAAGAGGCCTCATGACTTACGTGCCAATTGTCGATGGCACTAAGGAGTCCTTCTGAGCAAAGTGTAATGTCAATAACCTCACTTCGATTTCGTGTAACGAACGTTGGACGGTTTCCAGCATTACAGACATAAAGATTATTAGATATGAGAAACTGAAGGAGAGCCTCACCTCTTGGATTAGTGTCAGAGCTTCCCCATCCAATTGTGTGATGAGCATTGGCGTCACAACCTAAAAGGAGTTGTTGTCCGCCAGCACAAGATGACTCCACCAGAAGTTCGAGTTCTCTTGATGGAGGAAGGTCCCCGGAGTCGTAAGGCAAGTAAACCGAGCCTGCAATTGTGCTCCATTCCTTGCCTTCATTGCTCCAGGTTATAGACACCGCAGTGAGATCTCTAGAACAGAATTCAGTGAGTGTTAGGCAGTCCATACCTCTCTTCACAAGTATGCAGGTTCTGACATTTTTGAGAGAGGTACAGTAAATTAACCTACCCTTGGTATCACCCAGGCCTGCAACCCTTCCTTGGTGAAGCCATGGTTCCTGGATCAGTGCCAGGTCAAATCCCTCTCTGAGGAAGAACTGGCAGAAAGCAGCTGAGGCTGCTTTACTGTGATGTAGATTGATCTGGAGGACCCTGGGCATTGTCCTTGACTGTTGTTGAGACAATTGAGACTTGCCAGAGTCCTAGGTTGGCTCTAGAGTTGGCCGACCTAACAGCATTGAAGCAGGCCTCATCCAGGAAACAGACAAATCCATAACCTTTTGGGTCTGGCTTGGCTGGCAGGACCTTCCACTCCTTCACCTTCAAGGTGGGGTTTTGCTTGTCAAGCATCTCAAGGACCTTTTCTGGAGTCTTTTTCAGAAGCTTTGGATGAGCTCTAAAGAATACCCTCATTGACTTCATAATGTCTTTCCTCAGACCAACAATGAGTTTCTTCTCCCCAGGTGGTTTGAGTCTGGGGATGAGTACCTCCAGCCAATGCTTAGTAGCATCGTTAATGCAGGATATAATCAAGACACCTTTTTCCATGTAGGTGCCTGCAAATGATGGAGTGCAGCCGTCCTCCAGGAGCTCATCCATAATGGCATCTTCAATGACTTCTCCTTGCTCTGCTGAAAGCTTAGCCTCAGGATAGCTTTCCAAGACAATGGCCATTTTGGTGGCAGAAATGTCCCTGTAAGAGACTCCTTTACTAGAAGTCCCTAGATTAAGGGGTTGGACATCATGACCTCTATGAGTTCCACTCCTGGCCTTTTTTGTAGGTCCTTCCGCTGAGGGAGGGGTGGCCATGTTGCCTCTAGGGCGCTTGGCCACCCTTGACCCAGCCTCTAGACCCACATTTGTGCCTGGAGTTTCACCCATCTCTGGTCTCTTAGGTTTTTTCTTTTTACCCCTCCAAAACTTTGCTGGGTCAAAAGCTTCACCTCTCTCAAGAAGTTTTGCCTGAATGGCCGCCCTTCTTTGGGCAGTGGTGAGGTTTGGTTTCTTTACCCGCAAGCTGCTCAGTTGCTCTATGGCATCTTCAAGCATACCGGCGGATTTTGGTGTTTCTGGACTTCTGAGAAGCTCATCCTCCCCCTCCAGTGGGGCTGATGCGATTGAGCTCATGTCGTCCATGTTGATATCCATAGAAGCCTTCTCAATGTTGATAGCCTCTACATGAGAATGCAACGGAACCTCCTGTGTTCCTGATGCACCCATTTCAGATTGAGGAACCTGCCCTGATGGGGCGGATCCTGATGGGTTTGAGGGCAAGGCAACTTCTGGAGTTACCTTGGGGTTTGGTTCTGGTTGTTTTGAATTTTGGAGATTCATGTGGTTCCCACGAGCAGCTAGGGAAGTGGAGTCAACCCAGACAGAGCCCCGCATGCCCGGGCAAGGCTACATACTGCAGGAGGGCGCCTGGTGTCCTGCAGGCACCGTTTGAGACACTGTACAAAAGGCCCAGTGTCATCCACCCATCAGCACGGTACACATCACACCTTGGGTTGGCCTATAACAGAGAAAGAGGAAAGGGTGGAGGAAGGGGCTGGGATGAAGAGCAGGATAAAGGATAGGTTTCCAGGATAATGAGGTCAACGGACAGTTGCCCTTTTAGTCGCCTCTTACGACAAGCAGGGATACTGTGGGTGCAATTCTACTACCCCCACCCACTGGGGGGGTCCTTCAGTAACTCTTGACTCAAGGGATTCTTGAAATGCATGTAGAAAAGAGGCATTTCAAGAGCTGCTTGAGTGAAGAGACACTGAAGGACCATTCATAAATACAGGCCCTGGTTATTAAATTTTCTTTATTGGAATTAGTTTCCCATGGTTACAGGTAGGTTCAAGTGTTCAAAGAGTTATACTTACCATTGAAATATTTTTAAGTGTGTAAGGCGAGCGAAGCGAGCCTGCCGGATAGTCATTCTACATTTTGTGATAAAATCTTATATTTCAAAAGCCATATATTACTGACTCATTCATCACCATTTCTCAAAAACTACTTGCCCCAAAAAAGATTGAATTTGGTACACAGTTGAAGCTTTAGATTCTAGATGATGCATGCTAAGAAAGTGGATCAAAAATTCCCAGAATGACCATAATTGTTATTGACGTTTTTTGAAAACCAATCAAATCACCTGATCTGGTAAAAGTACACATAGTTGATGTAAAAAGTACATCGGGACCTGATGTCTTAGAATATAAATTTTGAGAGTTCACTGAAATACCCCCTTTCCATTTCATAAATAGTAACCTACATTTTAGTGTAGATTTCATCCACTAGAGTGCACTCTAGCATCAGTTAGACGTTAGAGCAAGTTGGAAAAGGATATGGGACTGATCTCACCATAGATCATTCACAGCACAAAGTGCGAGTATTCTGTTCACAAAGAGCTGTAGCCTACCCATAATTGAAAATTTAGCGTTTCAAGAACTATGTTGCCATAAACGTTTAAATTTGATATACAATATTATGGTGTTGGACTTAGACGTATACTAGGAAAGTTTTAAAAATTTCCCCCCAAATTGTTGCGTTTTCAAAATTCAGTTGATCACTGTATATCTCAGGAACCATGGGTCTGAAGAGGTTGAACTTTGATAAAATGTTCCATTAAGACACATGCTGATAGAGTTCAAAGTATCCTCTAAGAAACAACTTTTAAATATTAAACATTTTTCAATGTTTGTAACCAAAAACAGTAATTTTTGAAAAAAAGGTCATTTGATCATTATTATTCAAGAAAAATGTGGCCTGAAAAATTTGATACCCATAGGTTCATTAAGACTAGATTAGTTCTAAGTGAAGCATTTGAAATTTCCCCACAAAAAGGTGCGAAAATTCAGACAGCTAAGCAAGACGAGCCTGCCTGCTATAGTAACAAAAAAATTTGAAATTATTATCATAATCTGTCACTTGTTTGTACTAACCCAAAGTGCCAAATAATGTTAATTATGATCCACAAATATGTTCAATAATTTTACAATATAAACTTAAAAAAACACTTTTAAATGGAAATTAACTCACGTTATGGCGTGACGGCCGTTTCGCTCTGTTGTCTAGAGCATCGTCAGACGACCCACAGTACACTGACTTCAAATAGGTTGAAGTCAGTGTACTGTGGGTCGTCTGACGATGCTCTAGACAACAGAGCGAAACGGCCGTCACGCCATAACGTGAGTTAATTTCCATTTAAAAGTTTTTTTTAAGTTTATATACATATTAGTGGAAACAAAGATGGATCTTCAACATCATAATAATTTTACACTCCATTAAAAAGAATCCCACCTGGTCAGGATTTGCCCTTGAGTAGTCATGATTGCCTTGAGACAATAAATTTTGTTCCTGGATTTCTTGTTCCTTTTCGAACTGCCAAAATAAATTTTGCCATTGACTGAGACTTCAATTCTTTGGGTTTCAAGTGACAACTGAATGCAAACGAGAAATAAAGACAAATTGTTGTGGAAGGACAGAGCGGGGGAAAAAAGGCAAGAGTCACTGCTCTGAAAACCCATCTACATGTCGTACTCAAGTCTCATTTTGCCTTTGATTGCCCATTATGGCCAAGAATTTGGCGTGTTGCCTCTGACTTTTCTGTCCACTGACACGACTGTCCTAGTCAATGGCGGCCTTTACTATGGTTTTGCTCGTACTCTATTATTGACAACTCTATTACTCTATTATTATTTCTATTTTGAGCAAGCTGAATCGCTAGTGATTTATTGATGTGAGCATGATGATATTCTGATTTTTGTCTCTGTACAGGATTTGAGTGAAAATATTACGATGATAATTCTAACAAGTTACAAGACCACTTAATGAACTATCTAAATGGATCGTCAACATAATCTCAAAAGTTGAAGTAACTTGGGCTTAGATTGGTCAGTTTAGAATTAGATCATACATAAACTTCGATCATACATAAACAAAATACATAAGAACATTCAATACACAGCTGAATATGAGCAAAACAATTCAATAAACTTCCTAGACCTCTCAATTACAAAGAACACAAACCAACAACACAGCTTCAACATCTACAGAAAACCAACAATGACAGACACCCTAATACACAGCACCTCCAATCATCCAACACAACACAAACACTCAGCATTCAGGTCAATGCTACACAGATTCAACAACACACCGCTATCCACCGACAATTACCACACTGAACTAAATACAATAAAATACCTAGCACAAGAAAACGGCTACAAACACGACCTAATTGACAAACTCAATCATAAAATAAGAAACAAAAAGCATAACACCAACACCATTGACAAAAAATACATCACAATGACATACATTAATCCACAATCACACAGACTAGCAAAAATCTTCAAAAAAGCCGGCCACACCATCTCATTCAGAACAAAAAACAAAATAAAAAATGATCTACAAACTGAACTGCTCTGATTGTAACAAATTCTACATAAGTTATAGGACAAACAGGCCGCACATTCAAACAACGTTACAAGGAACATTTTCAAGCCCTGTCATCAAAAGCTGAATCGAATTTTGCCGACCATATCATTCAAACTGGACACACTTTTACTGACATCAGTACCAACCTATACATTCAACATATAAAATCTAAAGGACACGAACTCAACACCTTGGAACAATTTGAAATATACAAACACACCACACACAATAAACAAAACATTCTCAATGAACAACTAAATTTTAAATCTCACAAACTTTTTGATCACATTTTACAAAAACCACAACACTTCTAACCAAAAAACTGACATGATCTAGGAACCCACGCCTCTGAAGATGGATCTCATAGATTCGAAAGCGCTCGGCCAGATTAAGTGAGTTATTATACTTATTCTTAACAAATATTTGACTGCAAGTCGTTAAATTTCACATGAAAAGTTAATATTAACAACGCAGTTCGTCATGGAACAAGAAATCCAGGAATTTAGAATTAGCATTAGCCATTAGGCTATTGTAGTTGTGCTCAAACTATGCATAGAAACATAAGAGCAGAATATCTTGATATTTACATAAAAACCACTAGCAATAAATAATGATGAATATCAATGACTTTTGACCACTAGCATTGACATGTATCAATGTCCATGCATGATATAATACTGTCGGCAATATCCACAAAGCAGAAGTCTTCTGTGTGATTTGTAGCTTCAAAATAAGGGATGTCAAAAATTAATTAATTAGTTAAATACCGTAACTCATATTTTGCAATTTCATTGAACATCCATTCACTCCACCATTAATGTAGGCTAGGTACTGTATACGATCGAAGGTTTTGCGGAAAATGAATGTTATACAAATAGTTTTGAGCACCATCATACAGTTGTCATTGTTCGCCGAGCGGAGACCTACAGTGTGATTTGTAGCAATTAAAGGGATTTCATAATTTAATTTAGTTATTATTCTTCATCCCTATTCTACCCACGAACTTTTTGGAAGTGAATATAAGTATGCATTGGAGTCGGCGTAGCCGAGTTGGCTTATCGCTGGTCTGATAAGCCAAAGGTCCTGGGTTCGATCCCTGTTGAGTACAAGATATTTTTCTCGAGCCACTCCCGTGTTTCGGAGGACAAGTTAAGCCGTCGGTCCCGGTTGCATATAAAAAAGCAGTCGTTAAAAAAGACGGTGAGGTGGAACTACCCGTAAGGGTCTCCCCACCATGAAAAGCCATACGAATTTACTTATTTAGTTATTGAGTACGGTATGATCAAAATATCGCAAATTGATCAGTAACAATCCGTCCAAGGTATGTTTAATCAGATAAGTTAAGACACAAGCCCTAGGGCTCTTATTGGACTGATTTGGTTTGAGCAGCTAAAACGACTGTTCTCTGCTTAAAACCACTTACCAGTGGTTCAGAATACATCTAAATCTAAATGCAACTCACCAATCATCATTATTCACGCAAAGGTGTAAGACCTACTAGAAAAAAAGTACGCGGGCTTCATCCTCCAAAAAAACTGACCCAACTCATTACCGTACAGAGCTTAAAATTACCGTACGCCCCCACAACTACCGTATTTTTTGGCAACATTCGTTGTCGAATAGAAATATCATTGATTTATATTACTATGTAGTGTATATCAGTGAGAAATACAGCTGATGCAACTAGTCAGCTGACTTACAAGTTACAACATGACCAACGTAAGAAAACTTTGACAATTAGATGAGAAAATTAAATTGTTTATGTGAAAGTGACATTGAAATTCAGATGCGATTTCGTCAAAAATTTTCAATAAAGCTATCTTTTAGATGAATAAATAAATTTAGAATTTACATTAATTCATAAGCGTGACCAAGTCATGGTAGTGCTTCAATCAATTTCTATGTAAGAAGATAATCCAATACTTTACACACATCTTTGCATCAGTTCTGCTTCAAAATTTCTAGTAAACAAATAATAATCTTGAACTATGAGTACAATTTGATTTTTAAATCTTTAAAAAGGAATTTGCGTATTCATGTCGATTTTAGCTTCAGCAATGATTCTGATAGTGTGACGTCATTATGATCTAGTTGGGTTCTGGTTGGGTTACCTCAGATCGTTGACTTGCTGCCGACTTTTACGAATAGAAAATGTATTTATTAGAAATTAACGTGTCTTTATTTAAGTATTGATCCATTTTTCTGTTGCTCAATGTTGAATATATTTTAACAATTATCCACTGGTGTAAAAACTTGGGTGCAGTGTTCCTCTAAAAGCAAAAGACAACAGGGTGAAATGTCTCGACATGAAGGTAAGTAATGGCCTATGAATGGCTGATTTTGACCGAAAACTGGGTTGAACGAAAAGTTTAACTGTGCCTACTAGTTTTAAGCTCAATGCAATTGAATTCTCTTGTAATAAATTCTTGAATTTATGAAAACTTTTATTGATTCAACGTTACTTCCCTGTAACGTCTGTCTTGGCCATAATAGAAGCATAGCCTATACCATCGTTGTTTTGAACTGGGAATTTATGGTTGTTGATTATCTTCATGTCCATGTAATTGTTGATTGGCTTCCAGTTTATGATCAAATGCGACTTCTGCACAACTTTATATTATCTTATCGTCCTATGTTATTAAATAATAATATTATGAAAGTTATAGACACGCTCAACTGAATGCCCAAATATAGTTCAGTCAATAACTAGGAACGCTTCTGCGCTGAATTTTACTCGAACTCAATGACAAACTAGTTTTAATAAGTTTTAGTTCTATTTCAAGCTTCTAAAACACTTATTTTGACAGATGGATATCGTCATGTAGCAAATTTTAGTGAGATGAGTACAATTTGATTATGGATAAATTATGATCAGATATGTTCAAATGTGAGATCACATTAGTATAGAAAGAGCATTAATTCATTCAAAACATTTGAACTGATTATCAGCTAGAATATAAATATTTACAAAAACTTCCACATTAAAAATCCATTTTTCCGTATTCTAAAGGTATTAGGCTATAAATTTTCAATAGTATGAATTCAAGTCTTCATCCTTATATTAATAGCCTAGCAGTCTATTGGAAGCTTGGGTTTCAATTTGTTCATTACATCGAGCTTATCTAGTAGATTTTATATGATTAATATTCAGTAGGCTACTCATAACCATACATCTTTTGTAACATAGCCTAAAGTGCAACGTGATTATCATCCAAGTGATAGAAAAGCATGTCTGTAACAGTTTAATAAGTTAGTTTACGAGTATGATTAACATTTACCCCCAAAGTTCTCATCATTTAATCTTTTTTTTTTTTTGAAAGACAACTTTATCTTGTAAAATAAAAGTTGGTGGAATAATCTTTATTCATAATATAATAAATAATTAGTTTATGCCAGTCCATAATTTTCCACACAGTTTCTCGATTTTTAAGTAAGGATATATTCATATAATCTGGACTTTCGTTTTGCGTACATATCTATGGTTTTTTGTGCTTCAACTGTCACGTAATAGGCTGAACTGTATCGAAATACAATTACAAACCCAATATACTACTTTTCATGCAACATTTTTAATAGGTTTGAGCTCTTTTCAAAGAAGATCAAGCCATGCATTTGTTTTGATTGTTACAGTGAGTAGGTCAGTTATATTTAGACACGAGGCCAACTGTCACATGGAATTATTGTTTATTATCATGTTACCCCGGGTAACAAGTAACTGATCAGCTTCATGAATGAAATGTATTTACAAATTTGTGTCCACGCTTACTTTGAGAGATGCTGTTCCTGAAACTAATGTCAAGATCGCTATTTTTAGTATTTACTTCCTATCTGAATCAAGGTTCTTTTTGATGTATTAATTTTCACGTATTCAGAATTAGAATAACTTCTTAATCGCTGTACTGTTGAATGTTCATTTTACCATTTGATTCAAGCTTCATGGGCTCTCATTCGTTCAACAAATAATGTCATTCATTCTTGGGTTATGAAAATTTGATGATTTTTTCTTATTAACTTGACAATAAATCTATATTTCAAACATGTTTCAACTTTTGTTGAAGCTACATTTTTAATTTTATTAAAATGTATGGGAAGATACGTTGTTAAACAGTTTCTATTAGAATCTCACAAACTACTTGACTATTTGCCAAAAGCTGTAGTCCAGGTCAGCATTGAAAGCAATTTTAATTGTTTGATGACATTTTTTATTATTATTTCTGTTCTCTCTTCAAATTGAATAGTGAGATGAACAAATTGCATCGATGGTGCTCAACTTCACATTTTTTGTAGATTTGAATAACTTATAGTTGAACTCCGAAAATATTTTTCAAACTCTGAATTCTATCGGAAATTTTCAAATTCCTTTGTGTTTTGTCTGTTGTCAGATGTAAATTGTTTTTGTGTAAATTTATTCTAAAACTTTGACCTATGAATTCACAACAAGATTGCGGAAATTCACGTTAGTTTAAAAGGTTTGATTCAGAGGTTCCATTTCCTAGAAAGAGTGCTGATTAATTATATATTAGAGAGTTTTACGATTGATAATAATTATGAATGTATTTCTAATTGATCAATTTATTATAAAAGAAGAATTTATAAAATATAAGAATATTAATAATGGATTTCTAATTAATAAATTTATTATAAAAGAAGAATATGAAATTGCACATTAATATGAACAAAGAATTTATTACCATATTTTATTACTTTTGTTGGTTGGGTAATCGCTACGCGGGCAACCACTTGTGCAGAAGACAAATGATCAATTTTAAAAATAATTTACCTCTTATTTGTTCTATTAAATTATTATCTTATTGAATGTTTTCAGGCTTAATTTCCAAAAAGTAAACTTACTTGAAGCTAAGCATTGGAAACTTGAATGGGCATACAATAACAAGCAATCATTGGAAATATAGATTTTATTTTTCGAATAAAACTTTGGCTTAGTGTAAATATATTGTTGCCCTTTATTGTTTTTAGCCATCTGCTACCATTGCCCTCTAGCTCAAATAATCATGCTATCCAGTGTATCATTCTTTAAATTTGATGCATGAAGTCCCATTTCTTGCAGCTGCAATGTAATATAAAACGAATCATCGGAACTTACATTTTCAAAACAACTGAGTTACAAAACGAAATAATAGAAGACCAAATTTAGGGAAGGTATCGTTACAGTTTGGGATCAGTGAAATGAAGTCAACATATGAGGTGCTATAACAAGAGAGTAATTCACTTAGCTTCACTCTGGAAAGAAGGTAACGTTTAATACAATGTGTCTCTAAAAAATGGGATTTTCGCTGTGGACGTTAAGTAGGTCTTTATATATATATATATATATATATATGTATATATATGTATTGTAATTATAAACATCGATGAAAAATCAAAGATATCTCTTCTATAAAAATAATTATTCAAGTATTAAATAAATATATGCACATGCATGCACACTTAATCGATCCCACTCTCTTGTTATAACGGTTCATAATGTTGACTGCATTTCACTGATCCCAAACCATCACGATACCTTCCATAAATTCGGTGTCTTTAATTATTTCGTTTTTGAAAATGTGAGTCCCGATAATTTTTTAAAATCATTTTATTGCCAAAAATATATAATGCATATAAATTCTTATTTAATACACATATAAATTAATTTAATAATTTTCTGTTCGGCGCCATATTAGCCAAGCATACATTGTACGCTAATGACGAGTTGCATCGGCCTACAAATTATATGAAAGAAAATTACTTGAAATGAACAAAGATGACAAATGAAATAAATCAGTGTTAGTCCGGGTTGTCCTCTGTCTCTAAAGGTTTGCGTTAATTCTTTTGATTAATTGTGGTTAGGGAAGCAACAGGTAAATTCACGGCTAGACGAGTAAATAAACTCATAAACAAGGAAGGAAAGGTAATAATTGATAGAAGTGAAGTCAAGAACACATGGATGAATTACATTGAACAGCTTTTCCACGACAATAGACCAGATCACATTTATTTAGAAGAAGTGGAAGTAATCACAGGTCCTAGAATTTTGAAATCTGAAGTGACTTCCATTATAGAGAATATGAAAGATGGTAAGGCCCCAGGTCCAGATAACATGCATGCAGAGTTTGTGAAGCTTATGGATGATGATGGTATAGAATGGCTAACTGGAGTTTTCAACCAAATTTATAACACCGGTTGCATTCCACAGCAGTGGCTTGTCTCCGAGTTCATAGCCATACCAAAAAGACCAGGAGCTAGAAAATGTAATGACTTCCGAACAATCAGTTTAATGAGTCATCTGTTGAAAATATTCTTGAAGATTATCCATAGAAGAATATATAAAAAGTGTGAAGAACAGATGACAGTCACACAATTCGGATTTAGAGATGCAGTTGGGACACGTGAAGCATTGTTTAGCGTGAATGTGTTGTTTCAGAGATGCCGTGATATGAACTGCGATGTTCATGCATGCTTTGTGGATTATAGTAAGGCGTTTGACAGAGTGCAACATGGAAAAATGATGAAGGTTCTGAAGGATGTAGGCATAGATGACAAGGATATACGCATCATAGCAAATCTGTACTGGAATCAAGAGGCTTATGTGAAGATTGACAATGATCAAACAGAATCAATTAGGATTTTTCGGGGTGTGAGACAGGGATGTGTATTGTCACCACTGCTATTTAATATATATTCAGAACGTATATTCAGAGGAGTTTTAAATTATGCCCAGGAGGGAATTTTGGTCAATGGGCAGCGTTTGAATAACATTAGATATGCAGACGATGCAATTGTATTCACGGACAATGACAAAGATCTGAAGCAAATGATGAATAGATTGGTGGATATAAGTCGAATATTTGGACTTTATGTTAATACTGACAAAACCAAGTACATGATAATAAGTAAGGATAATATCAATGTAAGGAAATTGGAGTTGGAATGTGGTACAATTAAAAGAGTGAAGAAGTACAACTATCTCGGCACCATTGTGAATGATCAATGGGAGCACTCGCAAGAAGTTAAAGCTAGAATTGAAAAAAGCAGATTTGTTTTTAATAAAATGTCATCCATTTTTAAGAGCCGTAACCTGAAATTGAAAACAAAAATCAGAATGATGCGATGCTATGTGTTTTCGGTGTTATTGTATGGGGTAGAATCGTGGACGCTGACAAAGGCTACAGAGAAGTTGGAGGCATATGAGATGTGGCTGTATAGAAGAATTTTAAGGGTTTCATGGAAGGATCACGTTAATAACTCTGAAATCCTTAGAAGAATGAATAAAGAAAAGGAGTTAATGAATACTATCAAAACCAGAAAACTCCAATATTTAGGTCACATCTCAAGAAATCAAAACAGATATGGCTTTCTTCAGTGTATATTACAGGGTAAGGTCGAGGGTAAAAGAGGTGGTGGGAGAAGGCGTATTTCATGGCTGAAAAACTTAAGAGCCTGGTTCTCCATGACATCAGCTGAATTGTTCCGGGCAGCTGTAAATAGGGTGAAATTGGCCAATATGGTAGCCAACATCTGGAACAGATAGGCACCTAAAGAATTGTGTAGTAATTGGCAAATTGACATTTAGCATCTGTCAATCTCAAAAAACGTATGTTGTACATGTTTGTTATTATTGATCTTGTATTGTAGTTAATATTCTTATTTCGAAATGAATGTTTTCTATTATAAACTAAATAATTTTCATCACATAAGTTTTTCATTATCCTAAACTACTTACTAAACAGAATTTTAGTCTGGCATTCCAATAAGGTGGATAAGAGTAAAAAATGTAGTTTAATTTGATTTGATTTACAAATATTTACATTTTATTATACGAACAGTTTTAGGAAATCATGCAAGCAAGAGCCTCTCAGACAAAAATAATATAAATTCCTTACCTTATTGATCAATGTTCACAATTTTTATTTTGTTAAATTAGTAGAATTGTTGTTGAAATTGTGAAATCTTTCCATAATTGAAACAAAACAGAAGTTGTCTGTTTCTGTTTTGTTTCAATTTTTATTTTGTCTTGAACTGTCGCTGAAGGACTTCAAGGATCAGTCATATTAGTGAAGTATTAATAATTGAGTTTCGTTTTTAATAAAATCTACATTTCCGGTGATTTTGTTTCTTCTGATTAATAGTTTTGATTTTGTTGCAGGTGTCAGTTGTGATTCATGTTTGAACGGTAACTTCAGAGGTCGCCGTTACAAGTGCTTGATCTGCTATGACTACGACCTGTGCTCCACTTGCTACGAGGCTGGTGCAACCACAACCCGACACACAACCGAACACCCCATGCAGTGCATACTCACACGTTCAGATTTCGGTAAAATTAAACTTTAGTCATCGATTTATAGACCTACCTACCTACCTAAGTGAGCATTGCTTGTGATCCCAATGTTAAATCAGTGGGTAGGGCTCCTGCTTATCACGCTTGACTCGGGTTCAAACTCGCTATGGTCAAAAAAATTTTGCTCACTAACGTCAACTAAGTTTTCTATTTTTTAGACAAAGTTGTTTGAAATTATTTAATTGGCAAGTGTATGATTTGAGTTTATCCAAGTGATTTGAGTTGAAAACTTGTATCACACTATGTTGCTGAGGTCCCTTAAATACGTAAACAGGGTGACTAGTGACCGGAAAAACCGGGAAAAGTCAGGGAATTTTTAAATTCTGGAAAAGTAATGGAATTTTTAAAAAATATCGGGAAAACTTCTTAGTAATTATGGACCTAATAATTATAGTAATTGTAGAAACACCCTCACTTGACCTTCTCCAATATCGAACTTGAAATGCGTTTTTAGATGGACAACCAGACAAATAAGCTACGTAGGCTGACAAACATAAAATTGTTTTGATTATTCGCTAAGGTCTTTTTGTTTTTCATCTATATAAAAGCCAAATACCCCTGATTCACTGACTCATTCATCAGCGTTTCTTGTAAACCACATGGCTAATTAAGTTGAAGTTTGGTACACATGTCCCATTAGGGCTCTAGATGCATGCTAAGAAAGAATTTTGAAAAATTCCAAAAATACTGCCTAAAGTGAACATTTAAAAATAAGAAATATGGAGAAGTGAATTGAATAACTGTGCCCGTATCCATGACTACAGATGATCAACAAACAAAAGTGCTGGATCTATTCACGATTTTGTACGAATTTTAAACCGCCCCCTGGCTAGATAGTAAGGCGAGCGAAGCGAGCCTGCCGGCTATTACCTTATATTGGTCAGGGAAAATTTATGAAAGATCAGGGAAAAGTCAAGGAATTTTTGTAGCTTACTTTGCTAGTCACCCTGTGTAAAACCCTGACCCCAAAACTTTGTTCGCGGGGTTGACAGGAAAGGGATCTAAGTTTGAGAATTTGAACTATACTGCATCATATCGTGTGGCAGCTCATTTCCATCAGCTTGCCAGGGTGGTTCAAATACAAAACCATAAAAAACCTGAAAACTGAATAGTTTTCACTAGAGGTGCATGGGGGTCTTAAATTTGAGAATTTTAACTCGCTACTGTATCATATCATAGCTCATTCTATTCATCTTTCAATTGCATGCGGCTCAAATGAAAAATCACGTGAAAAGCTCCAAAAAATTATTTGCTGGGACGCCAGGGTGGGACGCTATGTTTGAGAACTTTGGTTATCTACTGCATCTTGTCGTGTCATAGCTCATTTTTATTTAGCTCATCAAGTTGGTTGAAATCCGATTATCAAATTTTCAATCTAAAAAGTTTTGTGTCCTAAATTTTGAAAATGATCAATTTAAAATAGGTCAAATAGATAAATTTCAAACAATTCCATTCTAACGGTACAGCCGATCTCAATATCTAATCGCTCAGTTTACTCAGCTGATAAAAGCGTTCTGAACCAATATACAAACCATTTTTAGTTATATAGATCAAAGAATAATAATTATTGAATACTTGACAAGTATTATACCTAAAATCCCGTTGCAAAGCACGAGTTAACCCACTAGTAAGCAAAATAAATGTGGCATTATTTCGTACGCCATCCTGTATCATATAATACGTCATAAAATAGCGTAATAATATAAAACGTCACTAAATTAGCATAGCTAGATAGAGCTTCCTCTATTCAACACGGTTTCAAATTTCAAATATCAAAAATATTTTCTGTGATTTAGAGTAGTTTCATTAAATTTGAAAACGTTTTTTACTTGCAGACCTTTATTATGGGGGCGAAGGATTGACAGTAGAACAGCCTCAGTCAATCACCTGTCCATATTGTGGAAAAATGTTGGTTGAAATCCGATTATCAAATTTTCAATCTAAAAAGTTTTGTCCTAAATTTTGAAAATGATCAATTTAAAATAGGTCAAATAGATAAATTTCAAACAATTCCATTCTAACGGTACAGCCGATCTCAATATCTAATCGCTCAGTTTACTCAGCTGATAAAAGCGTTCTGAACCAATATACAAACCATTTTTAGTTATATAGATCAAAGAATAATAATTATTGAATACTTGACAAGTATTATACCTAAAATCCCGTTGCAAAGCACGAGTTAACCCACTAGTAAGCAAAATAAATGTGGCATTATTTCGTACGCCATCCTGTATCATATAATACGTCATAAAATAGCGTAATAATATAAAACGTCACTAAATTAGCATAGCTAGATAGAGCTTCCTCTATTCAACACGGTTTCAAATTTCAAATATCAAAAATATTTTCTGTGATTTAGAGTAGTTTCATTAAATTTGAAAACGTTTTTTACTTGCAGACCTTTATTATGGGGGCGAAGGATTGACAGTAGAACAGCCTCAGTCATTCACCTGTCCATATTGTGGAAAAATGGGATTTACAGATGCAGCGTTACAAGAGCATGTCTCGTCTGATCATTCAGAAACGTCTTACGAAGTAGTAAGTATTGAACTTGAACTATAAGTAGTTTCAAAATTCAGCACTTGATGTGTCCAATATGAATTACTACTGTATTATTTGCTGAAAGGATTCAGGATTCATCATCCGCTGTATCCTATCAGACCATACACTTTAGTTGAGTTTTTTAATTCACTGTTTAGTTTAGACACTTCTCTTCGCCATGCTTCCTACGATTTTTTATTATTTGCAAGTGGGTAAATTTTAGTTTTTCCATTCAATAAAGTATAGCATCATCATTAATTTATTCATAATTATATTAGTCATCCATGTTTCAATAATTAGACTTTTATACTTTTAATAACTTATAACAGTTGAATTTCTTCTCATAAATTGAAGGTTACTTTAAAGAGCTTCAGCCTATACTACTATTTTCTTAATGCTTTTAGAACGGGATGCATATTTGTCTGAAATTAATGATTTATGTAGTTTCATTTATGTGGTAGATTATCAGTTAATCATTAATTCGTGTTCTTTTCATAAGTTCTCATGTTCTAATTCAGGGGCTCTCAACCTGAGGGGCGTGGAAGAATTTCAAGGGAGGCGTGAGTTGTTTAGCACAAAATAAATAAAAAGTAAAACTATCTGAAATTTACTCAAATTTTTGGTCACATATAAATATTTTCTTCATTATCGCACTTTTTTGTTACAACCCGTCATTCAAGAACTTGTCAAGGAAAAACAGTGCCAGCCCTCTCATTAATAATGTGAAAGTCGTTGGTAGGAGAGGCGTGGACTCACATCAGTGTTTAAAGGGGGACACAGAACCTGAAACGTTCAGAACCCCTGTTCTAATTGGAGTAGGGAAAACAGCATTTTAGATGTGACCACTGATACCGTGCCAAATAAGTTGTGGGGTTCACTACTTTCACATAAACCATCAAATATTATTTTTCCTTCTCTAATTCCTACAAAAATTGATATGTAGACGATTGTTACGTCAAAATATTTGCATTCTTAATGTATGTTTTATAGAATGTTTACTAATATTGGAATCTATTTGTCCATCGCCTTTCATTTCTATGCACATTTGGGTAATTATCCAAACAAATTTCAAATATCACCATAGTTTTCATGAAGAACTTCTGTAACTTAGTATTTTTAATTTTGATAGGATTGAACTATGAAATAGTAAAATAATATAAATTGTTTTAGACTGTATATATAAAGAAATAGACTTGGAGACTACACACATAGAACAATTATTTTTGCTAAGGGTGTCAAGAGCTTAGGATTTTATCTGTATACCATCTTATTCATTTCAAAACATTAAAATTAAATTCAAAATTGAATCAAAAGACATTGTTTCTATTTCATTGAGGATTTTGTAGATCATTACGACAATAAAAACAAATATTACTAATAACATCATTTCCAAGAGTAAGTTCAACCCCCATTGGCAAATCTAATTACTCCTTCTACAGGAGGTCAACGGATGCTCTATAATTTATTTAGTTCTGCAATTGATTACTGAATCCTATGATTTCTTGGTTATCTAATCGCCTATTGTCAAATTTTAGTACAGAGGAAATTAAAAACTTATATTACTGTTTAAGAAGCGCTGTTAGAATTAGATAACTCATAATGGACTACAGGTTAGGGATTTAATGTTGGATTAATCAATGATTCTTTTTTGTGTTCTATTGTTATTATTTTTGTTCTATTATTACCTAATGGTCACAACAGGATTCAATGTCAGATAATTCAATTATTTAATTTCTATTATCAATTTTTCAATTATATTATTTTTGTATTGCAATATTGTTATTGTATTGTGTTACTGTTATTCTATCATTATATTGTTATAAGGGGTTGTTGAAGTGAAAGTAGTACTATTATTGATGTGTTATGTAATTCTTTGTATCACCTATTGCTTTAAACAAAACAAAAATATTTTATACTAGTTTTAAACAAAAATATAAAATAAAAATATTTTATACTAGTTTAAAAACTCAAATTAGGCACATCGAATGTTCTATTTTCGTGGTAAGATTCTACTTGTATTTTATCAAATTCAAAGAAATCCACAAATGGAATAGGCTAGCAGGATTAGATGGATATTCAATCAAAATATGAGATTAAATTGATCAATGAGATTTTGATTTTTGTATTGCAATACAGTATATTGTTAGCACTGATTTTTATATTTACTGTTTTCATTGTTATACTGTATTATTATTATAATGGCATGTTAGATTTGGGAAAATATTGTCATCGATGATGTCATTGCCACTCTTTGTATGTGCTAATGCATCAAACAAATATTTTTTTTTCTTTTTTCAGGTTTGCCCAGTGTGTGCAGCATTGCCTGGTGGAGAGCCGAACCTTGTTACCGAGGACTTTGCCAGCCACCTTACACTAGAACATCGAAACAGCCCGAGGGATCTCATATCCTTTCTGATATCCTTTGTCATGCAATGCTACACTACATTTCTTTTTGCACTGTGGGAATGTATAATAGATTCTAAGGGTTCGGGCACACAGAATGTGTTACATCGGTCAAATACACCTATTGCGTCAGTAGCTCTTTTTAAACTAAGACTTTTTAAGTAATTATTGATTTAACGAAATTTATTTTTATTTTGTTTGAGACCGATATGACGCATTCTGTGTGTAGAGTACTAATTGTATATTATTTATGGGTTGTACATGTGGCTAGGGGTCGTCTTTGTTATAGGTAACAAGTCTTCAATTACTATCAAATAATAGCTGTATTTGTTTATTATTATTACTTTTATTATGTATGTATGAGTAATACCATAACCGATTTCAACTGTAGGTGACTTTTCAGACCTCAACATTATGTTTTGGTCCAAAGAGTGTACCTACGCTGAGGTAGGTTGCGATTACTTTCCTCACTGAGCTAACAGAGCTGCATCCATGCCAAGCCCAACGAAACTAATTCTGAAGCTCTATGCTTGACAGTCTACTCTCACCTTTACACAGAGTCTGGCTGCACAAGTGAGTGCAAATACTATCTAGCACACCTCTGAGCTGATTCCTTCCTCCAATCGGCGGGCCGCTTAGCGCAGTTGGTTGGGGCGTCGCAACTTCAGCGGTCGTGGGCTCGAATCCCACTCCTCTGTCTGGCATCTATGTGTTATTATTCACCTCATTACCCACGCACAAGTCTCGGACTCGTGGGCATCATTCATTCAGCAGACATGTGAAATCTGATCAATCATTTATTCATTCATTCATTTTACTTACAGTCAATATGAATACAACAGGCTATTGCCCAAAACTGCTTTTCACAAAATTTTAAAGTAGGATCAAAACTTAGGTTAGGTTGCTGTTTCACTTGAAATTTCATCATCAGCAATAAAAATCTATCATCCAGGCAGAGATGTTTGGAAAGCAACACAAGCAACACAATTGATGTAGCCTTTTTTTATCTGAGATGAGTGAAACTTAATTCACCTCAAGCCATAATAACGCGTGTTTTATAAGAATTTTATTTATGATCGGATTTTATATTTTTTTAGTTCTAGTCAAAAATTATTCCGTCACTATTTAACTGATATTCAACTTTAATAAAGTATAGTACATAATTTTTTCGAGTTTTGCATCCTAAATTTGAGTTGAAAGTACTGTACATGTAGGTATTTGTATTCCTAGCATCTGTTTATTGTGATGAAAAACTGTGATTTAGAGTGTTCCTTTTCGCACTCGGTACGACGGAATATATCATTTAGTTATATATAGATGTATGCTTGAAGTAAAGAATTCTTATTAATTTCTGTTGTAGGCCTATGAAATACATACAAGGAAATATGACAAGGATAACTCAGTTCACAATTCTTCATCACTAAGAAAACGCTATTTATTGCTATCTATTATACTGAAAACATTCGAACTGTGACAGAACTGGATGTAGCTCAGTAACCGGAGTCGATGTTAAAAATTCCTCGTTTTTCCTTTTTATCATATTTTGCCGATCTGTGGCTAATTCTAGCATAATAATTGAACAAAATCCAAGTTGAGGATGAATCCGGACATGAGGAAGTAATTTAGTACTTGTTGAAAAGAAGAGATGAGTCAATTTTCTGCTTGCATTTGTTTGTGGATTAGCATGTGAAGCATTTTCCAATTATATTTATGGATAATCAATACAAACTAGCATCTTCCTTAACCAGTAGCACGACGAACCGACAGGATCAAGGCATGCAGTTAGGAGAATACCCCATCACACTGCTAGGGGAGTTGGTGGATCATCTAGAGCAAGACCAAGAGCGTCCAATATGCACTTCAAGTAAGAAAACTATTTGAATTTTGTTATCTTTTCCAGCCTAAAAATATCTACTCAAGTAAGAAAACTATTTTAATTTTGTTAACTTTTCTAGTCTAAAAATATCTACTCAAGTAAGAAAACTATTTATTTGAATTTTGTTAACCTTTCTAGCCTAATAATATCTACTCAAGTAAGAAAACTATTTAAATGAATTTTGTTAACCTTTCTATCCTAAAAATATCTACTCAAGTAAGAAAACTATTTATTTTAATTTTGTCAACTTTTCTAGCCTAAAAATATCTATTCAAGTAAGAAAACTATTTGAATTTTGTTAACTTTTCTATCCTAAAAATGTCTACTCAAGTAAGAAAACGATTTATTTGAAATTCGTTAACTTTAGCCTAAAAATATCTACTCAAGTACGATAACTATTTGAATTTTGTTTACTTTTCTAACCTAAAAATATCTACTTAAGTAAGAAAACTATTTATATGAATTTTGTTAATTTTTCTACCCTAAAAATATTTATTACATTGAAGTCTTGAAGGTGTAGCTGGATGGACGTAATACCTGAACACAAAACAGAGCAGAACAGTCTCAAAATGGAGGATAAATCAAGCGATCAAAATCACTGAGTATTCAGTGAGATGGAATAGCAGAGGAAACCGAAATGGACACTACAAACAATAAACCTGGCTGGCTCAGTTCCTAGTTAGCACCTGACAAAGATCAGGCCCTCTGGCGTGACGACTACTGTTTTTAGGCAGCCTACGTGTCCTCTGAAACACGAACAATATTCATAGGGAAACAAATATACGGAATAAATTCTACTCATTCCTATGTGTGATATCAGACCTAAATGAGTATTGGCTGTACCTACCTACCTACCTAGTTCCTACCTACCACTACCCGAATGCTCTTTGAGATGTTTCATGACTTTTCTCAAATACTAACGCTTATTCGCTTTTATAAAGCTGTTTGTATACTCAAAATAATCTTTTGTGAAGAGATTAATTGCAAGATTTTGTGTCAACATAATTCCTTTGGTTATTCATTCTATTTTTGCTTGTTTACCGGTTAGAAACTTTTTTTGGTGATTCTAACGTGCTGTTTATTACTTTGGTACTACCATCGAGGAATTTTGGTTACTTCGGTTATGTTATAGTCTTTGATCGTTATGTATTTTGTTATTATTGTTTGATTATCTCCAAGCTATTTTAAGGATTGTTAATTTTTTGTCTATCGCAGAATTATGAATTGTCATTCCGAGTAATCATAACACATATCTCTGTAAATTATTAGTCTGCATTCGGTTAGTGTTCTGTAGATGAACAATGTCAATTCGAAAACAAAGTTCCCCTTTTTGTAAATCGTCCAAAGAGATTCCATGTCTAAAACGCATCACGCATTAGCATCAAATTAATATAAATGCTGACTTCACATTGGAACTTTCCAAGTATGGATCAATAACCCTTGAGCTTTCTTATCTAATCGCCTATAAATAAAATGGAGTAAAATGATGCATTTAGAAGTGCTATAATTAAGAATGTGCGAATAAGTGCTAAGACAGCATGCTCACTAGATACCACTGAGAAGTTTCATTATTTCATTATATTTCAAATGAAAATACAAATCAGTTTACTAGCAGGTAGCCCGATTCAGTTGAATCGGAATACTGTACCTTCTTCTTCATGACCTCCTCCTTCTTCTTCCCTTTTTTCTCACTATACTCGTTTTCTTTTCTTTTATCCTCCTTTTTCATCATCTTTCATAATCCTTTTCTTCTACTTCTTCTCTTTCTTTTCTTTTCTCCTTTTGTTTTATTTTATATAGTGTTTGGATTCACTTACTGTGATCAGGATATTAAGAATTGAGACATTCAGGATAATTTTATGTGCTTGTTACCTGCTTTTATTTGTTTGGAATTCCAATTCGAATTAATGTTTTGCTATATTTTGTTTTGTATATTTGTTGCTCTATCTTTCTAATGTTGAAATATTCTTCAAGTTAGTGTGTTACATCTAATACTCTGGATTTATGTTTGTTAAATTAGGTTGTATACTCTTATTTGTATAGCTATGCTGTGAACAAATAAATTGATTATTTATTTATTTGGCTTCTCTCATCATCATCATCTTCTACTTCTTCATTTTCTTCCATTTCTGCTTCTTCTAATTCTTCATTGTATATATTAATTTTTCTTCTTCTTTGCTTATCATCTTCATCATTTTTGTTCCTCACCTTTTCTTCTAAATTCATCTTCATTGTTTTCTTCTGATTCTTTCCCGTCTCCTCCTTCAATCCCTTATTCTCCAGCGCTAGAGCTTCGTTGACAGAGTGCAGCATTTAGACGTTTATATATCAGTTGTAAATATTCTATGTTTGTTTTGCAGTTCGACCGGCTTGTCCTCGTCTCTATCGCCTTCGTCACGTGACGCCGTTGACCCGATCGCCGAGTTGCTGTCTCAGCTTTCAGGTGTGCGGCGGACGGCTGCCGCCGGCCAGGGATCAACCACGCCTTCTCAGCTGCAGCAGCTGCAAATGCAGCTGCAACTAGAGCGCCAGCAGGTGAGGGTATGCATCGCTTCATTTTACCACTTTCCTACCATCTAAAATGCATTACTACTATCATTGAGTCTTCACTAACATAACCATACTCAAATTTCTATTCAAAAGTAATTTATGAATTTCCAAAATATAAATCCTAGCCCCAATAAAATTCTTATCAATAAAAATTTATTTATTGTCAGTCAATTGAAAAAAATAAGTGCACGATTCTTACTTACCCGTCAATTGTGGTACTTAGGTTTCACCTGAGGCTCACTCACCTGACGTCTTGGCACTAATTCTCAATTTGAAAGCTCACGGTAAACCATTAGACAGAGCCACTGCAGTCGCGCGCCACTATTTCAGACTAAATCACACCAGGCGGATTAATTTGATTGAAAAATCAGCTGATGGCTGATGTTAAGACCTTTTGCACTTTGAAATTGTTGAGCTCGGTCAGACGCTCAGTTGATGTAATTTAGTCTAAACTAGCTATTGTGCCCGTCCTTCGTACGGATTATGTTTAGAAATAAGACTAAATATGTTTCGGCTTTTTTTATAGCAACGATCATGAAGTTGTTAGCAGCTTAGGCCCCGTTCAGACGATACAGTTTTTTTGCGGTACGGTTTTTTTACTGTACGGCGTCAACTGTACTGTGATGTACGCACGGACCGGCTTTGCTGCTTATTGCTGTGCTCTCCTCCTTCTTCCATTGCGCTTCCAGTTCAGTTTTATTTATTCCAGTCCAGGATTTTTTTTATTTGTGTAAGATTTTTTTAAATAACTTTCTTACTGAAGGTTTCTCTTAAATCTTGATCAAAGTACACAAATTCTGGTTTCAATATTCCACACATTTTTCTCTCTTTATTTTTATATTAATCTTAAGTCTTGTCCCACAAGGCGGGTCTCTCATATATTAGAGAAATTAAATTTTCGCAATTAATATCTTCCACTTCTGGACACTGGAATTCACTAATAAGAAGATCAATGCTGAAGAATATCAATGAAGAAGATCATTGCTGACGATCTGAAGACTGCTTCCAGCATAATAAGCGTATCGTTTGAACATATCCATTACCGGTACAATACATGTGCCACCGGATACGGATAGTTATTTTGCGGTACAGCTGATTTTAGCGATACAGTTTTCGAAGACAAAACCGAATGTAGAAATCGGCTACAACAGCTTTTTTACTGGATCCAGTTGAAACAGTATTACATGCAAACGAAAGCACTGCAAAATAACTGATACAGCAAATTTACTGTACCGCACAAAAACTGTATTGTGTGAACGGGCCCTTAGTAAACAACTTAGAACGTAAACAATTCAGTAACAGGTATCGGAGAGAATATTTTTTGAGAACAGCTGATTGATATATCATGATAAATTACGGGATTTTTTCTTACATGGTAATAATAGTGCTACCTGGCGAATTCCCAAGAGCCTGGCACAAACCGCACCTTCCTAAAATGATAATTTTTGTTTTGATAAATTCAAATTAGAAAATTTTTTTTTTTTTTCAACAAAGAAATAATTGATAAAACATAAGATGAGCTTTGATTCACCAGACATATGTTTCCTAAAAGACTGCAATGCTCCGACTACACAAGTCTGCAGACAGCGTAAATAACGCCGCGAAGGGCCCACCATTTATATTTGAGAACAGCTGATTGATATATCATGATAAATTACGTGATTTGTTCTTATTCTTATGTGGTAATAAAACTTGGAAGAAATGTATCCAAAATCACACAATACTTGGTTTTTAAACGTTTATTATTCTGTTGAAAAAAAAGTTAATTTAGTTTTTTATAGCTAAAGACATTGTCAATAATGTTTTCAATACTGTTCAATAACTAAAATCCCGATCGATGCTCTCGTTTTTGAGGAGAAGGCCGCGTAAAATGTATCCAAAATCGCACAGTACTTGGTTTTTAAACGTTTATTACTCTGTTAAAAAAAAAGTTAATTTAGTTTTTTATAGCTAAAGACATTGTCAATAATGTTTTTCAATACTGTTCAATAACTAAAATCCCGATCGATGCTCTCGTTTTTGAGGAGAAGGCCGCGAAAAATACTTTTGCGGCCGTGACAGACAGACAGACAGACAGACAGAAAGTGAGATAAGACTATTTTCGGCTTATTTAAAGTATAAAACGTAAAAATAACCAAAAAATATACAATTCTGATAAATGTACAGACAAAACTCTAATTTTATTTATATAGATTGTGGCCCGCGACTGCAGTGGCTCTGTATGATAAGGGCCTCAGTTCCACCTAGCCGTTTGAGCCGTATTGTAATTGAGCGTAATTTGACCTAAAGTTTTCAGTAGTTTCAGAACCACCGCGTAAGTGATATAGTCAAGTCAAAGCTGATCGGTTACCTAAGTTTCTTGTATATTAATTTATTATTCTAATTTGAATTATTTTATAACTTTGATTATACAAATAAATAATTTTATTAAAAAAAACACATTTTATGCACTATTTGAGGATGACTCGGATTTAATATTAGAGTAGAATAACATGGTTCAAATGGCAAGATAAATATTAATGATAACCCATTGATCTCTTCACCTATGATGAACGTGATGCTGTTAGTACAGACACATAATAGATACTGTTTATTCTGTGGTTCAGGTATCTTGGGCTAGTTGTCACAGCTGATTTAAATTGATGAAGTTTGTAACGACTTCTAATAATATTTTACTGGCATTTGGCATTTTGTTACATTCCATCAAAGTTGAAGGAATAAGAAATGAATTCCATTAATTGATAAAAAAATATTCAATTTAAAAAATAAGACTTTCTAGGCTTGATTTCATTTTGGAAGCTTCTTTGCTACTAATATATTTTCGGTGAAAGCCATTTGTATACCACCTGTTAGTTGTCAATTAGAATGTCAAACAAGTCACGAGTGTTTACTATATTAACTTTTGTTTGTGATGTAACTTGGTTAAAGTGTTGATCATTTTTCAAATTGCTTTTATGTATTTTGGGTGAGCTCCATGTTGTGCTGATTAAATATTAATATTTTTAAAATTATTTTTTAACTTTTGTGTTTGTGTCACTCAGAATGTACTAACCTGTAGAAGATAAACTATGATTTTCTTGTTAGTGTTATCTGTATATAATTATTAAAAATTGTTCATTGAGCTTCAATGACTTTTGAAGAACTTGAAATAGCGATCTTCAATTATCTAGTAAGTACTTCTGTTTTTCTGCCAATAAGCTAGATTTTCTAGTGAACATCGTCGATTATTAAATAGAGCATCAATAGATATAAGTAGAGCATCAATCCTAACCTTAAAAATAATTCTGTCATTAACCTTTTACAAATTTACTCTACCATTTCCAAATGACTAATAAATAGGAGTGTTTTTGATGAAGTAGTTTAGGATACTATTCTTAGTATCTCCCTCAAAGAATTTAATGAAAAATAGTCATGTTAATCAACTGCAATAAGGAAGATTTTTTGTCTCATTTTTGTGGGAAAGTTTCGGGGAGATCATATTTCCCCCGTTTTTTTTATAGTTGGCAACATACAAATATATTTTTTGTTATGAAATATGAAGATTTATTCAAAATAAATAGATGATAATATCTTGTGAACTGGCTGGTTTAGGTCTGTAGTTCTCAGGTCGCAACTGAACAAAGTTTATGGCCTCTGACGTGACTTAACGACTGCTTTTTAAGCAGGTGGGACCGTTGAGCTTAACGTGTCCTCCAAAACACGGGAGTGGCCTCAGTGAAAATCAGTAAGGCCAGACGGCTTTTGGGTTAGCAAGCCGCTAGGCCACGGCCATTCCAATAAATAGATGAAAGTAAATAAACATAGAAAGCTATAGAATTACAAATCAGCTCATGCGTTTCCCAAACATAGAGATAGGTTAGGCTATTTTTTGTAGGTGGCAAAAAAACGTTCATAGGCAGTAGTCCCACTGGTAGTGTAAGATTCTTAGTCACTAAAACATCCACCTAAATTTTGCCACAGAATGCTGACTGGGACCGCTAAAAGCATTTCTTTAAAATCTATGAGTACTGTTACACTGTTTACACAAATAAATGTGTCATGCTTAATGTTCAAAATCATCAGTTACACTTCAATCATTCGATATGTTTTTCATAAAGAAAAGTACCCTCCTTTTCCATGAATAATTTATGTAGTTTTTTTTATTTATTGCGGTTGATGTCCACATGAGTTCGGAGACTTGTGCGTGGGTATTGAGGTGAATGATGAAAAACATCCGTGGCTGAATGAGATTCGAACCCAAGGCTGCAGGGAACGAAGCCAGCTAGAGCCGTATCTCATCTTTATCTATCTTGTGTACTTCAGCAATGGAGGTATATTTGGTTTTTCAAGTATTGCATTTAATATGAAAAACATGTTTCTGATGCGATTACAATGAACTGTTTATAAGGGTGATATTGGGTTGTGGTGTTGCAGGCGGCCAGGCAACAGTTGGAAAGACTGCCCAGACGACAGACACAGAGTGCAGCTGGCGGCGGCAGTGCAAATGTGGCCGGTGGCGGCCCCTCCAACAGTGTGCCACTGCACGCGTCCGCCTCAACCGAAGCCACCTCGCAGCCAAGCTCGCAGCACAATTCTCAGCTGCTGCTCTCCAGGTTAGCCAACTTGCAAATTTTAATGTATTGAATCATAAAATGGTACCTCACAAATTTTCTAAGATTTAAGAGCGGTTTGAATAAAAGTGACAATGCTTACAGAAATTCGTTTTGTCTCATTCGATTGTGAAAAGAAAGTGTAGAAAACTGCTGTTCCATCTAAGTAATGAGAAAGAGTAGGTGTGTATTGTAATTGTCATAACGATCTCACCAAAGTGGCAACAATTTGGAACACTAAATTTGGCACAAAGCTTCCTTTAAACTCGATTCAGTTCACCTCGAATCCCGATGTTTGATTTTCCTTTCAGACTTATCAAAACTGAAGTTCAAATTTCTCTTATGGGCACTGCTTAAAAATGTTTAAAATAATTACTGTTTCCCAATAACAGCTGATAACATGATGTGTCACTATGGTGATCATAAAGGTGATACGCCGATCAGCCAAAGCAACAGAGTAGCTCTGTATCAATATTACAGCTGCTAATTACCCAGCGTCATGCAAGCTTATTTATTGTGTGCATTGAGCTTTTCCTGTGATATAAAAATCTAAAGAACTAAAATCAAAACTATGCGGGTGGGTGGAGCTGCAAAGTTGCTGAAAATGTACCATAGTTTACTTATATAAAAAAACACCAAAAATTCAGGAATTAAGTTTATGATTTTAGTGCTTATATAAATTAAGTGACTCCTAATACATTCAATATTAGTATTATAAGTGGCCTATTTATTTGCGGTGTCTCTTAAACTGTAACTATTAACAAAAATGTTCAGAGTAGTTCTATATTTGATTATATTGTCAATTACATTTTTTACCAGAAAAGAAAAGCTCCAAACTGGTTTCCCAGGAAAGGCAGGGTAAAATGCTAGCATCATAATATACTGGCAAGTTTGGGGAGAAGCCATCTTACATGGGTTTGTTGAACGTTTTTTGAAGGAGGCTGCGAAAATGTTTCTTGTTTGTTCACTTTCATTAAACATTGTGGGGGATATAATGAAAATATAACATGGTATAAGTGATAATTGATGATTCAGTTGATTATTTGCGAGTCGATTAATTTATTAGCCAAATAGATGGCTTAGTTTTCATATAAACTTATTATTGTGACTGTGATAAGATACGTTCCCTTCATGTTGTAATTCTTTTATGTTCCTATTTATGTATCTTATGCACTTGACAATTTTCCTGTTTGTACAAATGACTTTGAATGAACAATAAATTCAAATTCAAATTTATTGTTAGTATCCGTCTGTATAGCATGCTTAATTTTGTGTTGGCAGCTGCATGGATGTTAGTCTGACAGATGCGGAATTACAATTTGCGGAACGGGAGCGAGCAGATCGCAGCCTGTTTGTGCAGGAGCTGGTGCTGACGACACTGTGCGAAGAGCCACCACCTCCGCCATCGCCAGTCGAGGCTCGCAGGCCAGACGACAGCAGGCGCGTCACCCAGGCTGCAGCAGGAGTACACCAACAGGCTTCACAACAGCAACAACAGCAGCACCATCATCAACAACAACAACCGCAACAACAGCAACAGCAACAGCAGCAGCAGTCGCAACAACAGCAGGGCGCTGCAAGAGCCGACTGGGAGCCAGCGCTGCGCAGGGTAGTGGTGGGTAGGGGCGGAGCGGGAGCGGGGGCGGGGTCAGGACCGAGGCCCGCGCCACACCAGCAGCAGCATGCGGCGGCAGTAGTGGGGCGACGAGCGCCCACCACAGGCACGGGCACCATTCGGTGTGAGACGGTGCCTCTAGCCGCGCCCACGTCGGCACCTCCACCCTACGCGGGAGCGGCGCGCCGCAAACCTGTCCGGCCAGTCCAGTCGTCAGAGCCTCCGCCCTCGCTCTAGTCCTCTGTCCCTGTCTTGGATTCCCAACCGCAGCCAAACGACCTTTCCTTCTAAAGCAAAGTTAAACGATTGTCGCCTTCGACTCGGCGTGCGGCTCAGGGCGCACGTGTATGCGACTAATGCCTTATTATGCAGCCGCAGTCGACCGACCGATCGACCGCGCGCCACTACTTTTCTTTCAACTCGAGTCGACGGCACCTGCTTGTATAATTATTTACCTCCAAATTCTTGATAATATATTGTTCTTACACGTATACAATCATAATATATACAACATATTTAAATGGTTTTCATTATTATTTAGTTTATTAGAAATAATGTATTTATTTCAATTATAATAAATCATAGTACATTGTTGTTGTGTCTTGTTTTGGCGGTTTCTTTCTCCAAATGAAAAAATCATGTGAGGGACATGAGTATTCGTTATAATATGACATAGTTTGTTCCGTCTCTTTTGCCAGCAATATTGGTTTAATCTGGCAATAGTTTATTTAAAGTCTTTCATAACTGCTTCTTAAAGTGATTTCTTCGATATTTCATATTAATTTAATTTCTGTAACTATTTGGCTCTTTTATTTATAGAATCTTGAATCACTTGCGTATTATATTATAATTTCCCATCACTTCAAGTGCTATGTATATTATATAAAAACTAATATTTTTACTAGACTGAGAATAGTTAAAATTTCTGATAGAAATCCTTCAACTTGCAAAGTGGATTTTAATGCTTGAATGGTACATGGATAACACAGGAAGGCGGATTAAATTTTCCTGTTGCAGAGTCTGATAGATAAAATGGCTTTAAAAGTGACATTTGTACAATCTTGTAAATTTTAAATTGTATTTAAAATAATCGTTCTCGAGTTTTTAATTTGTGTTTAGTTGAGGAATAAACAATTATTATTTATATATGTGAAAATATGGCTGATCAACTTGAAATGAATAAGTCAGATCTTGAAAATTGAAATTTCAAATTTTGGTGGCCTAAGCAACACTATATTTATTATGTAAATAACATACAAAATCAAAGCTTGGATTTAAATATTTTATTTGTAAATTTTTGAACAGTATAAATTTTCGTGTGCATATTGTTCAAATTTTCAAAGTGATGGTTTCATTTGATAATACTCATCTAAAAAAAGATTGAAAATAAGGAATGGACTGGAATTGAATTTAATTTATAATTCTGAAGGTGTGTGTACATTTTTTTACCAAAATCATTGAAATTGTTATGGAAATTGAATACCGTTAAATCATATTCTTACCTTAAAACTAATGTCTCAAGATTTGTTGTTCAATAAAGTTATGAGATATTTAAATTTTTCATTAATATCCCTTGTGTTATTTTCACAATACAGTATGCTTCCTAATTAATAAGAATTGTATTGTTTTGAAAATTTGAAAAATATACATTTTCATCAGTATGCTCTTTTTTGAGAATTTAATAGTGACAAAATTAACATGAAATAATGATAGAACAATGTTGATGGAAACTCAACGTATTTAGTTTTTCATTGATTCTTCTAGAGTAACTTATTATTTTCCTGGGTGTTGAACTTGAAAGAGGGCCATCATGATTATAGTTATCACTGATTTTATAAAATTCACCAGTTAATGGTGTTGTAAATAAAGTATGTGTCGTTTCATTCATATGGACTTGTTCGTTTTCAATCATGTTCCTGGTTAGTCTTATCAGTTGACTGTCTACTTCATTGATGGAGTTTGTCAATTTCTGGAGAATGTGAATTTTTTCAGTAACTAATTCAAATAACCCCTCAGGAAGAAGCCTAGGCTAGTCAGAAGTGAGGGTCTTTATGACACAATCTGTTGTAATGATTCTCCCATTAGATTATTATGTTACATCTTCATAGAGAGCGAGTTTTATGCTCGAACTGCTCACTTCAAACAGCGATATTTGTACTAACTGATCGAAAAGAACAACTTTTTTCCCCACTCCAGATCGAGTCATTCTAACATTCCTCGCACTATTTTAATTAAAAATTAAATTATAATTGACTTAGTAATTGCAAGACCAACACTAAATCCGAATCTTGGACTTATGGGCTTGCAACTTTAATGTCAATCTTGGTCCCTCTCGTGTCAGTACAGTAGAACAACGCTCTATAGGGCTAGCTGTTGTACGGTATGGCATCAAACCACAAAATGAGTCTCAATAATACCTTGTAAGGTCAGGAGAGCAATTTATCGGCACTTGCTAGCATTTGATAGCTACTAGACTTCATAATTATAGTGTAGGGGTGATATATGGGTTCGATATGGGACAACGATTGGCCGATCTATATCTTACAGTTTTTCTGTGTTTCAAGAAAAAATTTCAGTAGTAATGCTCATAATAATTATTAAAAGAACAAAGAATGCCGAATACTGTTATCATGCCTGATTACAGAATAACGTAAATTCATTTGTCCAAAAATTGTAAAAACTAGCAGTTTTTTTAAACTTTATTTTCTAATGCTAAAATAAAATGTTTTCAACTTTGATTTTTTTCAAAAATTATTGTAAAAACTCTGACATATATATGTCACTGCTTTTTCCTTAAATCCTTTTCAAGCACTAGTGCAAGAGGTTCACTTTAGATTAACGAATGTAAGCATTTAGACACACAAATTTATTACCGTACTGATGTCAGGTAAATTTATAATGATGTTGAAGATCCATCTTGTTTCCACTAATATGTAATATAAATTTAAAAACACTTGAGTGGAAATTAACTCACATTATGGCGTGACGGCCGTTTCACTCTGTTGTCTAGAGCATCGTCAGACGACCCACAGTACTCTGATTTCACAAATGCTCTAAACAACAGAGTGAAACGGCCGTCACGCCATAACGAGAGTTAATTTCCACTTAAGTGTTTTTTAAATTTATATTATAAATTTTGAGAAAATTACTATCAGCCCGCTGAAAAGAGGAATTAAAATAAATGCTTTTGGTATTATGACAACCTTTGATTCTAGTATGAGCAGGTGTTTAGTACATTCATTTGATATTATTTGCTGGCACTTCATAGTTTGTAAGACGAATTTCATTTTTCAATATCAATTTATTCTTATTCGTCTGAATAAATTATAATTATTATTTATTAATTTATTGTCAACTTATTAGTAACTGTGTCGCATATACTATGGTTGTGCCTGAAGACGAATGATTAATCAATTCCGTAACTAAATGATTAAAATTGATATAAAAATACTTGTTTTCTCTTAGCTGGCATTGAAATATATTTGATATGTTCTAGTGAACAGAAATAACTCACATTTAAAAGTCATTTTCTCATTCATGCTCATTGTAATTTAGTTCAAACTACACCAAATCATCGTTAAAATAGAATCCACCTATAAAAATGAGTACCGTACGTTAACTTGATATTATTTAAAAAAAGCTACTTTAGCGGTAATTTTATGTCCATAAAAATAGTTATTGTACAACTGTAAAATATTACTGAATAAATAATTTAATTATTATCGTCAGTAGTTCAATCTCAATCCCGAGAATTAGCACTTCATAATATTATAATAGAAGTAGTAAGTAGTAGACACTGACAGTTTTTGTACTTATATTTTTATGCAGTACCTGTGTTATTAAATTAAAGTTAATAAGAATCAATATAATAGACGGGTAGCTAACTTGAACCATTTTACAATAGCCTAAAAAATGAACATCAATTTCCTGCCGACTTAAATAATTTTTATTGCTTTGAGTCCTCTCTTTTGCTTTCTCAACCTACATATTATGTCCACGCTTGTGCTACTTTTTCCAACGTGCCTTCTGCAACCTGCAACTGGTTTTGCAACATTAAATTCATGTTTGGCATGCTTGAAGTTGGATTTCGGACTTTTTCTCAAGATAAACAAGAAACGTGTTTGTGATAAATCGATTGACATTTCTACACTATTAGCAGTTTAACACTCTTTCGTCAGGGTATCTTCATTTTACCGAAGAGAGAAACATGCATACCTACTTGTGGCAATTTTGCTCTTGAAGACCAGACTTATTCTGTCCAAATGGTCCAGTAATTTTCTCGCTGCTTTGAATCCAAAAATACCGTACTCATTCTGTGTGATTGAAAAGAGTTGCCTCGGGCACATTGATATAATAATCAATTGTGCCAATAATTATTATTATTATTGATTACAAAAGATCCATCTGGACATATTCATCTCATTGACGTATTAAGTAAAAAAGTTATTGTACGGTACTAAATATTGATAGCCTAATATTTAAATATGAATGGTTGCCGCTATTCATAATACTTTAACATCCAGTCAAATAAAATTTGAGATCGAGCATTATCGGCCTTAATTGTTTCTCACATCCCTCGCAGCTGCTGTAATCATACCATAATCATTACACTACAACAGTGGTTCCCAACAGGTGGTCCGCGATGCCAGAGGGGTCCGCAAGATATAATTAGTAATTGGAATAAAAATATATATTGGTACAGAAACAGATTTTCAGAAATTATAATTGTACACTGATGGATGCACTCTTTATTTCCACAAATAAATAATGACTTATATAATATTACTGTTTACTTATTTTCCACATGTTTTGAAGACAAAACTGAACACAAATTAAAGACAAAACTGAACAAAAATTTTAAGATCTATCTTTTTCCTCAAAAAAAGTCAACCTTATTCCTAAAACTAAAATAAAAAGTTAGTTTGAAGTGACTGACAATTGAATAAACTGACAAATGTACATAAACAGAATTTATTAATTTCGAATTCCTTTAATTGCTATTACTTTATACTGAAGACTTCCGCAATGGCGGATATTGACAACAGCATTGATTCCCATCGATTCCCATCAACTGTTCAATGCTGTTGTCAATATCCGCCAATGCGGAAGTCTTCAGTATAAAGTAATAGCAATTAAAGGAATTCGAAATTAATAAATTCTGTTTAAAATAAAAACTCTTATTTCGCACTTTTTAGGTACTTGGTACTGTGATATGCAAGGCACCAACCATGTATTAGTATTCCATTAGCTTAGCGGCTAAGTTCATTATAATTACGAGTCGAGGGTAGGGGGAATGAGAAAATTTATAACTAGGTTTAAGAATTAGTGGGGGTCCTTGTCATTATAGCGAATGGATGAGGGGGTCCTTGGAAAAATTTTGTTGGGAATCCCTGCACTACAAAATGAAATTATAGGTGGAATTTCCACCTCCATCACTGGGGTTGACTGGTAGAGAGGATCAAGAGTCCTAACTCTGTCCTTAATAGCCTAATAGCAATTAATCAAACCAAGCGTGTTTGGTGGCTTGCTGAGGAAGGTCTTCAAAACATAAAACACCTATGCTACACCCAAAATTGGAATTGAAATTCAGTGTGTGGGCACAAACGATTTTTGAAAATTTTACTACTATTTCTTAAGTACCACGTAGCCTAAAAGTTTCAGATACCGTACATTAAAGACTAGATGATGAGTTCCAAATACTGCTTTTAAAAAAGCTACTTCAGCCCCCCCACAATAATATTGACAATTTTTCAAATTGAACCCAGATAGCCGCTAGCGCGGGGCGCCATTAACGAAAATGACAAATATATTGATGATAGTGTAGACATTTGTAATTTCTTTAACAGATATTATCAACTGGTTGCTAAGAATCTTCAAAAATCTCTTAATACAGGTATTAGTGACATGAGGAATACTGAGGGGATTCAGAACGAATTAAAATTCCACCAGTATCCCAAGACGAGTTGTCAAATATCATTGATAGTTTAAATAATAAAAAAACTGTAGGAATGGATGGGGTATCCAGTAAAATTCTGAAAGAATGTAAAGATCAATTGTTAGACCCTTTGATTCATCTGATCAATCATTCATTAGAACAAGGTGTTTTTCCAGATAACTTAAAAGAGGGGAAGATCTTGCCAATCTTCAAAAGTGGTGATAGAGAAAAGGTAGAAAACTATAGGCCCATTAGTATTTTAAATGTAATAAGTAAAATTTTTGAAAGAGTAGTTCTAAATAGGTTACTTCTGCACCTTCAAGAAGCTAACTTTATCTGTGATGAACAGCATGGCTTCCAGAAAGGGAGATCAACAAAGACAGCCATAGTTTCTCTAGTTGAAAAACTAATAGATATAATAGATTCAGGTGATAAAGCTACTGCAATCTTCTTAGATCTGTCAAAGGCATTTGATTGTGTTAATCATAGAACTTTATTGGAAATACTGCAAAATGTAGGTGTAAATGGGGTTGAACTGAAATGGTTTGAATCATATCTTATTGGGAGAAAACAATGTGTAGAACTAACTACAGTAGTTGGTAATAGTATAGTAAAGAATAAATCTAATAAATTAGAGGTGCAAGCTGGAGTGCCTCAGGGGTCAATACTAGGTCCATTGCTTTTTTTGTTATATGTCAACCGTTTACCTAAAGAATTAATTAGTGGTAGAGCCCTATTATTTGCTGATGATACATCACTCATTTTCAGCAATTCCATTCTAGATAATTTAGAAATAAGTGCCCATATAGGTGTGCAGTCCATTGTCCAATTTTTAAATCAGTTGAAATTAACTATAAATAGTAAAATATGCCAATACCTTCAATTCAAAAACAAACATAATTTAAATGAAGATAGGGCTATAAACGTGTTTGTAAACGATAATCAATTAGACCAGGAAGAAAAAATTGCATTTCTAGGAGTTATGTTGGATAGACGATTGACCTGGACTCCATACATTGAGAAAATATGTAGTAAAATTTCATCTGGGGTATTTGTCCTGCGACAGCTCGCTAGATTGAATTACAAAAAGTTACTTTTTACAGCTTACCATGGGCTCTCACTGTCACATATTAGGTATGCTATCTTAGTATGGGGTAATTCATCAAAACAAAATCTTGATAGGGTGTTTAAGATCCAAAAGAAAGCGGTTAGGTGTATAGAAAGAGTAAATAGATTAGATTCATGTAGGCCGTTGTTCAAGAGACTTGGTCTCCTAACTGTACCCTGCTTATATGTGTATGAAGCTACTCTATATGTAAAAACGAATGATATTAACCAAAATCTTGATGTACATGATTATAATACAAGAATCCGAGGAGATTATCACTTGGTGAGTCACAATAGTAGCTTATTCAAACAAAAACCTAGTTATATTGGTAGGAAATTCTACAACAAGCTACCGCAGTTGTAAACTGTTCAAACTGTTTTTGAAGAGTCTTGAAAATATAGAAATATTTAAAAAACAATTGAAGAAATATTTAGTTGATAAAGCTTTTTATAGTGTACAAGAGTTCCTTTCACATCAAAATTAAGCCTCACCTCAACTAATTGAAGTAATTATGGTATCTTGTGTATAATATTGTTGATCTGACTTGTCTTATAGTCCTTAACTGGAGTCTCCAAGACGTAATCTACAATAGGCTAATCTTTGCAAAATATTACCTACAGATAACAGATAACCTGCAAAGATAACGGGGGGATTCTCTCTGAATTTTTTAAAAATTTAAATGATATAAAACACCATTTAAATCACTTCTTCAGCTCCACAATTGAATCTAATTAAAGAGAAAATCCGAAAATCTACTGTAACAAACTAGGTGGCTTCATCTCGTTATCTAATTTAATTTAATCAGAATAATTTAATTTCAATCCAGGTAGGAACTGATTTTCAGCGTTAAACTTGTTGAGTAGAAACAAATAAAAAATGTGATCGAAAAACAAACATAATTAGACATAACATTCCATATAATCAATGTTTCATGCCCATATAGATTTATAATCCTTTTTCTCACCTTTTGCTCTTCTCGCCATAAGTCAGCTTCCTTCCAGATCAGGCACATGGCTATCGTGTGTAGGGAAAATGCGCTGATGCCCATGCATGTCGGGTTATAATTTATTTATTAACTTTTCGTGTGAAATTTAACGACTTGCAGTCAAATATTTGTTAAGAATAAGTATAATAACTCACTTAATCTGGCCGAGTACTTTCAAATCTATGAGATCCATCTTCAGAGGCCTCTGAAGATGGATCTCATAGATTCGAAAGTACTCGGCCAGATTAAGTGAGTTATTATACTTATTCTTAACAAATATTTGACTGCAAGTCGTTAAATTTCACACGAAAAGTTAATATTAACAACGCAGTTCGTCATGGAACAAGAAATCCAGGAATATAATTATTTATTGTTGTGAATCCAAAAGAAAATACTGTTCTTCATCTCCTTGATACGGGTGGTACACTTCCAAACTTTGACCACAGACAAACCTGTGCTTTTAAACCTGTTCTTTAATCTGTGCTTTGACTCTTCAAAGAACTCAATGTCATCTTTCTTGAAACTAACGTATTTTGTGTGTCTGTGTCAGTGTCTCTGTCATAGCTGGATGGGTATTTGATGTTTTTTTCTGTAATGGATAAAACTCGTCATGACCAGATTTATTTTTAATATAGGCCTATACCAAAGCTTTAGCAGTCATAAAATTCCCAATCTCAATATAACTAGAACTAAAATGCAAAGAAGCTTTATATATCTATTGTACTAGGTATTTTAGCTTTAGTTTGATTGAGATTGATAATAATGGCCCTTACACTTATCAATAATACTGTCAATAAAATTCGTCAGTATTTGTCATCGTGTATGATTTTTGAAGTTTTTGTTAACCTATTTCGTTGAGAATTAATTAGTTGATCAAAAATTAACAAATAACTAAGTACCGTATGAAAAAAATAAAGAAAAGGCTTGTTTGGCTTTAATACTATTTACTGACAATAATATTACTGATTATTATTAATATTTACTATTATTACTGACAATAATATTGATGTGCACAAAACTCGTCAATAATATTGTCAATAACAGACGGTATTGATGGTGGATTTCTAGAAATCTAGTGATATTCTTCAACACAAGTCATCAATACATCAGTAGGCCTATTATCTTTTTGTCTCAATATTATTTTCAATACTAACTTATATTGACAATATTTTTACTAGTGTAAAGGCCCTAAATGACAAGGCTGTTGAAACTATAGTACGGTATCTCGTTAGTAATAATAAATTTGGTTGTGGCAACATCAATCCTTAGGCACATATTACACTGTAAAACATATTATAAAAGTTGGACACCATTTTATAAAAAGATGCCTGGCGCTGTATTACCTAAAAGATGAGCCTTGATAGAGTCGCTGTATTAGCCAGAACCCAAGGCTCTTTATGGTGGCGCGGTTGATTGGAGCACTTGTCTGAGATAAGACTGATAGGGTTCTATAGCTCGCTTCGTTTCCCGCAGCCTTGGGTTCGAATCTTATTCAGCCATGGATGTTTCTCATTATCACCCACTCACCTCATTACCCACGCACAAGTCTTCAGACTCATGTGAGCATCAACAATAAAAAAAAAAAATAAAAAATATGCGTTAATAAAAAAACGTTTCAACCTAAAATATGTAACCAGATAGTCAATCTGAGACATGATGTTATTTGCAAATTTCTAGCCTTTTTGACGATTTTAATAACCAGGTTGCTTCGTATTGTATATGGTACATCAGAAGGAATCTGCCCAAACTAATCTAGCTGATTCCTCTCATAAAATAAATATAAAAGTACAAGTACTCATAAAAACATAGGTTCGAAAACGCTTCGTTGCAGAAATAAATATGGCTAAGTTGATTGATTAAACCATATTTAATAACTAAAGAAGCAGAAAACTCAAATGAAACTTGATGCAGATCTGTAACTACCATATAATTATTGAGATATTTTACAAAATACGTAAAATGACGATAATAAAAAACTTGTTTTCTCAAGTTTGAAGTGGATTAATTTTGTGTATCCATAAACCATTTTCCCCAATGTGAATTGTAGACAATTCAATTCTGAAAATAAATTTTGAGTCTATGCCTTTAGTTTATGCCAAAAGCACACCCTAGTCATAAAATCAATTTCTCATTGATCAAAACACTTGTAGATTCTATAGCCCAATTATTATACTTTATGACAATTTCGATATTGTAAACAATCAGCAGTAACCTACAAATCAGAATTCAGAACAGCTGTTTGAAGCTATAAAACAGACAACCCATAGCTATGTGAGGTATGAAATCTTTTATAAAACATAATGCCCACTCATTACTTTTCTTTACTTAATATCTCTATCTTTATCTTTTATAAAAATCAGTCAAAATCGGCTACACGGTACATATAAAAGATATTACACTAAAAGATTTCTATCAAAGAACTTATATATAACATGTTTGCATTGTAATACGGGCTTTAGCTTATTTATTATGGATATCTAACACAATTTCCATCAAAAATTAAGACTTTCTCTGAATCAGCCATTCCTTTCTCCACAGAACTTGTAGAAGGGCATCTGCTTGTGATGGTGGCAGCAGCTTTTCTTCCTCAATTTTATTTTCACTGCATAAGCCTATGGAAGACGATTGCACTGTCTCTAATAGCATCATGGGCTTTAAAAACTGATCAATCGTTTGTCTTTTCATATTGCATGCACGATATATAACTCTCAACTCTCAACCAATTATGGTACTATCAGAACACGCACCACCGGTACTCAATACAATCATGTTAAACTAACCGTTCACTGATGCTTACGTGACAACCGTGACTGAGTTGATGTTTGATTATCAAAAGGCGCGAATTGAAGAAAAAGATGAGAATCGAAGGGGATTACGAAGGCGATTTGGGGATATATATATCCTCTCTGAAATTCTCAACTTACAATAAAAAATTCTGCATTCATGTAATTTATGGGGGTGAGCGGGTACAGTTTTTTTCAGGTGATATCCCCCAAAATATTTTTTTACTTCTTGATATCACCCCGAAAAAATTTGGGATTCGCCCATGGTGAATGAGTAACTAAAGCATGTGATGGTGGCTATGAGGGCGTGACCAATGAAACTTTATGCAAGTACTACAAACTGCTGTAAGATAGCGCTTGCTTCATCCTTCCTCATTCTCAATCATTCAGATTTAGAGGTTGCGCAGATGTATGCTTGGAACGTTTGGATACGCAATAATTACCATATTTTTAATTGATTTATTTTATTGATTATCTTCAAATCAATAAGACTTATGAACTTTTCAGTGAAAACCACAAATGAGATAGATAGTGAGATAACCTTCAAAGATTTTTATGATCTTTTCAGTTCATAAAAATAAAACTTGGTGAGAATAAGTTTTGTAGGTACTAAAATCCTGTTTAATGTAGATAAATGGATGAATAAATTAATAAATGATGTGGATCCAACTAAAGTGTGTGTTTTAAATGTTTTGCATAATTTATTTTTTATTGTGAAGCAGGTAAGTTCATGATACTATTTCTATTATTGTCTTCCTCAAACAGCTGGAATGCATTTTAATACATTAAATTGTACAGTGTCCAGCATAATAAAATTAATCATTATCATTGAATTGAAATCGAATCTCAATGTTGTTCACCTACATTTTTTATTAAATAATTTAATTTGTTAGCATGCCATGTGATAAGACCATAATTTAACTAACTAACCAACCTTTGTAGGTTTAATGAATCTATGACAATGAATATGATATCTGTGATGTTTTCCATGACGAAATACTTAATGAACAATCTAATATTAAAACTGACACTGATGTATTTCACTTTTAAATAATGTTTAAATAAAGCATCTCCAATATATGTGAGTAAAACATTATTTAAAAGTGAAATACAGTGTCAGTTTTAATATTAGATTGAATATGATATATTAGCCATTCTATGATACAACTAAATTGTCTTTCAATATTGTATTGCAAATAATATAGGAAAAATGTTCTGAACACTAATATTCACTAGCCTACTTGTAATCATGTGTGAAAAGGTTAATGCAGAAAGGTAAAAATAATTAACTCTTTTAACTGAAATCCTAATTCTTCAAACTTAATTGGTTAAATAATTTAAAACTTACCGTAATTATTGTCAACTGTTTTTTTTCAAATGCATGTAAACATCTACATTCAAATAAATCCATTAATCAAGTTTTTTTATTTTATTAGTTCATATATCAGAGTTTACGTTTTTATGGTATTTGCTCGAAATTGGAGGTAAATGCAGGGGTTCGTTTTATTGAGTAGACTTTTATGGAAAAGTAGTAAGATGGGATAGGATATCACTAATTATAATGTGAAGTGAGCTCAATTGCTGGATACATTCATCTATAATAATCTTTGTATGACTAAATAAGTCATAAATATTAGTGAGGAATCATCAGTTTTAATAATAATTATTAAAACAATTATTATTATTTAGCTTATTGGGATTGATGAAGAAATGAAACCGTTCATCTGGTAAGTGATAGGGGTTTTCCTGTCTTAGCCCCAATGTTTTCCAATGCTTGTTGTCAGTAACTTACTTTATTAAGGACCTATCAGTACCTTATCATCTTCATCCAATATTACAGAATCAATTGACTGCAAATAGCATGTATTGCAGTTTTTGCATGTAGTAAAAGTATTCCTGAGCTTGATCAATAATTATTATTTTTTGTTGCTTTGCGGAATTCTTACGGAACGATATTGTTTCAGGTTTTTTTTATTAAAAAGAACAAATAATGCAGTCATCATGATATAAATTTATTAATAGTTTTTCTGTGAACTCCTGTTCAATTTTTTATGAAAATTGGGAATAAGGTATTAAGAATAAGGTATTGCTCAGCTAATCAACTCTACCTATGAACATTAGAAACTAGATGAAACTACGACATTGATCAGTCTGAATCTGATCATTGTTCATGTAGGCCACGCCTTGCCTCACCTCACTTTACAGAGAGAATGAGCGACTGTGTGTGAGAGCATATGAGTGAGGTAGCTTTGTGATGTATTTATTGTAAATACGATTAGGTTATAGGAGGCTCTCCACGAGAATGGCATTGGCCTCTGGAATTGTACATTTTATGTTAACCGATGCCTTATTATTTGTGGCGATCCATCTGTATCAATAGCCTATATTTACTTATGCCTTGTATATTTTGGCCTATCATCTAACTTAAGGAATAGAGAAACTTATAATAGCTGATAAATGCCAAAATATATTTTATTTCACTCAAATATGGGAAGCAGAACGGCCATGTTTATTTTTTGTAGTCAAATACGTGCACAAGTAGTGGCTTGAAACAGATTATCTTCTTTGTTGCAATTTTAGCATAGATTTGTCCAACCCCTCTATTATTAGAAAGTTTGAGCAAAATCTAGTATTTACAATAACGCTAACCTGAACGCTCTATAGGCGATCTGGAGATCGACCGACAGCGCTCCGAGCGGAGGATCTTGCACTAACTTAGTGAGTCAAAATCTGATCGCCATTAATTCGTGTGCTAAATTGTCTCACTTCAAATACGTTTTTTCAAAAGAATATTTCTTTAGGCAAACATATTAAAAATGCCCAAGAGCCGTATTATGTGTTGTGTATATGGGTGCAGTAATACCTATGAGAATACAGAAGGAAAAGGTGTTTCATTTTATTCATTTCCTGATCGACCTTACAAAAAGGTTAGATGGGAGAAATGGATCTCTAATGTTCGAAGGACTAAGTGATATTATATTTACAAATTATTCCATGTGTTAAAGATTGCTGATTGATGAAAATTAGACGTTTTCTATGCACTTGTGTGATTGATATTTGTAATTAAAGAAATTAATCCTAATAACAGCTTTGAGGTTATGTTTTTGTTATTATTAATTAATATTAATTTATTGTAAGCAGAGGCGGATTTATACAGTTGGCACCTCTCGGCAGTTGACTTTTGATAAACAAAGTGGAAATTTTTTGAAAAAAAGATTGTAAAACACCATTGACGCTAGTTTGTCTTATCACTTTTCCACGTATAATACCTTTGCACTCCTCCTCATCAAAAACATGATTACTCTCTACAAGGTTCTTCTCTTTTTCTACATTAGATTTTCTTAAAAAATCGCAATTTACTTCTTTAAATCTTGTTTTTATGATAAGTTTCCCAATGTTAGCCATTATAAACAATGCAACTAACTCACTATACTGCTGTCGATTTATGCCGCCCAGAGTTTGCGACGGTCGATCTTTCGGCTAACTTCTGATCGCCTATGCATCTGCCTGCTTTGCATCTGTGGCATTGCTTTTAGAGTAAGCAGATCATAATAAAATGTTCAGGTTACAATTAGCTTTATCATTAAAATTATTTGCCAAAAATTTATAAATGTGCTTGATAGGTACGAGAAAGAAAAATGTTGAAAGACAAATCATTCCTAAGTGCAATAAGCATGAACGTAAAATATTTCGTGGCCAACTGTGTGAATTGGCAAACATGAGTTTTCACTAGTACAAGTCCGGCACTCCATACATCTATGACTCATAGCTAACGTGTAGGTGTAGCTCGCTCATGGGACTTTGTTCGTAATTTTTGTTCTCTGGAAGTGAATAGAAAGAATTTTGGCAGTACATGCTCGCATTAGTCCATTTTCCGATCAGAAAGTCAATTATTTTGAGAAACTGCTGTGAAATTTAAAAAAAATGGTAATTTATGTTCTAACTATCCATTATCTTCAATACTAATATTGTTCTGTAGCGTGTATTGTTATTTCCGGAATATCTGTTAGCATGTGGTAATCTAACCTCTTCGTTCATGTTCTGTAAAACTTGATTTCTTTTGTAGATCGTACGAAAATAACGTACGTTTTTCAAAGGAGAAATATGAAAGTTTGATCGAATCATCTAATTGCATTCTTTACCGGTCTTTAGCCTTGTTTTCATTTAAAGTTATGTATAAATTGGCGTTCTTTTATCATGAACCTGAACCGATTGTTACTCTTATTCATTGCTAGTAGTAGAACTTGTAAGTTCTGGAGTATTTTCTCTGTGGAGTAAGCTAAAACTACGTTTGCTAGAAAAAATTTGCTTGAATACAATGCTTTTAGAAACTACATTATGCCCAAGAAGCCTACTAACGTCCTAAGGCCCGGCCCAAATAGAAGCACAACCCGTTCTGCATTTGTTACTGTTAGTGCTTTTGTGACAGTTTTCAAATTTATAATCAAGTAAGGTGAACTTAGCAATTATCGACCCACTACCAAACTTCTAACTTGAAAAACATGGATGTGCAAGTTAGTTTTCAACAAATGATTTAAGCAATATGATTTTTTTGGTTTTTGTCTCCTAAATAACATATCAAGTTTGAAAATCAATGAGAAATTATTTAAACAGAATTTATTAATTTCGAATTCCTTTAATTGCTATTACTTTATACTGAAGACTTCCGCAATGGCGGATATTGACAACAGCATTGAACAGCTGATGGGAATCGATGAATGCTACTGTACAAAAATATCAGTCACCACCGGGAATCGAACCACGGACCTCTCAATTGCCGGTTGAGCGCCCTTAACCACTAGACCATGGAGACCTTTCTGTACAGCAGCATTCATTTTCAACTTGGCCATATCGGCTCGTATCTCACAAGTTAGTTTGAAATGACTGACAATTAAATAAACTGACAAATATACATAAACAATATACATAAACAAATTAATAAATTCTTTTTATGTATATTTGTCAGTTTATTCAATGTCAGTCATTTCAAACTAACTTGAGAAATTATTTAATATTAATATTTTTAATTTATTATATTAAAAATGTGATGGGGCCGATGATTGTTGTTTATCTTATACTTGCCTCTATCTCTTGTTAAAAAACATCCAGAAAGCCTAAACCAACCAAAACGAAACCAAGTTTTTGATCGCAAGATGCGAAACGGATTGGTCCATTAAGGAGAGCTAAGTTGATGTCCGTGAATTAATAGAACCCTATCAAAATTTAAAAAAAAATTCACATTAACGACATCACTTCAAAATCATAATAGCCTGTTACATAATCGCTACATTTATGAAAGAAAATTTTCTATTTATCTAGAAAACATCTATAAAACCAATGCCAAACTAAAACTAAATTCAGCAATTTAGAAGTAAAAAATTCTTGCGTTCTTGGTATTGTCAAAATTGATTTATGAATTTGTTGCAGCAACCGCAAATAATCCTACTGAAAGAAGGCACTGAGAACTCTCAAGGCAAGCCGCAGCTTATATCAAACATAAATGCGACGCAAGAGGTGGCTGAAGCAGTCAGAACGACGCTCGGCCCTCGTGGCATGGACAAGCTGATCGTCACCAGCGGTGGAAAAGCTACCATATCAAACGATGGAGCAACCATCATGAAACTGCTCGACATCATTCATCCTGCTGCCAGAACACTCGTTGACATCGCCAAGTCACAAGATGCCGAGGTACTGAAGTGAAGCTTTGCCATCGAAATAGTGTTTTATTTAATTTCCAAATTACATTCATAATAATCTTTATAAATTACACGGTGTTATAAAATTGTTAGAATGTGACGAATAATATCAGGAATAACACATTGATAAAGTTCTCTTCTACATTAAATGTTACAATTAAAATGTAACATTAAATGCTGCAACAGAAGAAGCATCTTCCTAGAAGTGAAATGGATTCCTCCAGTTCAAACAAAAACAATAAGAAATTAAATTTTACGGAATATTTATGTGAGAAACCCTGAAACGTTCAGCTTGTCAGATTATCCATGTTATTTTGTCATGTAATACATCTCAAAATAATGTAATTATAAGCTTTTTTCACTAATACTTGTTAGTGATGTGGGCCGGGTGAATTCCCAGTGGGTAGGTATTTATAAATAGGGTATTTACCCCAGGCCGGGGTATTTATAATTTTTATTGAAGTTAGAGAAGATTGAGTTGTCTTTTTGCAATTATTATCCTGTAAGATTTTACCTCGGGCCACTCCCGTGTTTCGGAGGACACGTTAAGCTGTCGGTCCCGGCTGCCTAAAACCAGTCGTTAAGTCACGTCAGAGGCCCTGAACTTATTCAGGTGCGACCTGATAACTCTGACACCAGACCTGAGCCAGCCAGGTCACACGATATTATTATTATTATCCTGTAAGGATAGAAAAATGATGATAAAATGTGTTTAACCATTTTTCATATGGTCCCCACTAGCATTTTACTTCTGAGCATGATCGACATAAATACCCAGGTCCTGGGTATTTATGATTTTCTTCGTTTTTTGTGGGGATTTTATTGAAAATGACAAAAAGAGTTTATAAAAGTAATAAATATTATTTAGAAAGAGAAACATTTGACCTAATATATGTAAACTAACCCAAGGAAATAATAAAAAATCAGTCTGTAGGATGGTAAGATTCAATAATAATTTTAAAAGGATTTTTGTTCAAGATATTTTTTGTAGTACTAAAATAAAACATACTCATACATAAACATCAATATAAAATAAACATAACTCACACTAAACATACCTTAAACAAACTATGACACAAAGCTTTAAATTTAAAATTAGACAAAAATGCAGAAGGAATTTTTCAAAATAAGTTTATCCAGATTGGAGTTGAGAGGTAACACTGAAAACCTGCATATTTATCTTCATTAAAAATTTTTAGTTTTGGACATTCCAGGGTTGCATCACTGCACACCTCCCCCCTCCCCACAGCTATCACTCATATCTTTAATTATTCGCTTCAAATGGGAATATTCCCTTCTCTTTGGAAATATTCTCTAATATCTCCAATTCCTAAAAATAATAACCCAATGTCTCCACAAGAATTTCGAGCTATCAGTATAACTTGCACCATTTCTAAAGCGCTTGAGAGGGCCGTTCATTGTCAGAAAACAGATTACCTCAACTCTTTCAATTTCTTTGACCAACATCAGAGTGGATTCCGCTTGTTCCATAGTACATCCACAGCTCTATTGAAAATCACTGATGATATTCGCAAAGCTATGGATAACCGTTCTTTAACTCTTCTTGTTTCATTTGACTTCAGCAGGGCTTTTGATAATATCTGTCACTCAATCCTACTTCACAAACTCTCATCACAATGCAATTTTTCTCTGTCATGCCTATCTTGGTTCAGATCATACCTTTCTAATAGATTTCAGTATGTCAGGGGAGCTGATGGACGAACTTCTGGGTGGCTACCTGTTGTAGCTGGTGTCCCCCAGGGTTCAATTCTAGGACCTCTCCTGTTCTCCATCTATGTCAACAACCTTCCTCTAATTCTTCATCATTCTTCATTTCATATGTATGCTGATGATCTGGCCTGTTATAATCACTGTGCTTCTGATCATATTTCCGAGATCGTTGCTGGTATGAATGATGACATATCCTCATTGGTTGAGTGGGCTGGGGCACATTGTTTGAGTCTCAATGCTAGTAAATGCAAAAGCATGATTATTGGTTATGGTAGACTGTACAACCAAATTGATGTTAATGCTTTGCCCAAGATTGAGATTGAGGGTCACATGCTGCCATATGAGAGTTCTTTGAAAGTTCTAGGTATTCACCTCGATAAAAATCTGAGTTGGTCTACACAGGTTAATATCATGACAAAAAGGGTATTTGCTACTATGCACCAGTTGAAGCGACTCAGAAGGTTTCTTCCTACTCATCTTCGTACAACACTTGTGCGGAGTCTGGTATTACCTATTATTGATTATGGCAGCATAGTGTATAATGACTTGACAGAGGATTTGAATTAAAAATTACAGCGTGCTCTAAATTATGCTATTCGTTTCATATTTGATGCAAGAATGGATTATCACATTACACCCTACTATAGAAGGCTGCGTTGGTTAAAGTTGAAGGGTAGAAGGAAGTATTTCTTGTTGTGTACTACATATCGCCTTATTGTAGAGAGGAAAGGTCCGAAATATTTGAAGGATAGGTTTACTCTTCTTGCAAACATTCATTCTAGGGTCACACGGCAGCATGAATTCTTCCTTCAGATTCCAAATCAACGTACAGTCATGTACAATCAGTCCTTCACTGCTACTGCCTCAAGACTTTGGAACCTCTTACCATTGAATATTGTATTTTCACCTACCTATAAAACATTTAAATACAGACTTTTCAATTTTCTGAATGAAGAGCTATAATTTTTTCAAGTTCAATTCAATTTTGCAGCGGTAGTTTATGTATACAACAAGTTTTATTATTATTTTTTTTGTGTTCCATGTATCTGTTTTATTTCATTCTATTTCATTTTAATTTTATTTTTATTATCATTATTTTTTCTGCATTTGTATGTTTGTATATTTAATATGTATCTGTCACCATAGGCGATAAGCCTAGTGACAATTAACAAATAAATATCTATCTATCTATCTATCCCCGCATACCAGCCCATAAGTCTTTTGTTGTGTTTATTTACAAACTTTGGGTAATATTTCAAAATAATTAGCCTACTAAATCGTTGAAAAAATAATAAATAAGTTGTTATAGATTAACTCAATGTATCATACAATGATAATAATAACATATTCAGGGGTAAACATCAATTAATCTTGCTCGATTTCATAAATACCCAAAATACCCGGGTATTTTGGGTGTTTATCCGGGTAAATACCCAGGATATTTACTCCGAGTTTTAAATACCCGGATATTTTACATCACTACCCTCCGTGATATGATGATAATACTGTAATAATACGTATTGAACTATGCAAATTGATTTCATTCAAGATTTTTGTAATTTTTAAAGACTAAGTAGGCTATGGTTGGTGTGGATTAAGTTGAGTAAAGTCAAGTTGAATGACTGGAGTTGATCTGTAGAGTCGAATAGAGTAAGATCGGAATGAATGATTATCGTCGACTCAATTTCTCAAGTACGGAGTGAGTACTCATCTTTATTCAAACACCCATAGTCTCTGAGTCTGCTATGTTATTAACATGACCAAAAAGAAAATCTGGCTTTAAATCATCTACTGAATCGGCGGAAGAGTTTGAAAACGTGATCAGAAGAGAGAAATAATTGTGTGCTTGGAGTAAGTTTTATACTCATATGAGTAGTGCAATACTTTTTATTTTTTAAAACAAGAAATGTCTTGAATCAGAGTAGATCTTGTCCTCGATATTAGTTGTATTTCTTATATGTATGAGCTAATGTGTCGAAAAATGTTTGTTCCTTTTTTTTTGTTTGGTGGTCGTTCTCTGTGCTTGTCCATCTTCAGTCTATGCTTACGATTCTCTTCTATTCTTCCCTTTCCTTTATCTTTCTCATCTTTTTCAATCTTTTCTTCTTCCTTTTTTCTTCTGATATTTCTTCTTATTTCTATTGCATGTCAAGTATGTAGTTTTTTCAATATATATTTATATACACTATAGCACAAATATGAGTCATTCTCGCGCACAGGCTGTTTTTGCCCATGCGGGTCTTATTATTTCATTGTATTATTAAAATAAATTTTGTCGTATGTACTAAAATTTAATTAAACGAATTTTGAATTTGAATTTCAACAGGAAGTAAAAACACCCAACGAAAGCTATTGTTAGTAACTTTTTACAGTTTTATTTGGTAATCGTGTCTTCAATTCTTTAGTTTATTGTGTAGGCAGGGCTTGATTTCAGGTCGAACTTTCCTTGATCTTTATCTAGATGATGTTGTGGGGGGGGGGGGGGAGTTGTGGCTCGCAGGAGACGCTTCAGTTCTAGCACCTCGATTCCTAGAGATAGAGCACTGCGTATTGGCAATCTACAATATGTTGAGAAAATGAAAGGAATTCGAAATTAATAAATTCTGTTTAAAATTATTATATTGTGATGTAATATTTATATTAATATTGAACATGATCAACTTTCATTCATCATTAATGCCTTTCGATGAAATGCAAATCATGATGATTATGCATTTGATCATGCCCCTCTCTCTGTTTTGCCTGCAATATTTCAAGTATGTTATTGTGAGCAATAAGTGGGGAAAATCAATTGAAACGGGCATTAGACTGTTGTGTCAAGTAAGGCGTTTGACCCAATTCATGATAGCCCGCACATTTCTTCAACAACAGCTGTGCTAGTAGAGTTTATCGCTAGAGATCAAGTTGATGAAATGTTTTGCATAATTACAGGTTGGCGACGGAACCACCAGTGTGGTTCTTCTAGCTGGAGAGTTCTTGAAACAAGTGAAGCCTTATGTTGAGGAGGGCGTCCATCCACGTATTGTCATCAAAGCTGTTCGCAAAGCGCTGCAGATATGCCTAGACAAAATGGAGAGTCTGGCTGTGAAGGTAATAATCAAGTTATATTATTGACCGAACGAAGAGAGGTCTCTGTTTCAAGTCGACCGTTTCGCATTTGTCTGTCATTCTTTACGGCTAAACACGCGGACCAAATTCAATGACATTTTGCATGGATCTTCCTTTGAGGAATGCCCAGCAATTTAGGTATGTGTAAGGATGCACTTGAAGGATACTGAAGGGGAAAAAGAGAAGGCTCTTAGGCCTTCTTCTATAGGGAACATTTTATTTTTAAAATGAGCTTCTCCATCATATGTAATTGGGATCACATTTGGGCCCTCTTTTTCATGTCTTTGAGCCTTCATATCTTCTTTTCGGAGGATGAAGCCCACATAGGTCTGAGACCTGTGCGTGGGTAATGAATTGGATGATGGTGATTGATGAGTTGGACCTACAGTTTTAGGTGGGTTCCGAACCACCGGGATGTGATTTTACAGCAGAGAACAGTCTTTTTTGCTGGCCAATCCAATCGGTCACCGTTGCAAAGAGCGCCCAGGAGTTTCGTAGCTTATCTCTGATTGAACAGATACCTGCTACGGCAATCGGCTATCACTTCTCAATATAAATTGATTATCATTCATAAGAATGACATATTTGAGAGAAGCAAATAATTTCTAATATTTTTTAATAAGTTATTAAAATGATAATTATACAAATTTAATTAATATTGTTATATAAACTCAATCAGACATGCTATATAATTTCACAGACATGTGAAATCTCATCTGATTTGAACAATCAGCTGTATGGAAAGTAGAAACACAGCCTTGGTGATGAAAAGCAGTTACTTTTTGTGGAAGACTGCCATGAAATAGACTAAGCAAATTGAATGAAGGGTTAGGTCTGATGATTGTGTTTAATTTTGCGATAGTGATTATCATTGAGTACATCGAGTATGTTCCTCTGTGGAAGCTCCCTTATTCTTGAGCCTGAGGTCTAGTGTTCACAGAACTACTAGTAACTATATGGTGCAATGTGTTGGATCTGAGGTGTACTTTTGCGTTAATTTTCTCAAAGTACCAAGGGGTGAAATTTTTCGTACTTGAATTTTCTCTGTTTTTTTTTTCTCATTTTGGATCATAATTACATACTCGTGAAGCTTTTGTAATGAGCATTATTTGTGAAATGAGCGTTAAACTAATGACAGAAAAATGCCTAGCTTAGGCGAGAATTAAACCCAGGTTCGATGGGATAGTATTCACTTAATTTTATCATGGGAATGATATTACAAAACCTGGAAAATAAAAGGGTAGAAAAGCAAAATCCATCTACATTAATGTGTGGTAATGAATGGTCAATGAAAACAGGCCATCAGGTTATAATGCTGTTTTGAAATGGTGATGATTGCTGTTTGAGATGCGAAAATAGTTCAGAATGTTATACAAATTAAATACTGTACTATTGTTCGCCTTTTAGTCATATTATTTTGTTACTGAAATGAGTTGCTGTTGCGACTGTAGTCCAATTGCATTCTCAAGTTGTTTTTTTTATTGTCGCCCAATATCTAATTACTGTTTTTTCTGTTTACAGATAGAGAAAACAAATACTGTCGAACATCGTTCGCTACTTGAAAAGTGTGCAGCGACTGCGCTCAGCTCAAAGCTGATTCACCAGCAGAAAGATTTCTTTTCCAAAATGGTGGTTGATGCTGTCCTACAGCTGGATGAACTTCTGCCATTGAACATGATTGGTATCAAAAAGGTTCAGGGAGGAGCTTTGGAGGTATGTGATAGAACAAAACAAGTTTCTCCTTGCCCGTCTTGAATTGATGTACGGTACTATTGAAATTGAACCTCATACGAGATCTCATGTTCACATTGGTCACACATAATATGTGATCCATTTGACATTAGACCTGACTGTCTTGTTGTGAACATTTTTTTATGTTCATGTTTTTTTTTTTTTTTGCTTTTAGCTTATTGTAATATTTCTTTTTCAACAGAGATTTTTTATTCCTTTATAATTATTATTCTTCTCTTTTGTAATTATGATGCAGACTCTTCTTCACACACAGGCGTAAGGCCCATGTGAGGAATTTTTGTTCTCTTACTATATTTTGTATTGAATAGTTTGTATACGGTTTTTTATTTTTTTATTTTGTATTTTATACGAATATACCGATATACATATTGTATTTGTTGAAGGAGAAATGAAACCATTTTTGATTTGATTTGATGCGCATTGTTCTTGGTCTGAAGCAACATTGTATGCTCATCACATAAAATTATGCGTATCACTAGATATTAATGAAAATGAAATATGAGCTGTCAAATGAAAAATGCACGAATTGTTTCATAGCTAGGTTAACTGTTATATTGGATTATTTCAATTAAGTCTTCTAATATTTCTTCAGATAAGTTTTTCAGTTTTTTAGCTTCGTTATTATGAATCAAATGTAAAATGTATTTTGTTCGCCCCACTGTAATAGAAACTTCATTATTATTTCAGGATTCGATGTTGGTTGGCGGAGTTGCGTTCAAAAAGACGTTCTCCTATGCTGGCTTTGAAATGCAGCCGAAAACCTACAAAAAACCCAAAATTGCACTACTTAACATTGAGCTAGAATTGAAAGCTGAACGTGACAATGCAGAAATACGGGTAGAAAGTGTCAGTGTAAGTATATATGAGAAATGTATTGTAAATACTACATTTACAATTGCTCATTAGATAACACAAATTACAAATTATTTGTGAAACACATTTCTCATGGAAAATTGAAGAATGTCTATTCTATATTATAAGTGTGTTCTAAAGATATGAGCAACAAAATTAATATTGGCAATGCATTATGGATTTTAAAAATTCATAAAATTTATTTATCAGCCTGATGGAAAAATTACATCTAGTTTATTTATTTACTAGCTATTGTGCCCGTCCTTCGTACGGATTATGTTTAGAAATAAGACTAGGCCTAAATATGTTTCGGCTTTTTTGATAGCAACAATCATGAAGTTGTTAGCAGCTTAGTAAACAACTTAGAACGTAAACAATTCAGTGACAGTTATCAGAGAGAACATTTGAGAACAGCTGATTGATATATCATGATAAATTACGTGATTTGTTCTTATGTGGTAATAAAAATTAGAAGAAATCTATCCAAAACCGCACAATACTTGGTTTTTAAACGTTTATTATTCTGTTAAAAAAAAATTTAATTTAGTTTTTTTATAGCTAAAGACATTGTCAAAAAGGTTTTCAGACAGACAGACAGAAATTGAGATAAGACTTGTTTCGGCTTCTTTAATGTTTAAAACGTAAAAATAACCAAAAAATATATAATTCTGATAAATGTTCGGACAAAACTCTAATTTTATTTATATAGATTTAAGAATCATCACATATGTTTGTGTAAATGCAACGGAGGTTTACCAAACAGTGACTTGTCAATATACTTACAAGCTTATACATAATTCATACAATTAATACGGATTAATCAGTGTAAAACAATTGAAATACATAAAAAATTATCAAATATTTGAAAAAGTTCGTCAGATTTATATGGGCACTTACTGATGCGGTAACAACTTAATCTACTCTTAAACAATTTTCCATTGATATATTGTTTAGATCTGATGGAAGCGAATTCGTCAATGTGAAGGTTTTTCCTGCAGTCGACGAAATTTGATTATCAGTTTCAATTCTAGAAGGTCTCGAAAATCTCATTTGTACTTCTCGCCATCCATCGGATTAGGTGGCTGGAACAAGTTGCGGTGTTGCCAGTTCGGTATTAGCTCTGGTGACAAACCAACTGACAGCTAGCATCAGACTGCTAGGATTGGGCAACATGGCACAACTAGTGTTGCCAATTCCTGCGTTCAAGTTGATGATTCTTGACGATCCGCTGCTGGCATGGTCCCATATTTGGTAACTCCGCAATTTGTTTCAGCCATCTAATTTGATGGTGTGAAGTATAGTTGAGAAGTTCAGTTTATATTCAGTTGAAACAAAAAACATGTTCAAACTTTCATCACTCCCTTGTCAGGCTAGTAATTCTTATGATTTGTCAATGTTGATTTTTGTTTGTACAGATTGAAACTAGTCACCTAGACTAATGGTTCATTTTATTCTATCATCTTGAAAACTAAACTATTCTATATGATAATTAAAGTTTTTATTGTTTTAATTATCAGGAATACCAGAAGGTTGTTGACGCTGAATGGCAGATTTTGTACGAGAAACTTGACAAAATTGTAGCCAGCGGCGTTCAAGTTGTACTTTCCAAGCTTCCAATTGGAGACGTTGCCACGCAGTACTTTGCTGACAGGTTAGTTTTCATTTTTACTCTTTTTTATCCTTAGCATTCATTCCATTATCTATCAGTATGTGCTTATCATCTCATCACCTATATAATACATTGAAAGTCTTTGGTTTTCAAGATTATTTCGTATGAGATGACCTTGGAGCTGTTCGATTAAAGCAACAATTCATTGTTTGAGTTTCTTGAAGACTTCTAATTGCTTTTTTTGTTCTAATTGATTTCGTAGATAAGTACAGTAGAAACAATTAGTCTGGGCGCGCGGCCGTTTGGTAGTCAGCCACGGCGCGGGGTGGAGAGTGTTTATTGCTCATTTCTAAAAACTTGTGGCCCGTGCGACGCTGCAGATGTCTTCAAGGTCAACTAGCCAACTTTTACAGGACGGCTAGTAGTGAAACTAGAGGCACGCGCCCAGAGTAATTGTTTCCACTGTACAGAGTGCGACAGCATAATTTTCTTTTTTCAAAAATTGAAACCAATAATTTTATGAATTGGAAAATTCTCATTTGTTTTTATAATGTGGGCACCTATCAAAGGTTTTGCTTTACTTGGCTTTGAAAATCAAATAATCAGGTAAATGACGTTCCGATTCTCCATAAACTAATTTGAGTTTAAACTTCACTACCCAGAGCGCTTCATTTCAATTAATGGCGACTTGGATGGGCAATTTCCCGATTTGGCCCCATGTAATTTTTACCAGTTGGTTTTTTTTTTAAATTCCATGTTTATGTGAACCGTCCAAGTACCCTACAAGATTTGAAGTCACCATCCAGGAAGAAATTTAAAACTAAGTTGTGAAAAATTTAGGTATGTGCCTACATTATAAATTTTTTTCTGGTTCATACAATGGGCTTTATCAAATTTTGGCAAAAGGAAATTATGATGCCTCACCCGTACAACATGCTTTCATACTTCTACACGCTTGTATTTATAACATGTATGTCTGGGCATTGTATTATTTTTTATTCATGTAAATTTAATCTCAATAAAATTATTCAAATTTGAACGTGCAAAACCTTTTTTTTAACCTTTTGTTTAGAGTGTATAAATAATATTTACTTGATTTATTCCAGGGACATGTTTTGTGCCGGTCGTGTGCCAGATGAAGATCTGAAGCGAACAATGAAGGCGTGTGGTGGATCAGTGATGTCTACTGCGCATGATCTCCGTGAAGACGTATTAGGACGTTGCGAACTTTTTGAGGAACGACAAATTGGTGGAGATAGGTTAGTTTTACAACTAGGCCTGTATAAATAAACAACTTAGGCTAAATAACTTATTGAATTGTATACTTTAAAATTTTTGTTTCTTCTAATGATGCCCTCGTGAGTCTAATTCTATTTGTGCGTGGGTAATGAGGTGAGTGATGACACAAAATATGCCAGGCTAAACTAAAATCGAACCCGTGACTGCAGGAGTAGCAGTCAGCCAGAGCCTTATCCAAGATAACTCCTGGCCACTCTTTGGAAGGGTGACCGATTGGATTAGCCAGCAAAAAAGACTGTTCTCTGCTGTAAAATCACTTCCCGGTGGTTCGGAACCCACCTAAAACTGTAGGCCCAACTCATCAATCACCATCATCCAATTCATTGCCCACACACAGGTCTCAGACCTATTTGGGCTTCATCCACCGAAAAAAAGAAAAAAATAACAGCCACCACAGCGGCATTGTAATTCATTCAGATGCCTTCTGTTTGAATAAAACCGTGCCCATCCACGCTAAAATATTATAGGTTCATTCTGTTTCTTCCATAACTCATGAAATGTTGCGTATTCTTGATATACTATCATGACTCAACCAAGGTGGTAGTTCTCTCCATTTTTCATAAAACTCAATGAATTATTTATTGATCTTTATAATTTACCCTCATCATCTAATTTTCGCTGTCCATTTTCCCCTGCTATACGACTATTTCCTCTTTATTGTTTTCAGAGAGATTGTTTAACCTTTTCATTTTCCATCAATAAATAAGAACTAAATGTTTGTGATTATCAAACTTTTTAATTCAACTAAGCCTTTTTAATTTTTAATTACCTTTTTTAATTCAATAAGGTTTCAATGCTCAGCTAAGTCCTGAAATGGTTAAACATTATTCATTTTAATTTTGTCATGTTTGACTGAAAATTATCATTATTTTTATCTACAGTTATAATAACCTATTAATATAACAACTTATTAATAATAGTGTTTCTGTTTCTCATGAAATTGATTTAATATATTATAGATATTCTTTGCTGTATATCTTTGTTTCTTACGTTCTCCTTGTTATTACAAAATTAACTTTTAGTTTTGACTTTTTTGCCATTGACTTTTCAATGCCATCTTTTATCATACGAAATAGGCCAATGTCGTTCTTATGTTCAAGTACTAGTAATCGTGTATTAGTTATTCATTTTTTGCTAGTATGCAAGTATCGAAACTAATATGGTAATATGTAACAGTATGTGTACATGCTTATACACCTAACCTAACAACTCAAAATAATAATCTAAATATAATGTCAAATAATTTATTCCAGATTCAACTTCTTCACCGGTTGCCCAAATGCAAAAACATGTACTTTGATATTACGCGGTGGTGCTGAACAATTCCTGGAGGAAACTGAGCGTTCATTGCATGACGCCATTATGATTGTACGTCGGACAATCAAGAACGATGCCGTTGTTGCTGGTTAGTGTATATATTTATAAATAATTATTCTATTAATTGGAATTACATGTAGTTTACATTGTGCTTTTCTTGTGTTTCTCGAGAACTGTCTGTTTCTAGATTTGTGTTAGTTGATACTTCGATTCTTATTCTTCTATAATCTGTATCATAAAAAAGTTTCTTTGAACATTTTAATATATCATTATCTTATATTCAACATATCTTATATTCATCATCTGATACAAGTCTAGACCTCTAAGAGTACCTCCCAACACTCGCATGGAATTAAGTGAAAAATAATTGATTTATCATCAAAAAATATTAATTTATCGTATTGTTTTTATTGAATTTTAAAAACTTTTATTTCTTGAATGAAAAGGATACTTATTCGAACTTGTGAACTGAATCATCGAACAGCCTAAATTATCAGTGTTTTATTGCTAGATTTAAAATGAAGTACGGTACCTTGATTGGCCAAAATCAGTATTTTCCATTACATTATAAAATGTTCACTCGGCAAAGTGGAACTTCATATAAGGATTACTCTACCTACCTTATCACATAAGAAGACAATATCATCATTAAAATTAGACTTAGAGTATTCTAAATCAATCGGCAATGTGAAACGACTCTCGATGGTCACTCCACTAATGAAATATTCAATGCCTTTCCTGTGGAGCTGAAAAAGAAAGTTTTGTGCGTTTCAAGAGGAATCTGAGAAAATGGCTGATTAATGAGAGTTTTTATGAAGTACATGAATACCTTCTGAGAAGGAATACTTGAATTTAATTTAATTTTTGACTTACATGTATGAAATTCCTCCATGTATAACTGTTAATTTATTCTTGTGATAACTTGCATTCTTTTATAAATTAATTTTATGACTATTGTTCAAATTGCACTAGTTACAATGTATGACATAAAATAAAGATGAATATGAATATATGAATAATGCCCGGTTTCTGAGTTGTTCATTAAGTTTAATGGATCATTAACCCATTGCTCCAGCATTGAGTTAATGGTACATTAAGTTAATGAACAACTCAGAAACCGGGCATTAGTTATACAATAATTTTGAATGATTTTAAAAAGTTTTGAATGATTGTAATCATTTCTCTCTTTAAGGCACAATTTCTCATTCGAGTATCACTGGAGTCTAATTGTATATAACAAATACATTTAAAAAAGTATCTTGTTGACTCTCATGGCTGGGATAGGGCTGAGCGATTCTGGAGTTCGATAGGATAAGATTTTAGTTATATTCTATCTATTATCTATGTATCAGTTCTACACAACTTATGTATGTCATTTTACACTCTTCATGTATAAACTTATTAATGACTCACCACATTTAAATTTTGTACTACTCTGTAAATATTCATTCAAGTCTAAATTTTTTTCTCATCTGCACAATATTATATCTTACTCTCACATATTATAAATTACTTGCACAAAAATTTTATATTGTTACTGATTTTTTCTTATGTTAGAAGGATTTAGTTTTTAGTTAAGCCCAAGCACGGCTGCTCCTTCCCCAAGCTCGAGCTTGCTCTTTTGGGGAAGTAGTTCCTTATGTTTTAATTTGTATAATTGTGATTATTTCATTTTTGCTGTGTATTTTTAAAATGTATTTTATATTTTGTAATGTGTTAAAGGAATAAATAAATAAATAAATAAATAAATGTTCTTACGTTTCTCTCATTATTTTTCTTATATTACTGATTACTCGTTGCCAGTGCTCAAACATTTGTTTTGCTGGCAACGCCAATATAAAGATTAATTTTCTAGCTGTGGAAGCTTTTTCATTTTTTTGTGGAAGCTTTTTCATTATGTAATAATAATTAATCAAACATGTCAATTTTCCAGGCGGAGGCGCCATAGAAATGGTTCTAAGCAAAACACTAAGGGACTACTCAAGAACAATTGCTGGAAGGGAACAGCTGCTCATTGGAGCGATTGCCAAGGCGCTGGAAATAATTCCTCGTCAGCTGTGTGACAATGCTGGTTTCGATGCAACAAACATTCTCAACAAGCTTAGACAAAAGCATGCGCAAGGTAAATATTTTTAAAAATTAATTATCTTCGATCTCGTTAAAAATTGTCAGAAGTTTGGAAAGTTGGCGAGATTTAGGCTGGGGCTCCACTGGCCGTAGTATATCGCGTTGTAATTTTCGCACGCTACACGCGACAGTTGGGTGGCTTCACAGGCAACAGAAAACGAACTGCAATCTGTAGCGTCGTCGCGCTCGCCGTGGCTTCACTAGCAGTTCAGAGCTTCACTCGTATAATACCAGAAACAGGTATAACTTAAGGGGCGAAATACATAGGACTAGTTTGTATGAGAGGGGTGTGAAGATTGCTGGAATTCGCCTGTAAAACTCATTCATTGCCAGCACATCTCAAGACATTCAAAGGTGAAAACTTCAGAAATAAAATGAGGGAAGAATTGTTGATTGTCTGTCCATATTCTAATGAGGAATTATTTTCTCATTATGAGACGCAGAGATACAGAAGTAGAATATGATGACTTAAATTACTGACAAATCCATATACCCCTTTTAAAGGCGGTCAAAGGATGCTAATGAATGAATGAATGAGTAAAAAAAAGTAGCGGTAGACATGACCCGGGAGCGATCATGCCGCAAGTTGATATTTGATGTTGTACTCAGTGTGCTTTTAGTTTATAGACGGCGCCGGTTACACAAGAGAAAATGGTGGATTCACCCAATAATAAGCAACAGAAAGTCTGAAGGCTTGTTCCATATGTTGTATCGAAAATTGAGAAAGTATTGAGACAAGTTTTTTTTAAATTTTATCGCTTGTCTCAAAACTCCTTTGATTCCTTGTTACAACTCTAGCATTTCTGTTTTTATAATTCTTTTATTGTATAAACTGGGGTATTTACTTCTAATATAATAACCTCGCAATCAAATTCAAACTCCATTGTTCACAATAGAGTATTTAGTTCTAAGTATTACTTCAATAAATTACAATAAGTATTTACTTCTAATATAATAACCTCTACTTCTAATATAATAACCTCGCAATCAAGTTCAAACTCCATTGTTCACAGTAGAATTCACTTTACTCTTCTTGAAACAATTCATAATACAACTTTAAACAGAATAGCGTCAATGTGGCTTGCGCCTTGGATGCTGGTCGGCTGTAGACTGACGCGTTACTACAGTCCACATCTAGTGGAGCCATCCAATGGCGGCGAAGTGTGGCGCGAAAATGGGACAGGTTCCATTTCTGCGCGACACTTTATTCTGCAGCGCGCTGTAAAATGTTTCACGCTGCAGACTGTCGCTAGTGCAGCACTGTCGTTTTATTCGCTACCTTCTCATTTATCTTACTTACCAACCACTATTTGTAGCGCTATAAATAACGGCCAGTGGAGCCCCAGCTTTATCTAAAAATATGCTGAAATGTTTTTCTGGTATAAATAAATAATATGATACTTTAACCAGTCTACCACTGAAGTATTTTCAAAAATTATTTATGTTTGAACGATAAGAACAAGATGTTATTTGAAGACATTCCATCAAGGCTGATTCTGTCTCTGACCACGTCAAGTTCCTACCATAGTTGTATGCCATTGCTTCGGTGTGTTGATATCAGTATAGAGTTACGCGTATGTGGTATAAATTCAGATTTTCATTCAATTTCTCCTTCAACAATATTTTAATAATACAACTTGTAAAAATCATTGAGTGTGTTAATGTATATAGAGCTAATTGTTTACTGTTGGTGTTATCATTATTTATTGATTAGGGTCAGATTACATGGACGACAGAATTGCTCTTCTCCAGAAAACCAACAATGTGCTTCATTCAGAAAAGCTTTGTCAAATTATCAATGAAATTAATTATTGGTGTTTGTCTACTAATAGCAGAGGATCGTCCATGTAGTCAGACCTTAGTTGTTTAATTAATAGACGATATAAATCAGTTCTTAGAGCTGCGCGAACTACTTTACATGAATGTAAAATATTATTCAGATTAATGGATTTGTACTATTATAGTGTGTGTGATGTTATTCCATGCGTTCAGTACCATAGTGGACTTGTTAATTCTGTTCTTGCTAATTTAAGCAGAGTTGTGTTAGACAATTAGCTTTTTTTTTAGATTACGTCTTGGAGACTCCAGTTATGGAGTATACGTCAAGTCAGATTAACAATTATACTATCTTATACACTAATTACCATAATTAATATATTAATTAATTCAGGTGATGCTTAAATTTGATTTGAAAGGAACTCTTGCACACTATAAAAAGCTTTATCTACTAAATATTTTTCCAATTGTTTTTTAAATATTCCTATATTTTCAAGACTTTAAAAACTGCGGTAGCTTGTTGTAGAGTTTCCTAACAATATAACTAGGTTTTTGTTTGAATAAGCTAGCTACTATTGTGACTCACCAAGTGATAATCTCCTCGGCTTCTTGTATTATAATCGTGTATGTCAAAATTTTGGTTAATACCACTCTTTTTTACATATAAAGTAGCTTCATACACTTGTAAGCAGGGTACAGTTAGGAGACCAAGTCTCTTGAACAACGGCCTACATGAATCTAATCTATTTACGCCGGTTAGACATTAATTTTAGCAAATTTAGTCAAAGGTCTGTTAGACAATTATTTTGCGAGGCATTCATTTTAGCATGAATGTTGGCCATTTAAGTAGAAATTTCTCCAAAGCAATGATCACCTGCAAAATAATTAAAACAAATGAATAGATGTTACTTTTGAATTAGAACTTTCTCTATCACTGACAAGTCTTCCCGCATCTCTGTTCAAGAGGTTCCTTCTTGAAACCCTGTGTGTCATTCCTTTTTACTCCTTGGAAGAGTTTTTTACTCATACATTTAAAAAATATTTAATAACCATTTTGATGTTGCCGATGGCCGTGGTGTTCGATGGCAAAAAAATATATCTATCTGTCTATACATCTAATATAAATGTTTTTTTTCAGGACACCATTGGTATGGCGTTGACATAACAAAGGAGGACATCAGCGACAACTTTGAGAACTGCGTATGGGAGCCAGCCGTAGTGAAGAGGAATGCTTTGACAGCAGCTTGCGAGGCAGCGACCATAATTTTGTCGGTTGATGAGACCATCAAGAACCCGAAATCAGGCGGCGATGCTCCGGCAGGACCACCGCGCGGCATGATGGGAAGAGGTCGCGGCAGGCCAATGATGTGAGCCATCCTCTCGCACACATCTTCTTTAATATCACAGCACACGCCCACTTATAATTTTCAACGGATTTATGTTCTTCGTTCAGTTCTATTAATAATTTAACACAGGTTACGACCAGTATTCGCTATTCGCGCTTTAAAACTAGCAGAACAAATATTATTTTCAATGTTGCAAAAAATTGAAATTCCACTGTTCTGTTTTCTAACTAAAATAAACATTTGTAACTTAACAGTCGTTGTCGTTTTCCTACCACTTTCCAGAATAAATAATCATCTTTTCAATCTTAATTGTATTTGTAAATAGGACTTGTCTATACTTCACGCGTCGAAATTAGGCGACTCAAAGAAATAGCAGTGTAGCAAAAAAAAACTCACTGTTGTGGCCATATATATAGCAATTTATTCATTCATCGTCACATTACATCAAATTTTTGCGTTTCACTCATATGATTGGTGACATGTCAGTATTACTAAATCTAATAGTCTATCAATTACTATACAGTATGGTTATATATAAATAAAAACAAAACCAATCAATCTAGACTGCATTGCGAAAAAATGCTTATAGTGTCAGATTTGTAAACTAGGCAACACGGTACGAGTGTTATTGTCAATTCTTGCATTGAGGTTTGGTGATTCTCTACTATCAGCTGCTGGCGTGGTCCCATATCTGATAACACTGCAATTCTTCAGAGCCGCCTAATTGGACGTGAACTATAGTTTCAATTATTGAAAGCTTGATCCGTTTCCATTTGAAACGGGTTTAGCTGATAAAAGTATGCAATGAAGAGCTTTGAGATCCAATGCTACAGATCTGTAAGAATCATGTGTGGTTATGCCTATTAACAGTACTGGGAAGCTACTACTAGCTTGCCAGCTCTATTAATTTCGAGGAATAGAGGAAGCGGCATAATGAAGAAATGCGTATACTACTGTGCCTTTTTTGAGAAACTAATGAGATCACGTATTTGGTGGTGTAACAAAAGCTACATGAACTTTAGAGCTAGCTGCTAGGGAGCTTCTAGACCAGCCTTCAATGTGATAATTCGAAGAATACCACAGGAAAACCCTGGGAAAACATGAAGGTCAATTTTATGGGTTGAAGTGAGTAATAATGAATCCATTTTGTTCAAAGTACGGAACTTCTCGTTCTGTGGTTGGTGCGGCCATAAAATATTGAGTTTCTTTTACCAATTTTCGGACGATAACTCCTGTTTTATCTTTAATTGAAAAAATAGTATTACTGTATCTACTATTTATATTCATATGTATAAACTTGCTGTGCAGAACTGACCTTTTTTTAATTGCCGCGGACGCGTTTCGAACTATGTCGTTCTTCTTCGGCGCTTGGTTGCAGACTGCGTCCGCTGAAGGTCAGTTCTGCACAGCAAGTTTATACATATGAGTAGTTCTACTGCAGTTCACGAAAAATGGATATCTACAACAATACTATTTCTAGTTCAGTTCTATTAGCATTTTATTGTTGCCTCGATAGTTTTCAAACCAGAAATATATTAATGCAGAGAGCATTTTGAATAATAATCTAAAACAATTTTTGCTTTGTAAGGAATTGTAATGTTATTTATTTATCTATCATCATTTATGTACATCACATTGCAGTAGAATGAAGAGGAAACAACAAAACTGCTTCCTCTTCTAAATTTCAATACAGAAATGTCCAAATGAAGGTTATGTCAAGAAGTCACCGTTTCACTATTAATTTTCACTAGAGAAACAATATCCATTTCTTTTTGTAAAAAATTCTACATGAAAGTCAATGAAAACAATTTACCAAACAAACAATACGAAAAGATTGAATTTTGAATTATTTAGTCTAAAAAAATGTCCAGTCAAAATTTAAACACGTTCACAATTAATTCCGCAGAGATATTCTAAATTGCCTTGAGACTTGTTCAAACGGCGAGAACAAGAAGAGAGACAACAATTGCATGAATTGAGAGATTAGAGGAAATTCATTCAGACAAGTGAAATTCTATCATTCAAGCTACTCGTTCGTGTATCTAGAATGTTCTAGATTGGTAGATATGCTCTAAGGAAGCTATTCATGCAATTAGTGCCACTCTAGCTCTCGCACGTTTGGACAAGCGTTCATAAGGAAATTCGGAAGTTGGATTGAACGTTTGTTAACGTGACTACGGTATTAGTAATTCAAACTATGAATAGAATTTCATTAGATATATATGATCACGTATCTTTCTAGTGCAGCATGTTGACGTAAGTGCTGATTTTATCATTAAAAAATCATAATTTTATAAGAAGTAGATAGATTTAGGCTATACAACAGGATAATTGATTGTGATTGAACTCAACTCAAACAAGTTCATGAACTAGTGGAAAAATAACGTGCGTAGTTCCGTTCAACAATGACCTATTATATGAGCTTCTAAGATTTATTCTAGTATCATCAACAGCAGCAACTTTCTGAATATAGTCAGTTCATTGATAAGTCAAAAGACCAAGGAAAATACTTCGTATAACTTAAAGTGCGTCAATCATTTCCATATCCATGATTTGTCCTTATATAAATTATTATTCTTGAACTGACCGAATTTTCCTCATGAAACCAAAGTTTTCACAATTGAATCCCACATGTATTGAATACCAAAATTTAGAATTTAATGCAAAGCCAACTACCGTACTAATTACAAATGATAGGCACCATAGTAACGTGTTCATGATATTTGCTCGAAGTAAAATACATAATTTTCTTGTAATTGTACAGTGTCTTACACTTTCTTATGATGATACCCACATGAGTCTGAGACTTAGTGGTTGGGTGAATGATGAAAAAAAAGGCTTGATTGGGCATTGACTGTCGGAATTGCAGTTAGAATAGCACTCGAACTACTAATATACGGATTAAATAAAATAATCAATGGAAATGGTGATATTGGAATCAAAATCAATTGGAAGGTGAATTAGGTTTTCGTCCTATTAGTTTATATTTTTTATAAATACTCAATGTAGAAAAAAATTGAAGATTTCTCTTGATGAAAGTAAGAATTCTGTGAGTATATATTTGTAGAGTTCTGTACTTATTAAGTCTTAAGGATGATAACCTTTAAAACGTAGGAATAATTAAAAAAATTGCCTTCTTCAATAATTCTGTTAAAAAACTATGGGTAATAAAAATTTAATCTTACATTATGTAAAGCTTATAAATTTGTAGAAATTATTGTCGCGGGCTATGCTCGATTCCCTCCTAGGACTTCAGCCAGGTGAAAATCATAGCAAAATTCCTTCCCAGAAGTGAGCAGGTTATTTCCCTCTCGTTGGTGAAATAATTTAACATATATTCGAAGCGAAAATCTAGAATTTATTGTAAGTACTTTATTATTGACACACATGTAAGATTCGAACACATTTGAAATACTGACGCAGCTAATAAACAGCAGAGACTCTATGGGGTGTGAGTCAGTTCGCCTCCTCAAAAGTGTTAAAATTTCCTTTTTAATACTTTTTTGAAGGAAAACTCATAAATATTTATTAATAATAAATTTCTTCCTCTTTCACTAGACACAACATGACTCTGGTGAGACATGTTAACAGTATAAGAGGTTGTAATAATATTACAGGAGTGGGCAGGTTGTACGGTAATGTACAGTGACAATAGATACAGTTTTCATCAATCACCATCATCCAACTCATTACCCACGCACAGGTCTAAGACCTTGTGGGCTTCATCCTCAAAAAGAGCAGTGGCTGGGAGGGAATCGGGCTATGTCCAACTTTCTACCTGGGTAAAACCGAGGGACAACCTTTCGCCGGGGAGGGAATCGGGCTACATCCCATTATCGCAATTCCGTAATTGATGTACGGTATTAAAATATTATTGCAGTATCCTCAAGCTGATTTTCAAATCAAGTTTTAAAATAATTTTCTCAATTTCATCAATCTTCTCATGATTAATGAATAAATGCAAATAATCTGAACATTATTATCAAAGTGAAAAAGATCTTAAATTCTACTTGAAGAAAAGCATAACATTATCATGCTGGAAACTTATGTACATGATACTATTAATATTTTTTTATTTTTAAAGATTGAAAAATACCAGAGAGTTCTCAGATTTGTTCACGAATAGAAGAACTTTGTAATATAAACGTATCACGCCCATTATTTTGATATAATTGTTATGCGTCAGAAGCCCAATCCTAGAAAAAGAAAGAAATTTAATTGGGCATTTAAAACCTGCCAACTAATAACAGGCTACCGGTAGTTAGTAGTGGGAGTCTTCGAATAAAGATTGGGCTCCTGTAGGGACTCTGGAACTGGTTCTTGGAATTCATCGACTCACTTCAATGGAGCCGTGGAATCAGAATAATAATGAATGCTGGTGGTTTTTCAGCGGAATATTTTCCCGGAAAAGTGATCCGTAGGAAGAATACAGACAGCAGACTGGTTCTGAACAGACTACAAATTGTCCATTCCTCCCCATCTCAAGAGCATTACACATTAAGCTCTGCGTGCAGAGCATTCTGTACAGCAACTGTGATTATTAATTAGTTTCAAGTCGATCTACTTGTATTTCAGTGTTCAGTGCTAGATCCGATTTACTTAGCGTGAAGTCTATTTTAAAACGGTCTATTTTATTCATCAGACTTCTATTAAATTGCGGAATCAACATTTTCCTCTTCTTCTTTGTGAATAACAATAATAAAGTACTGTCGAAGGATCTAAGTTTGAAACTAATAATTTGTCTATTGAAAAATTGGATAAGAATAAAAATGGGTAAGTAAATTTTCAAATTTTCTTTAAGGTAGGCCTATCCTATCCAATATATTTTTTGATTATTACTATTTATCCTTTTCTAAATGTAATTCCTGATTTTTTCGAAAAATATTCCTTTATGCAGATATAACAAATGTTAGACATGCTAATAAATATTAGTACTAGTATAATGCTATACTAATATAATTAGTACTGTAGGCCTACACATATATGTTCTTATTAGCTATATTAGTACAGTGCCATCATATCTGAAATCTTTCTTTTATATTTGATAAATAATCTACTAACAAACGATTCATAAATTAATGAATCAAGCAAGCCCTTTTTTGACTACAGTAATAGAAGAGTTCATCTTAACATTTATAAATGTAATGAAAAAATAAATGTCCAATACCAGGATCATTATTTTTTATGATTCAATTCTTCTATATTACTATTACATGCCAAGAACATCGGAATCAATAATATTGACTATTCAAGCTATAATTATAAAATGTCATGACTATGAAAGATGCGATGCTGTTACTCAGACTTTCATGGAATCTTGATGGTATATTATTCTATATATCTAAAGTCTGGATATTTCTTTAAAACTTTCTCTTCATTTTGTGGATTGTAGATGGTTTTGTCATTTCTATCTTCACTCATGAAGATTGAATTGGCTTAGACGAGATCTTAAAAAAAATTATGCTATAGAAATAATCAAATTTGAAAGTAAATATAGTTTCTTGAACCATAAAAAATGTTATTATGAAAATGTCTCTTGAGTACTACATACAAAATCTATCCATAAATATATAGTTGCCTATACTTTTAATTAAATTAATTAATGGTTATAATGCAAGCAAATGCCACACAAGAAATCAGGCTAATAGGATTTCACAGAGATTTTTTTTAGTCGGATGATGCTCAAATGAGTCTTGAAACTTTTGTGTGGGTAAAATGGGATGAATGATTACGCAAAGTTGGGCTTGCTCTGTAGTTGAATGTTAGATAGATTTGCAATAAATTGCATATATTTTCGATCTTTAAATAAATAAAAAAAAACGAAATGTTGTGGCCAATGCTTAGACATTAGCTCTTCCACTCAATGATCCTCTTGTATGAAATTTAATACCCTTTTATCTTAATTGATTTCTTAGCCTATTACGCATCAAATACTCGTATCTTGTGATGTGAATTGAAAAAACTTATTTTAAATTAACACAAATGGAACTCAATCTTGTAGACTGTAGCTATTTATTATTTTCTCATTCTTTGATATGCAAATTATGGACTGACTGCAAGCAGAGCGAACTGGTTTTGAAACTTTTATGAAAGGAATCTCGAGTTTTGAATACTTGGAGAGAAGGAATGTCTTGTTCTTATTACTCGAAAACAGGCACCAGGAAAGATTTGAGCTAAATTTTTATCCTATTTTAAAAGCAGAAGGTAATTCTAAGGCCTGTCATAGTTGATCCAAACATTAATGCACTGGTATATTATGTTGAAAATATAATTATAAAAACAATCAATAACATTGTAGAATAATTTTCGAGAATGATGTAAAAAATATAAATACAAAAAACCAATAATTTTGTAGAATATTGCTGGTCATCTAAGTAAGTCAGATTTACAGTTTTGGAGATGACCGTATGTGCTAAACCTTTCTCCTCGAAAAAATTACAGAATTTGTTGAGAGTGCATTTTTTTAGTTTCGTAGGTATGGTACCCATGTTTTCAAAAGATGCATAAGGTTACTCACCAGCTTGAAGTTATGTAGTTCTAAATACCAAACTTGTTGATTTCTCAATAATTAATTTCTAACGATTGAATTTTTTCAGATAAAAAAACATTGATTGTAATTTATCAATTGATTGCGGTTTGCAGTCTTGCAACTATATCCTATTGCCACGAGCAGAATCTTCTAGATCGTATTAGGAGACAAAGTAGGTGATCAGCTACCGTTTTACCATATTATTATATCGAGTTTATGTGTTGATAGTTCAGTCTATTTTGTAGCCTACAATAAAATAATATGCTCAAGAAGCAATTTAGTTATCTTTTTCAAATGCTGGCAACATATTGACAATCTCTACAGTGTGTAATCTAACTTACCGGTCTCCCATTATTAAGGCTGTGGAGTGGACTGCTCATATTTTCCCCATGATCTCTCCGTTTGGTGACTATAATGTATTTTGATACTGAATAATTATTAGTGAGAAAATTTTGTAATTTTCATCATGAGATTTGGGTGAATTATTCCCAAGTTGAAATTTCATGTAAAGAAAAATGTGGACTGAAAACTCTTGTCCGATTTGTAAAAGTGGATAAATACACGAATGAATAATTAAAAAAAAAAAACGATTTTGAGAGTGGTCACGACATGAATTCATAAAATCCAGCTATGATATTTACTAATTTTGGGAAAAAATAAACATGGATATTGTGATAACTGGCTAAAACGTTTTATTTAAAACTTGAAGATTTTGAATTCAAATTCCCCATTCCCGATGTTACTGTCCTTACAATATATTTTTATCTATGCCACTTTTTTGAACACCTTGAAACTCAAATATTATAAAATATAATATTATTTTGTAGTAGTCTTCTTTATTTGAATTGTTGGAAGTACGAATTCAAAATTAATTTTATAAAAACTGATGCGGAAATAAAAAAAATGTAGAATTTACTACTTAACAAAACGATTTGAAGTTGGAAAAGTGTGTCAAGCATTAAGAATAATGAAAGGATTTGAATCAGTACGATAAATAATATTTGTGATAGTATTTATAATAATTGAGGTATGACAAATAATAATTATGAAGAATGTGCAATAAATCATGGAAAACTCATGAGTTGCTGAAATGACTAGAAAATGTAACAAACGCATAAGTAGGTGATAGTAAAGCAATTCAGCTATTAGTACTCAACAAGCGATTTTAAAATTCATATTATTCTTTAATATAACTTATATTTTCTAAAGATTATTTATATAATTATGTATTGCTCGTCACAATGCAATTTGAAAAGCTTATAGTAGAATGTAATTTTTGCAGTTCATAACTCATACATTGAAGATGACGTTGCTTGTACAACACCAGACAATGGAGAAGGGCAATGCATTTCCATATTAGATTGCGAACCACTATTTTCTATATTGGAAAACAGATGGAAAACAACAGAAGCAGTTAGATTTTTGAAAAATTCGCAATGTGGTTTTGAAGATGATTTGCCGAAGGTTTGCTGTCCTTTTGAACGCACTAGTACCACCACCACTGCACCGACCATTAAAACACGGCCAGTTAAGCCAACTGCATTGAGACCTGTAGTTACAGCAGCAGCAGTAGCAGCTTCCAACGGCGCAGATGACAGAGGTTTGCCGAAAGAGTGCGGTAAAGCGGGTAGACTGATCGATAGGATTTCAGGAGGTCGACCTGCTAAACTACGTAAGTCTGACTAAAATCAAAATCAAAAATCTTTTATTTAGATTATTCTAAAATATATACATAGTATATGAAAAAAACAAATCAATAATCTATAATACCTGCAAGGCGAATCCTGTGCGCAAGTATAAGTTGCAATAAAATACCAACTTTCTATTTAGTGTGACGGAAATAATTGGAACAAGATATTTTTGGTAGTCTGTCAAGGCTAATCTAGCTATGAACTATGTATGTAAAGTACCATAGCCGATTTCGACTGTAGGTGACTCTTCAAACCTCAACATTAAGTTTTGGTCTGAAGAGCGTACTACGCAAACGAGGAGTGTGGTAGGTTGAACTAATAACTTGATTTTCATCACTTGATTCCTCCTTTTCAATATTTGAATATTCATCCAATATTTCAGTATTTGAGAATTGAATCTACTTGAAAAATAATTAATTTAAATTTGTCCAGTAACTCTTTTCAATATGCAACCTATTTTATTATTATATGCAACTCATTATTTAGAAGGTAGATTCTTGAAAACCAATGAAATAGTATGGAAATACTACAATGATCGAATTAGTTAACTATAGCGAACTAATTCATCCAATATTTCAGTATTTGAGAATTGAATCTACTTGAAAAATAATTAATTTAAATTTGTCCAGTAACTCGTTTCAATATGCAACCTATTTTATTATTATATGCAACTCATTATTTAGAAGGTAGATTCTTGAAAACCAATGAAATAGTATGGAAATACTACAATTATCGAATTAGTTAGGTATAGCGAACGTGATAAACTCAAAACTCAACGAAAGATGGTGTACATAAATAGTTATTCATAACACTAAAAATAATTGACAAAATAAAAACGAATAACAATTAATAAAAACGAAATAAATAATACCTAAAGGTGGATCACCACGAGAATGGCATCATGTATTCTAATGGCGATCCACCTATACATATATAGGCATTGCTGCCTGTGCGCGGGAATAAAATGCTCACTTTATACCATATATCCGTATAATAAAAGGAATATTGATTGATGTGCATGTCATGATGTGATTCATTATTATATATGGGCTACGTTACCTTTTTCTACAGATAATTTATGACATTTCTGTAAATTTCATGTTAGAATCAACTGTTCAGCGAATATTCTTCCTCATTCCTCATTCATCATTATTATTCACATTTATTTTGCAGGAGATTGGCCATGGATGGCGCTAATTGGCTATGACTCTATGAGCAGACCAAAATGGAACTGTGGAGGCTCATTGATCACGTCAAGATATGTTGTCACCGCTGCTCATTGCATCATAGATCAAAAATTGTGAGTAGAACTCTATATAGTGTCTAAAAAATAATACAGTTCTATCCTTTCCGATGGAGATCTCCTGTCACAGACATCTTAAAAAAAAATGGATTGTTAGCAGCTCGTAAGGCTTGATAAATCTAAAAAAAGCTGAGCTATAGGGCCCCAAAACCCGCGATGGATTGTGATAAACAGTTCCAGCCGGGAGGTGGGAGGGAAGGAGTATGATGAAGAGGTGGAGGAGCAGGAGGAGGAGGAGGAGGAGGAGGTGGATTTTGCACTATCAAGAGTCTGACACAACGAGCTTAATTTCATTTCCACATCCTACAAAAAAATATTTAAATTACAGTGAAATGCAGGATATTAGATCCAGTTAAATAATTTCCATTTATGCTTTATAACAGACATATAACAACAAAACTTCACAAATACCGATATAGAAATAGGATACTCAAATAAGGATTAAAAAATACCGTAATATTCATGCTAAGAGCGTTTACGTTGAAACTAAACCCTAAAACTCTGATTACTAATTGGCACGGCGTTATATAATAATTAATTGTAGTATTGTAATAGAAAATAGCAAATAATCTATTCAATTAATGAGTTTTTTTGCTGAAGATGTTCACATGAGTCTGAAACTTGGGCGAGGGTAATAAGATGAATTATGATACAATAATACAATTTTTTTGTAGATCACTTCTTGGAGTATAAGACAAGTCAGATCAACAATTATACAATCTTATACACTAGTTACCATAATCACTATATCAATTAGTTGAGGTGAGGCTTAATTTTGATGTGAAAGGAACTCTTGTACACCATATTAAGCTTTATCAACTAAATATTTTTTCAACTGTTTTTTAAATATTTCTATAGTTTCAAGACTCTTTAAAAATAATGCTTGCAATGGTTTGCAACAATTGCTATCTTTGATTAATCACCTATAAATGAAAAATAGAGCTATTATTTCTCTACACTACAGAAGTAATAAAATATTGTGAAGGTTACTTGAAATAAAATAAATAGGCCACTATACAATCGAATTGATTGCAAAATAGGAGTGGCCTACGTGTGTACCATGGGTGAAAGTAGTGCTAGATACTACTTTTGAATAGTCTCGGTCCTGTTTTGTAGTAAAATGACGTTTTTCCAATATGTTTTTTCAAGATAATGTTATAATACATATTTTTTTACATCAGGACAATTGTGAGATTGGGTGATTTGGATTGGAATACTACAGCTGACAATGCTAACCACGTTGACATCCCTGTAGAGAGAGCTATTATGCATCCACAATATAATCAAAGAAGACGTCTATCTGATATTGGACTTATTCGACTAAGGCAGGACGTCACTTTTAATGGTAAAAATTATGATTTAAAAAATCAATCATAGTTTATTTAATAGGTAGTATTCAGTATAATGCTTTCAGGTAACTTATTTCACAACAATTTCTGTCTATTTGTAAATAATAGAAGCTGTGAGGTATTCTGTAATGAGCTCAGACTTATTATGAAAACTTCAAACTTTAATTTGTTGTGCAGATGACTCTAGTTTGTTGAGTATTAAATAACAGTCATCCACTTCACTTAGATTTTGGGAGTTCACCCCTTACTTAGGTTCTTAATCATGCATAACTCCCGGCACTCAATAACATCAAGAGAATTCACACTTTATTTTGATTAAAAATCAATCAACATCAATGTTTGTCTTTTCACTCAATTCAATCGAAATGGTTTTCTTGCTAACAAAAATCAATTTATAACAATAACAATATTTAAGTTAAATTAATTAAAATTCAACTTTTTCAGATGATATCAAACCTATTTGCTTACCTGTTTCCGATCTGCAGAGATCGAGAAATTTGGATAGACTGTCACCATTCATTGCTGGTTGGGGCTCATTGGAGTTTAGTAAGTAGCTTACAATAGATATGCCTATTAAATCGAATCAATCATAATTTTTTATATTCCAGAAGTTGTAACAAGTATTTCACACCTACAGCTCATTCACAATTTTCTTCTATTATACAAACTTTGAGAAACAATAGCTCATGATTTTGTGCTTCTATGAAGTAGAATTATTGAAATTTTCAAATTACAGTTGGTTTACATCATGCAAGGTCTTTAAAGTATTATTTAGTCATCTAATGCAATTAACACCACCGAAAAATTTTGAGATCACTCCACAGTGAGCTAGAACAAAAAGTAGGCGATTTTCCTTCAATTTATTAGTATATTTATTTTATGTTCTGATAAACACTTTATACTTGTCAAGAATAAAATCTACATCAATTACAATAATTTGTGTTCCTGGATTTCCTGTTCCATGACAAACTGCGTTGTTAATATTAACTTTTCAAGTGAATTCAATGACTTTTTTTCAACTCAAATTTTTATTAAGAATAATCAGTATTTTACTTACTCTTTTTTACTTCAAGGCCTTGAATATGGGTTTTAACAACTCGAAAACGTTCGGCCTACAGAGTAAGTAAAATTCTACTTATTCTTAATAAAAATTTGATTGAAAGTCGTTGAACTCACTTCAAAAATTAATAATTTATGTTCCTGGATTTCTTGTTCCATAACGATCTGCGTTGTTAATACTGTATTAACTTTTTATGGTAAATTCAACGACTTGCAGTCAATTTAATTTAATTTAGAATAATTCATATTTTTACTCACTTTTTGGCCAAACGTTTTCAAGTCATGGAGATTCTTCTTCAAAGACGACCTTGATCGGCGTGTCGGTTTTTTGGTTAGAAGAATTATTGTTGTTTTTGTCGAATGTGATAAAAAAGTTTGGGTGGTTTAAAATTTAATTGATCATTGAGGATGTTTAGTTTATTGAGCAATTAAATTCTACAAAAACCACAGTAATTCTTCTTACCAAAAAATCAACATGCCGATCAAGGACGCCTTTGAAGATGAGTCTCCATGACTCAAAAACGTTTGCCCAAAAGTGAGTAAAAATATTATTATTTATTCTCAATTAAAATTGATTGCAAGTCGTTGAATTCACCATAGAAGTTAATAATTTATGCCTGCGTATATCGCCTATGTATAAAACTTGGCTAATATTAACCATTCTACTGTCAATAATTCAAGGTATTATCAAATAAATTGATGTTTAAATTCTCTTATGAAATAGATTTAAAAAATAACTTTATTAATTCCTCTCGCTTTATATGATGTAGGCTGTAAAAATGAAGTCTCCACCAAACTGTGTACGGTACTACAATGCTATATGAGCCTCATGTTTTGTTTGATATATAGCATTTTTGAAACGAAACCATGGTTTCAATGTAATTTCGATTTTATTCATTCAATACAAAATATCAATGAAAGCATTTCGAGAAGATGAGGAGTTAAAAAGCAGGGTAGCCTGACATTTAATTTTTTTTTTAATTTTCTGTATATTTTTTAACTTTATGTATTCATCAGTCGATGAAAACGTTTTAGAATATCTCTGAGGATATTATGAAGTTTATTATCATTTTCTTTTACCTAACTGTGAGAAAACTGTAAAATTTCATTACAGAAGGGCCTGAGCAAACACAACTGTTAGAAGCACAAGTCGACGTGAGATCCAACGACGAGTGTGCAAGGGATTTTGCCAAACTAACCAGTGTGACCATTGATGACACAATCATTTGTGCTGCAGCTCCACAAAAGGATGCTTGTTCGGTAAGACTCATTAACTACCTAACTCCTCAATCAAAAATAATTTTACTGTAGTCTATTGCCATTCTGTGCTCAGTATCCATAACAAATACATAAGATACATAAGCTGTCACAGCTGGTGCGACTCCAATTGGGCCCCAGTGAGGAGCAGGGTAGTCTGACATTTAACATTATTTTTGGTATTTTCTGTATATTTTTTAAACTTTCCTGTAATATTTATTTTTAAATAACTTTAATGGGGTCACGACCCTCCCCCTAAACTTTATCCGCCAATGCATCAAAAGTCTAATATAAGTCAAATCATTTATAAATAATCATAATATTGTCAATTATAACAGTTGTGGAAAATATTGAATATTTTTCAAAATATTGAATATTCAAAAAATGTAAGAAATAGGTGCAATACTCGAAGATAATCTTCACAGCAAAATAAAAAACATTCCGTGAAATGGTTCAGGCTATGCCAGATTGAAACAGTGTGAATATCACCACATTCCAGAGTACCTATGTGTTTGGTTTTGCTATGATGATGATGATGATTATTGGGTTGGTTGATTATTACAGGGTTGGCAAAACGTTGAACATAGAAATTGCGTAGAATTGGATGAAAAAGGTGAAAACAGGTACATCAAAGTCGAGCCAGTTCCAGAAATATGGGCCTAGATATCAGAATTTGTTTGTATATAATATACATATATACATTTTTTTTTGAGGATGTAGTCCACATAGGTCTGAGACCTGTGTGTGGGTGATGAGGTGGATGATGGTGATTGATGAGCTGGACCTACAGTTTTAGGTGGTTTCCGAACCAACGGGAAGTGATTCTACAGCAGAGAACAGTGTCTTTTTTCAGGCCAATCTGAATCTAGATTGTGACCACACTTACAAAAAGAGTGCCCAGGAGAACGCAGCTTATCTCTATCTGATTGATACCTGCTAGTGAATATATATAATTATACGCATTCGTATGTATTTATGTACGTTTTGCCACAGATAAATTAGACCTAGTCTGTTTGGTAAAGGATTCATTGGATCGAAATTGAGGTTTGACCCCGAGGCGTACAATCTCGTACATTTTTTGTGATCATTTTTGCACCTTAGTTCAATAGAGAGGTTATTAGTCTTGATTAACCTTGAGATCCCTTACATATTCTTTCCACTGTCTGAGAAACCTCGATAACAGCCAACCCTCACAATCAAATTTTCCAAAAATTTCTTTCTATCCAACCTTTTGAATAATATGTACTCACAAACATTAAGGCGCCCAATTGAAATGAGAAAAACATGACTTGATAATTTGTTTGGTCTAGTTATGTTTATTCGGACAGTAAAATGCATTGATTAAGTTTATTAGAGCAAATGTTTCATAGCTCTTATTGAAGTGGAATGTAATATTATCTCGACAATTCAAAGGCGTTCTAATAGAATGATTATTTTTTACAGGGAGACTCTGGTGGTCCACTGATGATACCTCATGGGGAGCGATATCAATTGTATGGAGTTGTATCTTTTGGCATTGGGTGCGCAGACCCCAGATATCCAGGAATCTATGTGAGAGTAACTGAGTTCCTAGAATGGATCGAATCCAATGTTGTAGGCTGATAAGACCTATATGTCTTTTAAGTGACTAAGACAAAACTTTCAAAAGCTATAGAGCATTGAAACCAGTGTGTTACACATTCATGTTAGAAAATGTATGTTTCGACATAATATAATTATAATGAGCTTAGTCCTCTCAAGTAAGCAAGTGCAGTACAGTTTACACAGCTGGTGATTTGTTGCTTGTCAGCTTTTACCAGTACAGTGTAGCAGGGTTGGTTCCATGGAGCTATAAAAAACTTTCTCATATCTTATGATTGATTCGCAGGTAAATCTATCCTATATTATTATGTTAAAGTTCTGGGTTCCTGCTAAAAGGTTCAGTTTTCATATAGTGAATAATATAATCTATCCTATATTTACTTATTACGCGAAGTTTATGAGTTTTTCCAAAAGATTTAATTTTTATATTGTAAATAATATAATATTTGATACTTCTGAAACATACTTATAATACCAAGTATGAACTATTTACACATTTTGATAATATTCATTTGAATGTAGGCCAGTCAACTATTTCTGTTATTTAGTTTGAAGAATAGTCATAATTTGATAACCGAGCTGAGCTCATACAACGCCACTTTACTGTAAACTGATTAACAGTTTACACTGAGTAACAGTAATTTTTCACTGTACTGTAATATAGTTACTAATAATTACTAGTTACTAGTAATTTACTTGATTAGCTCGATTCGAGTTTAGTGAAAACTAGCCTATTAGACTTATAATTTGTAAGGTATTGTATTTTTTAGAGAAAATTCACTCTGTAATAATAACTATCATTATTACTCTACTCGGAATTTTTGTACCCTTGATCATTTTCTGTTTCCTGATGGTTACAATTAGGTTATAATGAAAATTTAAAGACATTATTGATTTATTTTTTAAAAGTGGAAATTCCCAGTGAAATAATGATTACCTATCATTATTACTTTTTTCAGAGCTTTTAAACCCTGTATCTATATTTTGTTTCCTGCTGGCTATAATTATTTTTTGTGAAAACCAGCTGTAATTCTTTCAAGCAATATTTTCAAATAGCCATCACAAAAAATAGTTTGAGGGTATAAACATTGGTAATGATTTGATGGTGGTAGGGAGATAATTTTTTCACATTTCGTTCTTCAAGTAGGTACCGTATCTCTACGAAATTTTATGTGGTATCTTTATTTGTAATTGCAGGATGAAGATTTTTTGTAGTGTACAAATGAATAAATAATTATTCACATGTTTATCTATTTATATAATATAAAAAACTATGAAGTATTATACAGCATTTATATGTTTTATTGAAAAATATAGATATTTTCCATATCTTGAATAACTCAAACTTCATTGTGCACATTGGGTCAAAATGCAATTTACTTACCTTTTCTTAATTAACGGTATATATTTATTTATGAATTATAGATGAACGCATAAATGCGAATATTTATATTTTTAATTGAGATATAACTGATGAATGTTTTCCATCTCTTGCATAACTCAAACTCCATTATACAAATAAGGAAAACATGTAATTTATTTACCATTATTTAACTCTTGATTTGACTAGTCATTATACAGTGATTCTTGACACTAAGTATTGAATACAATTTATGGATGCGAGAGACGACATGCTTTACTATATTAAAATATTGCATTGTTACAAATAACGGTTTGCTGTATTGAATTGATAGATCGAGAGCTGTATTGAATTGATAGATCGAGAGTGTGCTAACTTGAGTATTAATTTTAATATTTGTACTTGTAGCCTATGCAATATTGTACTTGGTGAAATCTTACAATAGTGATTATCACAATAAACAAAAATTATACAGCTCTCCATATTTTTTACAAATCTAAGCTAAATATTCCTTATCACTTGATTTATTCTTCTAAAATATGGGGGGACTAGTCTAATGATTTTGACTAGCCTACAGGATCCTAAAAGAAGGAAATAGTATTATGAATAGTTAACTTCATAGAAACCTTCAAATTGATGTCTTCCATAGGATCCACACTCACAGCCTCCTGGTTAGCCCCTCCGCTCCTTGTCCCTTGACCTGACAATATTAATTTAGCCTATTCATTCTTTCTTCCGTGTTTCAGTTTCCGTTTTATTTCTTAAAAAAATAAATATATTTCTATATTCAAGTCCGGGCCATTTCTTGAAAAAATATACTTTCAGTCCGGGCCCCCTTTACTGTCTGGCCCCCCTTACAGCCTGGCCCCCCCGCATCGCGGGGTCTGCGGGGGTGTACGTTACGCCACTGCGATACACTAAATAACCCTAAGACTTCCTTATCACTTTATAGCCAGTATTACAAATTCTTGGGAATCTACTGTCGGATTACCATGCTCCTTCTTGTACTTGACTCAAGAATATTCAACTTTTGAATAACATAGAGCCTACACAGATCTTTTATCATTGATATCATCTTATACAAGATTATGTAGAATATTTTCTTGTAATATTCCACCTACTTTGCCAAGAAGAAAAAGAAAAATTATTCATTTACCGACTGAAAATTAAAGTCATGTTATCTTCATATATTTTTATTTATCGACAGAGGCACACTAAAAGGCCTGCTCTTTACTACATGTTGAGGAACTAGAACTGCAGCCTCCCGAGAAGCGAGTGTCCTACCAACCCATTTCCTATCCCCTTAAAAAAAGAGGTCCAGAAAGGCCGCTTCGCCTCAAATTAAGCCCAGTATATATAGAAAGTTATTGTGTTTTATAAATACTATGTTTTCTGAACATTACTAAATTTTCTCACTCAATGAAAATGAAAAATGACTGCATCACTTCTCGAGAAATGCTCTCCAAATGCTCATGAATCGATAATCTCCAAATTTATCTTGAATATTTTAGTGAATCAGTCAAACTCTCAGCTCGTATTTCCTCATCCAACAATATTCTTGATGAATAACTTGCTCTTTACCATGAGTGTACCTCACCAGTGACGTAGCCAAGATTTTGAAATGGGGGGGGTCGAATGCCCGGGGGGGGGGGGGGGTCTGGGGGTACTTCCCCGGTTTTTTTTGAAAAATAGAGGCCCTAGAACGGTCTTTTTCAGCTCTCCTGGCATTGAAAATTAACACCAATGTCAGTGCTTTGTCTTATTTTACGTTTAATTTAATGGAAAATTATATAATATTTAGGACCGGAAGGGGGGGTCCGGACCCCCAGGACCCCCCCCCTGGCTACGTCACTGACCTCACACACTAGCCTGCACACTATTTATTTTCAAGCCCATGCATTTCAAATTAATGGGAAAGACCATTTTTTCAACTTTGTATTTGTTGATCCATGACGAACTGTGAGTAGAACAGAAGGTACTTTTCACTTAGACGGTCTGTAGAACTATTTAAAAAATATTTTTTTCGCTACATGAGGCAGAGCGTGTTTTCACAGAAAGAAGGATGTATTCGGGCAGGAAGCCCATCCTTAGTGCCTTGAGTAGAAATTTATTTCTGGGGGAAATATTTAATATTAATATTAAATATATATTATAAAATATATAATACTAATTAAGATATCTAAGCACAAAATTAATAAATTGCATTTCATGTAGATTGTTCAGTTCTCTCACTAATAAGGGTAGACACAATATGGAACAGATAAATAATTGGATAATAGATCATTTTTTCTTCAGCATCAGTCATATATTATAATTCTTTGTTTTTGCTTCTTTTCTTTTTGATTTTCTTATTTAACTTCTGACAATTTTCTTTTGACTTTGACGGAGGATGTCCGAAAACATGTTCTGCCTCTGGTGCCTCATGTAAAATTTTATAAAAATTTCTAAGAAAATCCAATTTCTTATTTTTTAAATAGTTTTGCATGTTTTCTAAGTGTAAATATCTAATATTCTCATTTTTTCTAGTATAATGGTAGTTACATAACAAGTCAAGTTTGTTACATAAACAAGCAAAGTTTATTTATATTTTTTATTAGCTATATAGCGATATTTTAGCTTGCAATCAAACGGGATTGATGAAGCAGCAATTGCTCCTGTAAAAAATTATGCAGAAGGTAAGTTGAAATAACTTCCAAATATAAATGGAAATTTGTTTTAATACTGTATTAGCCAATAAAATAAATACTAATCGAATCACAATAGTTATAAAAAATTTAATTTTCATTATTTAATCATTATATGAATTGGAAAATATGGGTAATCTATAGAAGTGACCATTTCAATGCGATTGAAAAATCGAGATATCCTACAAATTTAATTTGTAATTTTTTTCTTAAAGCTTTTCTGGAGTGCACCGTGAGCTACACGGTCGAATTTGTACAAGAGTGTGAACAAACGTTACTTTTTGTCCATCTATTTTGATTTTATTTTTCAATATTTAAATCTCTTCTGCAAACAAATTATGTAATTTGTCAAGTTCATGGACCAGTTTTACTTTTAGAGTTGGTCTTTATCAAATGTTAGCTTGGATCCAGTCCACAAATTCCGTCACTCGCGTGTATACTCCAGGGAATCCAGGCTCGGCGCACTTATACCCGTAAGAGACCACTCCAAACAAATGGTAAGCTCGTTTTACTGGCAACATCAGAGGTCCGCCTGAGTCACCCTGCAACCGACAATATAATTTATTAATGTTGTAATGACAAATCATCGAATCAAAATACTGTGATGTTGAAGATCCATTTTGTTTTCACTAATATATAATAAAAACTTGAGAAAAAAAACACTTCAAGTGGAAATTCATTCACAAAAGTGGTTTATTTACATAATATTCAATGGTGGGGAATAATGATGGATTGATTTTATTACATTGTTTATCTATTGCATTCTTTTTATAATTTGATTTAATTGCATTATTTTCAGTTTATTGTTGTTGTATTATTTTTGTCCATTATGTATCATTGTGATTTGTATGTCAGTGTTACGAATAAATTTCATTTCATTTCAATTATGACTCACGTTATGGCGAGACGGCTGTTTCACTCTGATGTTAAGAGTATCTTCAGACGATGACCCACAGTACACTCAAGTTTTAAGTTTTTATTAAAATACTGTATACGAAATTGAATTTTCAACTGAAGAAACATTGGCCATTTCAATCGAGCAATAAATCAATTCATTGGTATACAAATTAAGCGAGATTGAAGAGACTAAAAAGATAAGAAAAGAGAAATTGAAGAGAGATTATCTTTAATACAATGCATTTGAGATAACGGTACTTAATTTAACTCATTCCATGTAGTTTAATTCTCTTCAACTGCCTTTGACACAATTTATTCATAAAATACTTTCTCACAGATACTCTTTAAAATAACAGTATTTTCTTTTACGCAATTTCAAATGTTGATCAATCTTTCTGACGTTATCTCGTGAGAATAAAAGTTTTATTCACTAAACAATTCTAGGTACGGTATTTTTTTGTCAATATAATTTTATTCAATTGTTGTAAATATATTAGGTATGAAAAATAGTCAATGAAACAAACTCTCTTACATAAAATTACTCTCTACAGCCCTGGAACGTTACACAACGTCATTGTTGTGAAAATCCATTTTCGTGATCTGCAGTCGTGTAACACTATTCATATGTAGAAATTTGATATGCAGAGCTGACCTTTTTGAGTCGCGGTGGACGCGTTTCGAAATATGTAGTTCTTCCTCGGCGCTTAGTTGCAGACTGACTCAACCAACAGTCTGCAACCAAGTGCCAATAAAGAACTACAGAAGACTGTATCTTCTAACTGTACATCGTTCGAAACGCGTCTGCCGCGACTCAAAGGGTCAGTTCTGCATAGCAAGTTTCTACATATGAATAGTTACACAACTTTTTTTAAATCGAATAAAATAATTCTTTTTTTCGACAAAAATTCATCAACTCAATTACACATACCAATGAGATAAGTAATCGTAAAAATAATCATAATGAAGAAACAAAATAGATCTAATTCTGCACTGTCTTCTGAACTCAAAAAAGGCGATAATTTGAGTTATTTTGAAGATGAATTATCATTAGTAGGTAATACATTAATTTAATATCATATGATACAAAAATATAAATGAAAATACTAAGAAAAGCGCAGATATACTCTCGTGATATAATACTTTTTAACCAAATTGAAAGCACACTCGGAGTTTTTCCCCCTCAAATTCCAATGTTACACGTTTGTCGATACCTAGCTAGAACCCCTGGGTCCACCTCGCTTAATTTAACGCAAAATGATGTGGCAAAAGCAGCAGCCAAGCAAGCTAATAGCTCTCCCGGCCTTGTTGCCATATTATGAATAAATAAATATACATATAATGTGATAAAAAAATTCCTACAAATACTCAGAACGCTATTTTGATTAATTAATAGATTTTTTTCAAAAATTTGGATTTGATTTTTTTTACCAAGAAATGAACTGATTACAAGGTTTGGGCTTGTAATCAAGATCCAGAAGATGTCAGTCAAAAAATGAAAAAAATCTAAGGAGGTGTGTGCTAGTAGAGCAGTAACAAATGCCATAATAACAGTTGTTTTTTTTTTCATTTTTTGACTGACATGCAGAACAATTTTAAGTTAATAAGAAACACAAATTTTCTTACATGCGACATAACATTAACTGGAGCCTGGAGCCTAACATTAACTCAATACCTGATGTTACGCCTCACGCAAGAAAAATTTTATTCCTTATCAGGCTAACTTAAAATTGTTCTGAATGCCAATCGAAAAGTGAAAAGATTTCAGCTATTCTACCCGCAGATCATCATGGATTATCAAATACTATGCCATAAAAATTTACCTGACAAGCATCTTTGTTTGATCCTCCGGCACACAAAACTCTCTCATCAATGGTCACACCCCCTCCTCTTGGTAGTTTAGCATAAGCTGCTGCGCATTCGTCATTCGATCTAACATTCACTTGCGCTTCATACAGCCTTGTTGGAAAATTTGTTGATCCTATCAAGAAAACATATGAGATTAACAAACATCCACTTCAAAATTTAAAATGACACACTACTTGATGGTCAATTGATTTAATTTTAAGTTTCACCCTCCTACACCCACAATTCTCCTTATTGTTCACTAGGATGGCTGAATCAACTCTAATATTGATAATCTGATAATACTGATATGGGTCTACTCTAATTTATACAAAAACAGTTTGGTGTTTTAATAATCTCTCTCATTCATATTGTTTTTGTAAAGAAACTTTAACCTATTAACGAATATCAATACGATCCATGTTGAAAATAGAATTAAAAATTTTTTTTGATGGTTTATCTCCAACTAGAAACTCAAGTTTACAGTCTAAAGTCTTTCAATATGATTCATTGAACAAGGTTGATTGCCCAAAATGATTTATTCTAGACGTATATCATATATGGCTTCCAAAAGAGAATCATACACCCATCATTACTAATCTGTTACAAAGTATTTATAGCTCTACAAAATTATTGGCATGATATATTCATTTTTGGATTTCCTGATCCAATTACCCAATTCATTTTAACTCATTACCAATTAAGCAGAACTAAATTGTCAAATTGCAAATAAAATTACATTAAATATTAAACACTATTTCTTAATACACAATAATCACATAACATAACGCATACAGTACACTCAATCACTCATTTTTTAATAATTATTGTGCTTATTATAGTGATTTTGAAGATTCATCTTGTTTCCACTAATATAATAATAAAAACGTGAAAAAACACTTATGAGTGGAAATCGTGACACAAGTTATGGCGTGACGGCCGTTTCACTCTGATGTACAATCATTAACTGTGGTGGGTCGTCGTCTGACGATGCTCTTAACATCAGAGTGAAACGACCGTCACGCCATAACGTGAGTGACAATTTCCACTTAAAAGTATTTTTAAGTTTTTATTATTATTATTATTATTATAGTTTCTATATCAACAAAATAATGATAGTTTCCATGATACTGTAACTAATACACTTCTACCTCGGTAGGTACTTAATTTTATGAAAAAAGTACATTCGTTTGCAAAGTGTTGATCATAGTATACTGTACTTACTAAAAGCCAATGAGCCCCAACCGGCAATGAATGGAGATAGGCCTTCCATGTCTTTGCTCCTCAATTCGGCAGACGTTGGCAAGCAGATCGGCTTCACATCGGCTGAAATTTTGTTTTAATTTATCATTTAATTTTTACTTTTTATTTGAAACATTTAACATTAGTTACTAAAGATATTTAGTTGAATAATGTTAGAAAACTATTAGTATCGTGGTAGTGAACAAAAAAGTAACAAAATACATTGAGAAAAGAGAAAAAATGACAGAAATAGAGAAAATTAATAATAATAGAAGTAAACAGCAGAAGTATCAAGTTTCTTTTTTATTCCATAACCTATTTACATACGGTACCTACTCTGACATATAAAAAACACACTTTCCTGAATTATTTCAACTACTTGTTACTTTAAAGACTCCAAGAAGAATCAACTGAAATTTTACCCATTTTTTTCTTTAATCTTTTCTCTGAATACCGGTACGTTAAATAAAATGGGGAAACAGAAGACCGAGAAAATTTTGGAGTAAGCTACAGTACATGCGAATTACTGTAATAATGATGAGACTCTTGGAAAAATATTGGAAATCCACACATATTCTCATATTTTACAGCAGCATGGCTTTTATGTAAAGATGTAAAACTCCACAAAAAATCAAATGATCCACATTGATCAAATTATCTTCTATTAGAGATTAATTTAATATCTTGGCAGTAATTATTATGCTGGCATATTCTTTCTAATTAGCCAAATGATATTTTGTTTATTAACTTTCTAGGTGAATTCTTTTTTAGGTGATATTTTGTTGGTAAGAAGCATCACTGCACTAATTTTATTACCTTAAGCATATTATTTTAATAGAAACTATAGAGTAATCAGCTTAAAAGTACTATACCGCTACTCTATATTTGAGAATGTTTATGTCTAAATTAGTCCTAGAGGGAATTTATCATTCTAATAATGGTGATTTACTGTTGCACAATAAATATGCGTAGACTGGACTGCATATTATTGCATCAGTAGCTTGTTACATCAATGCTCTTTTGTCAATGTGTATTCATTAGTACAATAAATCATTGTTAAACAGTACTGTACGTTGCCACGCATTCTTATATTTAATGCAAGACCAATAATTTACCAATAAATTCAATTAGCTGACACAAATGAAAGAATTAAAATCATAACAAACACGAGTAAAAAAGATGCAATAAAATTACGGTGTAAAGTGATCTTTGTGTATATTTACCATTGAATTGAGCAGGCTCCCTAAGTCTAACAATTCCGATGTCTGTCAAATGCTTAGCAGCGTTGTATTGAGGATGAGCGAATGATCTTTCAACTGGAATGTCAACATGATTGGCGTTATCAGCAGTTGTGTTCCAATCCAGCTCACCCAATCTCACCATGGTCCTGTAGACAAAGATGCTACTGTATAAATGGATACAACAAGAATTGGGGGATAACCAGATAACAAATAGAATTTATCACTCTTCTGGACATGAAGGAGTCTAATTACTTTGATAAATAGTTTTTTGGGGCATTTCGAATAACCTGTTTAGAGCTCTAGTATTTTGTGTGCAGTATTTTAAATTCTTATTCAAATAGTTTCATTAATTTAATATCAAAACAGGCACTGTATTTCTATAAAATCATGATTTTTACTCACACTGGAGGGATGCATTTCGCTTCTAAAGAGAAGATTCGTAAGTTCTTTAGAAGCGAAATGCATCCCTCAAGTATAAGTGAGTAAAAATAATAATTTAATTAGAAATACAGTGTGTCAGTTGTGATATTAGATTGTTCAAGTATTTCATCATGGAAACACTACAGTTTCATTAATTATGAAAAAATAGTTAGTATTATTAACGTAATTATTCAACAATTTCTGAATAAATTGGACATGTAGATATTATGGAAAGTGTTTTTTAAACCCAACTAAACTTCTAACGATTTTATAGGTGAATGGAGAGAATCAATTAATGCCAATTATTTACGTTGCGATGAACATTCATTAAGACTTCAAATGAGTTCTCTGTTCGGACGGTGAGAGCTAATTGTAAGGATTGGACGATGCAATAAATTATAATAAAATATTGAATATTGGTTCAGAATAAAAGAGATTCAAAAGTTTTAATGAGGATATCAATGGAAAAAATATGCATGAGACAAGAGGAGATTCATCCGGACATATAGACGTACAGAAATAAGAGCGATTTTCATCCTTCAAAGATCATATTTCGTCAACAACTGACTTTGTTGTCAATGACTTACTAAAGAAACGATATTAAGATGCATAGATGCAGACTTAAAACTTACATTCTTTTTCCTACAATACAATGAGCAGCTGTGACAACATGTCTGGCATTCACCAGTGTACCTCCACAATTCCATGCAGGCCTTGTCATGGAATTATATCCCAGTAAAGCAATCCAGGGCCAACTTCCTGTGAAGAAAATAAACCAAATTACAATTCCATCCATCAACAGGTCAGATTGTTTTTTTTTTTTTTTTTTTAATGTAGCCTGATATTTATCATATAGTTTTATAGATATAGTATCATTTTTACTCTGCAGAAAAACAGTAGAGATAAGTCTTTTTTACTAAGGAAGATGCCGTCATGAGTCTGGAGACTTATGCGTGGGTAATGAGGTAAGTGGGTGAATGATGAGAAAATCCATGGCTGAATGAGATTCGAACTCAAGTCTACTGGAAACGAAGCCAGCCAGAGTTTTATCTAATCATAGACAAAAGCGCTCCAACCAACTGCGCTACCAGACTGTCTAGTTTGAACAGTCTAAGTTTATCTTATCCAGTCTAAAACTAAGGTTTCTAGTCTAATGTGAATTGACATTCCTTCAAATCAAAGCAAATTTGAAGCCAAGGCATACGAAATGAATTTTAAAACTTCATCAGTCAGGTACAATTGAAATTGAAATTTATTGCCAAAAATATTCTTACAACAATCTTGAAAAAAAGCACAGTCGAGTAAGATAAAAAATAGAAGTAGATTATCGTATTTCCAAGAGCAATTGAATATTCACAAAATAGCTGTATGGCCTCAACCGAGTTGGAAATGCTGCAACTTAGAAGTTTTGGATTTGAAGGAACTTTGCAAACTGCCAAATATTCTGAACATAATTTATTAATGTCGAATTTCTCAAAGTGTTATTAACTATACTGAAGACTTCTGCAATGGCGGATATTGACAACAGCATTGAATAGCTGATAGAAATCTATGCACGCTACAAAAATATTTAGTCACCCCCAGGAATCGAACCACTGACCTCCCAATTGCCGGTTAGGCGTCTTAACTACTAGACTACAGTGAACTCTTCTGTATAGCTGCGTTCATTTTAGACTTGGCCATATCGGCTCATTGAATTTGAAGTACGGTAACTGACAATTTTTCAAACTTCCAAATATATAGGTATGAACATAATTTATTAATTTCGAATTCCTCAAAGTGCTATTAATTTATACTGAAGACTTCCGCAATGACGGAATATAAAAAATATTTATTGAATATCTGCAGAAAAGCACTTAAAATGTAGATTGTGAGGGCTGGTTCCAAGAAACCGTTTTAAAGCTCACTTAGATTTGATGGTCGGCCACCAGTGATCCTGTTAAATGATGCCTCACTGATCCCGCATTCCGACGAGATCTCATTGCCGTTGGGCTGTGTTATTGGTAGCGAGCTGGTGGGCCTTGTTAGCGGCGTCTGTGTGGGCCTGTTCTGTTGAGGGCAGCACACTTTAGGATTTCCGTTCTCATAGCCACAGTGAGATTTCTGTAGAAGTCTTGTTTGATCCGGCGATCTGTTCTCATTGTACAAAATATTCAGAAGATCTTCACAATTTAATATCGATATGCATTGTCCTTGTTGACCACTTGGTGTCCTGCAAGAGTTGCTCTCTTGTTGAAAATTCAAAGCTGAAACAAAAAATTTAGTTTTTTGATCAGTTAACAATAAATTTTAAAAGAGAATAAATAATAATGAAACATAAATAATTATACTGAAGACACTTTTTGAAAGAATTTGAGAACTTACTTATTTTACAAGTCAGTTTGAAGTAACTGACAAATATACAGAAACAGAATTTATTGATTTCGAATTTCTTCAAGTGCTATTAATTCATACTGAAGACTTCCGCAATGGCGGATTTTGAAAAGCTGACAGCACTGTACTGTAGTGAGAATAGAGAGAAAGAAGGAACAGTGGTTCTTGGTGTTATCTGCTATGTAAATGTTTACTTCTAAGCAATTAATTACTCTGCTTTTGACACTTTTATGGTGTTTGCTTGGATCTTTGTAGAATGTTCTAGTTGTTTGATTAGAAATTAATGGAGTCTTATCGAATATTGTGGAAAGTGCGAGTGTCCTTTTCCTGTTTATTTAGAATTGGACAGCAAAATCGAGAGATATCTCAATTATGGAAAATTATATAAATAGAGGGAGACTTTTGTAAATTAGTTTAGTCTTGTTTGAAATTCGTCGTGATAAACAAGTAGTGACAGTTCTGTATATTGTGCCTATATAGTGATAATTCTTTCTCAGTGACTATAGTGAAAATTCTTCTTCCTATTTAATTCAAACCAAGTGGACTACTAAATAATTGTTATTGTATTACGGACTTGTGCTACTTAAGTTAATTGTTCTTTTTAGACATTTATTTTTTGAATATTATTAGACAGTTTATTGAACAGTTATTATTTAATATTAGATTGGCCTTTAATAACTTTATCAATAACTTCTTTATCAATTGAACAATATCAATTTATCTGTTTTGATTGCTTATTTTTGTGTAAGACATTACTGACCAGTGCTTATTGTAGATTATATGTGTAAATAAAGTGCAAGTGATAAATTTAAGTGTCGCCAGTGTTATTTTAGACATAGAACCCATAACAGTACAATAACAGCATTGAAAAGCTGATTAATATCGATGAATGCCGATGAATGCTACTGTACACCAGTATCAGTCACCACCGGGAATCTAATCACTGTAGTCTAGTGGTTAAGGCGCTCGACCGGCAATTGGGAGGTCCGTGGTTCGATTTCCGGTGGTGACTGATATTTTTTAACAGTATAGCATTCATCGCTTTCCATCAGCTGTTCGATGCTGTTGTCAATATCCGCAATTGCGGAAGTCTAGTAAATTAATAGCACTTAAAATAATTCGAAATCAATAAATTCTGTTAGGTACTTATTTTTTGTTATGATCTTCTCGCATTGTTGTAATGCTTCCTCAGACACGGCAAGGCCTTCAATAGAAATATGTCTACAGTAGTTATTTAAGTTTAAATATCCAGTGAAAAAGTAATAAGGCACTACAACATCAGATAAATAATATTGCTTTCCTTGATCTCCATTTGAGTTTTTGCTGGAAAGTAAAAGTCAAACACTTTTATATTGAAATTATTATTGTAAGTCATTTGAGATTCATAAATAGAAAATTTCACCACATACATGAAAGATTTCATAAGCCTATTTCTGTGCATTATTATTCTACATACGATATAGTAAAGGATATCATCAGCAATAATTATCAACTTAGATGATATTATATTGAAACGTTGTAGATAAGAAATAGTGCAACATGTATTGTGAAATTAAATGAAACAACTAAAGTGTTATTGTGGAATTTTAATTAAAATACGGATGCATTGCTTTTATTTCATTCATCAACCAATAGAATTTTTTTTAATGACTCAATATTCTCTTCAATATCGATTTAATTCTGCTACAACGATAAAGAAAGATAACAGAGAATTGAAATACTCCACTTTAAACAGAGCGATTGACAATGGAAAAATATTTGACTGTGCGGTACATTTTTTTTTTCTAAAAATTGTAATGTTCCGGATTGTACTTGCAAAATATTTCTTCACTACGGTTTGAGCAATAAAGATGGAAACATTATAGCTGGAGATAACGAGTAACGGTAACCTTAAATGAGAAATAGTAGAGTTGTGAAGAATAAATTTAAGAAAATTGAGCTTGAATCCTTGAAACAAGTTTGTTGAGGCAAATCAGAGGGCCATTTTGAACTCACTAATGAGCTTCATGCTTTCAAAATAAATGCTACGCGGACGACGCATATTTAGAAAATAAAATGGTATTAAAAATCATTAAAGTTTAGGGATAAATCAAATGTAGCTCAAAAAGTTCATGAAAGAAATAAATTGCTTATAGCCTAATGTGGGGAATTTGAAATATGTCTTGTTTACAAAATATATGAGTCTTTTTTTCTTTAAAAGTAATTAATTTCGAAAATTAATCTATTAAGATGGAAGTAATATAACGTAAATACACCTAGTTGAATAATCACTTTTTCAAAAAAGATTCATATTGATTTTTACATTAACAACGCCCCTTGTGATGCTCACTTTGCCCTGTGATGCTCAATTGGAAATTTTTTCAAGAATGTTTCATCAGATTTTGTTTTAGATATACCAGGATTGTTATAATAATTGATACCGTATTCACTTCTCACCATCCCAACTTAAATTTGCGTTTCTATTATCATGAAAATATTGTTCGTTTCATCAGATAAACTACTAGCTTTATAAGAGTGGTTTTGAAAAAATTAGTTGAGTTAACTTTAAGCTTTTTTGAAAGAAATTGAAGAATCTTATAAGCTACATGCAACTCATACAACATCCAGCCAATATTGTAGCGAGAATAGAGAGGAAGAAGGAACAGTGGTTCTAGGTTATTATCTGCTAAGTAAATGTTTACTTCTAAGCAATTAATTACTCTGCTTTTGACACTTTTATGGTGTTTGCTTGGATCTTTGTAGAATGTTCTAGTTGTTTGATTAGAAATTAATGGAGTCTTATCGAATATTGTGGAAGGCATGAAGGTCTTTCATTGTTTATTTTAGAAATCAGTAGAAGCTGACAGAAAATTTGAGAGATATCTCAATTTTGAAAAATTATATAAATAGAGGTAGACTTTTGTAAATTAGTTCAGTTGTCTTTGAAATTCGTCGTGATAAACAAGTTGTGACAGTTCTATATATATATTGTGCCTATATAGTGATAATTCTTTCTCTGCGCCTATTGTGATAATTCTTTTTCCTGTTTAATTCATACCAGTGAGCTACTAAATAGTTTTTATTGTATTACGGACTAGTGCTATGTAAGTTAATTGTTCTTTTTCGACGTTTCTTTTTGAATATTATTGGACAGTTTATTTTACAATTGTTATTTAATATTAGATCGGCCTTTTAACTTTTAGTGATTGATTTTTGTACAGTTTATTGAAATCTCGTTATTAGTTGAACAATATCGATTTATCTGTTTTTAATTGCTTATTTTTCTGTAAGACGTTACTGATCAGTGAGTGTTGTGATTATTTGTGTGAATAAAGTGCGAGTGATAAATTTAAGTGTTGCCAGCGTTATTTTAGACATAGAACCCATAACAATATTATGCTTTTTGGTTCAAACTTACAATAACGTACTCAATAAATTGTTGAAAACCCAGCAGAATGCCTAATAATAATCATCATCATCATCTAAATAAATTGTTTTATATTATTTTCCTAGCTGTGTTTGAACTAGGAAAAAGAATTGACAAAACGTATGATAAGAACTCTACCTACATATTAATTTATGAAACACAGTGGTTCAACATCACTGTATGTAGCTAAAGCACCTTCATTAGTAGTGGAAGCTATATAACTTTTCCTGGTTCTCATCGAGCCTACAAATGGAAAAAGTTGTTCACGGTAAACAATTGATTGTCATAAAAAGTAGAGCTGGATGTATTTACCTTGCCTTCTAACTCGATGATCAACGTTAAATTCAATGTTATCACTGCAAGATATTGTAGCTAGCGATAGCACTGCTATCACTTGGAAGGTGAGAATCATTTCCTCTCCTGGAAAATAAAATTATTTTAGCACTTGGAAGTTTAACAAAGGAAAAATTTCAAGAAATCTTGTCGGGTTTTTTTAAATCAAACTTGTGACGTAGAGAAGGTTTTGTTTTTTCTTCTCAAGCGATATTTTTCTTCATAAGAAATGTAGGGAATCTTCATGAGACTGGCATATTCAGAACTCAGTACATTATTCTCTGATGAAATAACTCAGAATATAACCAAGATGTTGTTTTCCTCTGAAATCATATCACATTAATTTGAGCTTCAAAATGGCTTTAAAGGAGGAAATAAAATAATGTTCAGACTGGCCGAAAGGGGAATTACCTAGCCAAAGTCAAGGACAACAAGAGAGTCAACAATCTTCGGCTTGCATTAGGTGTCTTGACTTACATGCTTTATTTTCTCCTCTCTTTCTTATTATTATTCCTTTTTTTCAAAGAAAACTAGAATTGCTTTAGAATCTTCAACAAATAATTATTACCAGCAGTACTGCAAAAAACCTGTAGTCTATAGAGAGGAACAAGGATGTATAGGCCTATTGGCAAAAAACCATAAAATCCTTGGCATGAAAATGTTTAATAAGTTACCATCTGCCTTCAAATGCATTGACTGTTTGAAAAGTTTTAAACTGATTTTAACAAATTGTTTGATTGGCTTTCCATTTTATTCATTAAATGATTATTTTGACTGTGATGTAAATCAGGTGTTTAAATTTTGAATTTTGTATTGATGTTTTTAGCTTGTTACATTTTGACTATGTCTTATACATTTTTATGTTTTTGGACAATAAACTTTATTCTATTAATCACAATTGAAGTAGCCTGGCCAAAAGTGTACAACATATCAAACAAATATAGACCTACTAATAAATAGCTTTCTTACTATTTAGATGCTTTAGTAGTCTATTTTTTGTGGCGTGATTCATGATGAGTGAAGAACGTTTTTCTTTCAAATTGTATTTTGAATAAATTGTAGATATTTTTACATTTAAGGTGGACTTTCAGCTGTAGTAGGTAACAATAATTTTGCAATTGAATTAACTGATAAAAAGAATCGGAAAGGGATCCCCACTCGATTGATAAAAAATATTTATTTCAACTATTTGGTTTAAAATTTTTATGAATATATGAATTAAAGAGATATGAGATGAGTTGTTAATGTTATACAGGCTGAAAAATTAAATTAGAATGATATTTTTTATTCCTCAAATTTTATTTATGACGATCATGGTTTATCGGCATAATCTGTAGCATCTTTAGATAAATAGATTCATTGCAGTAGGCCTACAACCGATAATCACGATCATAGACATCGGATAGTAGACGGAAACTAATATACGGTAATTACAATTTGTTTAATAGAATTATTCATAGTTTTTCTTTATTGGCTAGTAAGCAATTCAATACCTTAAATCTAATCAACTTACTACATCCAGTCGTCTAAAAATGTAATAGGCTTATCCGTCCGTCTAAAAAAGTGAAGTTAAATAATAAAAGTTGGTAGTCTAGTATAGCGTATGAATATCACAATTCTCACCTTTAAGAAATTAAAAAAATATGTAGATTTTAGGCTTATGAAGTTTCGTAAAACTTTTGAAGTAGATAAAAATACTGTACTACGGGAATAACGCGTGCAAAATGTATTTATACAATTTATTTACGCATGAAACAAAGAATGCATTGCGGTTTTCCGACTACTGTGGCTTTTGAATGCGTGAATTCTATAAAACTACGCTAAAAAATGTTTTGGACAGCGCCAATTTTACCTACCGGAATTGAACGATTCTTTGTCAATATAAACTACGTCATTGAATAGGTACTGTACGTGAAGAGAAGGCCAAACTATATTTATTGCTTCTTAATGATACGCTGCTGCAAGCTTTTGATGATCAATGAAGCTTACTTCTAGTTTCTTTATGTCGCTTTGAGGTTTGAGGCTAATTTGGAAGTGGCCTGTGAAATTCCATTGCATTAAAATTATTGGACATGGTGCTTGAAGTATTACATTTCAATGAAATAAACAATAAATTATAGAAATAATTGAAGTAATATTGCAGCCTTATTAAGGAATAAATCAAGCGAATTATGTCTAATTGAATTGAATTTACACTAATATTTACTCAAAATTCAAGTGATGCAACTACTTTTCAAGACCTGAGCCGGCTCGATGGTGAATTACACCTACCGCCTGTGCATTCAATTGTGTGTATTATTGTGTGTAACCTGCAGCTCGTACTGACGGCCACCTGTTGCATTTGATTCAGTATGGAAAGTCCTATTTAATTCTATGTATTTCAAAACCCTTTTTCTCCTTCAGAGGGCCACCTGTTGCATTTGATTCAGTATGGAAAGTCCTATTTAATTCTATGTATTTCAAAACCCTTTTTCTCCTTCAGAGGGCCACCTGTTGCATTTGATTCAGTGTGGAAAGTCCTATTTAATTTTATGTATTTCAAAACCCTTTTTCTCCTTCAGAGGGCCACCTGTTGCATTTGATTCCAGAATGAAAGGTTTAAAATGTTAATTCAGTGTATTTCAAAAGCCTGCTCCTTGTTCAGAGGGCTACCTGTGCATTGAATCTCAGCTACCTGTGCATTGTTGCATTGAATCTCAGTGTGAAAGCTCCTATCCAATTTTGTATATTTGAAAAACCTGCATCTCGGTCTGACAGCCACTTTTATTGGAACCTTTTTCCTGTAAAATGGCAACGAAAAAGTCCCTTGCAATATAAGAAAAAATCTCAATCTCTTTTAGATATTCAATTTTTAAGAGAAAAACTATAAGATTTGTATGGAAAATGAATAGGTCCATTGTTGTAGTCCATCATGACTAACATTATAAAAAAAGAATCAACTCTACCCGATGATTGGTTACAGAGATATCTTATTTCGAGTATGGAGTCGGCATAGCCGAGTTGGCTTATCACTGGTCTGATAAGCCAAAGGTCCTGGGTTCGATCCCAGTTGAGTACAAGATATTTTTCTCGAGCCACTCCCGTGTTTCGGAGGACACGTTAAGCCGTCGGTCCCGGTTGCATATAAAAAAAGCAGTCGTTAAAAAAAACGGCGAGGTGGAACTACCCGTAAGGGTCTCCCCACCACGAAAAGCCATACGAATTTATTTTATATTTCGAGTAGTTACTGACATTTTGGATCTTTGTGAGTGGTTAGGGAGGGTAGCAAGCCATACTTATAGTCGTTTCACCTCTCCAACATGCAACATGGTTTTAAAAACTTTTTTATTGCTGATGATGCCCACATGAGTATGAGACTTGTGCGTGGGTAAGGAGGTGAATGATACACATAGATGTCAAACGGAGGAGCGGGATTCGAACCCACGATCGCTGAAGCGACAGCAAGATGATGTTGCGACTTCACAACCAATTGCGCTAAGCGGCCCGCCACTAACTAGTGATTAAAAAAGAATGCCTCAATTTCAATTTTAAAGGGATTTTTTTAAAAACGAAATGCATGTTAAACTTCTTGACCATTCATATGAAAAAGAAAATTTGACATTTTCTAAATGATTTAAAGTTTTCATAAATGCTCGATGTGACCGCCCAAACAAAAACTATGCGGTAATCGAATCACCCACTAGTCCGGAGGCAAATGTTACAAAGTAGGGCTCTCATGGGCACTTTGAATATACAATCTCATGAATAGCAGAATAAGAATATCGATAGTGATAGATTCAACCTGTGCTCATTTGCCTAAAAACCAAGATGGCGGTCAATATTTCCAGAGTTTTTATCTATCGACTGCAATTCGGTAATGCTTCGAGATTTTTTCTCTAAAATGTTCTGTTTAAAGTTCTCTAAAACTATTTCCACCAAAATGCATATTTTACGAGTTATGCGATTTCAGACAGAAAATAATTTTTTTGCCATAAAATTTTGTCAACTTTTTAGTATGAGAGATAGCCTACACACGAGAATGGTAAATAATTTTAAAACTATTCTCAAGATTTGAAATTATGTAATTTTAAATATTGTAAGTTCATCATTAATGTTGTTACGAGCGTGGGGGAAAATTCGAATAGCTATCGTTTGAGATTTTTGTGGCGGTCACGCTGAATAGTTATGGAGACTTTTAATTTATGAAATTTTTGAAAGTGCTTTTTCATATAAGTAGTGAAAAGTTTTGAAAATATCTGAATTTTGTAATTAAAGCCCTTTAAAATTGGGATTTTCTATAATCAGTAGCTTAATGAATTACTTTCATGATGATGTGGCTCTGTAATAGCATTTCTTCTAAGCCATAAAATGAAATACTAAGCAACCCACGGACTTGGGTAAACCTTACGCGCGCTTCTAGTGGGTTCGCTCTACAAAAATGTACTTTGAATCATTTCTAAAGACTCAAACTTTCTCAGTTCAACTTTGATAGGGACAAGAAATCGAATTTATTAAGCGTTTCCGATTTACAAGCAAAAAAAAAACTGAAAAATGTACCTTTCTAGCCCCCCTTTCCCACCATACTGTCAAATAATTTCAAGAATTTACTACGACTACCATTGCTCTATTCATTCAATCTGCTAATTTTGACTTGGTGATAATGTAGATAATGTAGATAATGTGACAATAATAATGTAGCACCAGCTCAACCACTTAACCTTTCTAGTCTAGAACAGTAAATTAACGAGAAACCATAAGGTTTAAATCCATCAATCGATATATAAATTAAAAACTTAGAGAACGCGCTAATTTTTAATCTTAAATATTTTCTTGCAAAACTACCAAGGCTTTCCCAAAAGATATTGACAATAAATTAACTGAAAATCAAAAATTTTGGAAATTGTCGTAAATAGGCCTGTAAATGAAAACAAATATAGAGTTCGGGTCGATTTAAGTCAGACCGGAATGGGACAACTCGCCGCGAGAGCTCTCTCGCCGCGGGCCATCTTGCCACGAAAACGAAAAAGACATTTTATATGTTTTATAACAAACATACTGTCAAATAATTTCAAGAATGTACTACGACTACCATTGCTTTATTCATTCAATCTGCTTATTTGTAAAAAATTTTGTGTATTAAACTTGTTTTTTTGCGGCCATAAAAATGCGCTCCTAAGGGAACTGTACACTGTGCGGGTGCACACCTCGCACGCCCCGTGACAAAGATAAAATCATGAATGGATGCCAAAATTAAGTTCAATGACCTTGATCTTGGTAATAAACCTTTAAAAATACTATTATACATGATAATAGACCAGTTATCTACGAAAAGAAGAATGTACGGTTAAGCCGTCCCCTCTGGCAAGAACTGTCTGTTTTACTAGTACCGTAACTTATTTTCTGCATTGATTAGCCAGAAGAAGAAAAGGGATAGGTAACAAGGCGGAGTAGTGAAAAGAGGATGCTTCAAAACTCCGTAGCCACTAAAAGATGTGTTGAGTTACGCTACGCTGTGCGACGACAGCTTTTAAAACCAAACCAATAGTTTTCAATGAACGCCCGGCCACTGGAAGCTGTGCTACGCTGCGCTGTGCCAGTTGCCAGGAGTTCATTGAAAATAATAGGTTTGTTTTTAAAGCTGTCTTCGCACATCACAGCGCAACTCAACTGAGCGTTGAGTTGCCAGATGCCCTAAAACGAAAAAATTGGCTACCTAAAAGATAATATCTTACATAGAAGTAAATAATCTTCGAAAACTGTACTAAATAAGAACATCTGCTGCTTCATCGTTATTTCATACATGTTTGTAAGTACCAATAGTAGCCTACTATAGCCGATTTCGAATGTAGATGACTCTTCTGACCTCAAAATTATATTTAGGTCCAAAGAGCGTACTACCCAAACGAGGAGTGAGGTAGGTTGCGGGTACTTTCCTCAATGAGCTAACGGAGTTGCATCTATGCCGTATGGCAAGCCCACCGAAACAGACTTCGAAGCTCTATGCTTAACAGTCCACTACCACTTTTACACAAGGTCTGACATAGAGGAGTGGGTGAACTATCTAGCACACCTCTGAGCTATTTCCTGCGTCCAAGCCTTCATTCGAGATAGACGTTTGGAAAGCAACACAATCAATGTAGCCTTTTTGTTTCTGAGATGATAAAAACCTAAATTCCTGGATTTCTTGTTCCATAACGAACTGCGTTGTTAATATATTAACTTTTTAAGTGAATTCAACGACTTGCTGTCAAATTTTATTAAGGATAAGTAGAATTTACTTACTCTGTAGGTCGAACTTTTTCGAATCTTGGAGATCCATTTTCAGAGGCGTCCTTCTTGATCATCGATGTCAGTTTTTTGGTTAGAGAATTATGGTTTTTGTAGAATGTGATCAAAAAATCACACAAACGTTTTGATCACATTCTACAAAAAACACAATTCTTCTAACCAAAAAACTGACATCGATGATCAAGAAGGACGCCTCTGAAAATGTATCTCCAAGATTCGAGAACGTTCGGCCTACAGAGTAAGTAAATTCTACTTATATTCTTAATAAAAAATTGACTGCAAGTCGTTGAATTCACTTAAAAAGTTAAAATAAAACTTAATTCGCCTCAAGCCACAATAAGTGCATAATGTAAGATTAGTGTAGTACGGTACTGTATAAATAATGATATTCATTCGTTGAATTTAATTTTTATTCTACATAATACCTACATTATAAAATGAACCAGAATAATGGCTACCTGCCGCACACGCAAGTGCAAGTTTATTCTTCTGAGAATTAATTTTTAAATACAAATTTCGTTTTCATTGTATTCAACACGATTAGATTATGAACGGGGCATACCCAAGTAGGTACCCATTTCACCTGAATAAAACTGAACATTTCACCTGCCTCTATAAAACTGAACCTGAACCTGAGAGGTGAGAGAATATTGAGTAACAAGCTGTGATAACAGTGGTGTATTGCTAATGGGGCCGGAGCGGTCACTTGTCATAGTTTGTACTTGTCACTGGAAAGTGTCATCTCTTAGTCATCTAGTCATTTAGTCATCTTTGAACCTCTTCAACTATTGCAAGCGTTCTATTCACGTGGTCAAGTTTGAACTCTCATGACTTTATTGCCTGGTAATTTTTGCAGTCAATTAAGCTAGTAGGCCTACTTGAAATAATTTTGATGACTAGATCATTTTTCCTGGTTTGTTTAGTTTTCTTAACTTTTTAATGCGCTCTGTATTTCAGGGACATAACATTTTAAATAAAATATAGGCTAATTATTATAATTCAAATATGATTTCCATGAGGATTTAACAAATATATATCCTCGTGATTTACATAGGTTGTTCTGAAAACATGATATTGTACATCAAATTTATTTTAATTGAATATGTATGATGTTGAAGATCCATCTTGTTTCCACTAATATGTATTATAAACTTAAAAAACACTTTTAAATGGAAATTGACTCACGTTATGGCGTGACAGCCGTTTCGCTCTGTTGTCTAGAGCATCATCAGATGCCACAGTTATACAGACATTGACACTAATTTAGACACACTACACTTCACTCACAAAAGTCAGAAACTCAATGTTTTAGAACAATATGAGATATACAAACATGCAAAGCAGCAACCTGACAACATTTTAAATGATCAACTTAATTTCTTCTCACATACTCTATTTGACAAAATAATCCCAATTTCAAACCTCCCGCCTACTCATCCCCCCACCCTTCACCATTCCAACATACATAACCCTCAAACTCATGCCTTGAATCAGTGTATTGTGGGTCGTCTGATGATGCTCTATACAACAGAGCGAAACGGCCGTCACGACATAACGTGAGTCAATTTCCATTTAAAAGTGTTTTTTAAGTTTATAATTAATTGAATAATTAATAGGAAATTTATTGACTAGTATTGGTTAGTGCTGCTTCAACAATCTAATAAATTGTTAAATGATAGAATAAAATAATATTAATAATAATAATAATAATAATAATAATAATAATAATAATAATAATAATAATAATAATAATAATAATGGTAATAATAATAAAAAAATAAAATAATAATAATTGTTTATTGCAATATTTATTTTGAATAAATATTACCGATTTATATAATCGATTCCAGAAATTAGTTTTCTTTACAGTTAGACCTAAGTAGACCTATCTACGTCACATACATTTTATAAAAGTGTAAGAGATAGGTGCTGAGACTTTTTGAGACTGAACACAAGATGTTGAGTGTCTTTGAGACAAGATTGACGCACATTTGTTGTTATTTTATTCTGATTCCTTCTTACAAAATGCACAGGAGCTGTTCGGATGAGAAAAAAAACAGAAGATAACACTAAATAGCAGAGATTGGAGATAAGTCGATTGAAATGCTAATGGTGCAGATGGATTAGCGAACTGGTTTGCCAAGTGAGTTTCAGGTCAAAACTGGTAGCTTAGTCTGGGTCTTGCTAATGAGCCAGTTTCTAAACTACACTATTCAAATATAATAAGGAAAGTTTTAAGATTTAAGTCATGAAGATGAGCCAAAAAAGCTCTGCGGTTCTCGTCCTTTCATCAAGTTCATGCAGGTGGCCAAAAATAAATAATTAAGATTGAATTCGAGTTTAGTAAAATTGTTTTGGATTTTCAATCAAATATCAATTATCGTTAGGCTATCAATAACCACGACAAAATTGTTTAATTGATAATATTTTACTGGTAATTCAGAGAAATTCATGAGTCTAATAGTTTTATTAAATGAATGATATGTCAGTTTAAAAATAACATTGATAAAGCTTCACCATTAAGGAAATAATAATAAATATTTTTCAAGTCAAGAACTTCGAAGTCTTACACTAAGAGGATATTCTTTTGAGCTATTACATATTTAAATGCAGATTAACAAACTAACTGAAATTTTGTATAGTTGAGCCATTGAATATACAAACAAATTTTTACAAGGTGACTGGAACTCTGTTAATTTTTAATTGATATAAGTGTTGACTCACAAAAGTGCAAGTTCTATACATTTCACACTATTAAAGATTTCAAGTATATCAGTCTTATTAATGTTATGAATTCAACTCATCGACCATGCAAAGCCTCAGGCTTATTTGAAAATCATTTTCAAGAAAATTTCCATTCATTTTCTCAGCTATTTGCAAAGTATAATAATTTTCAAATGATAACATTTTTTAATTCATGGACTACTATTTTCCTGAAACTAATATATCAGAGTAAAATATAACTCTTAACTGAAATGAAACGTTATAATATGAAAATGAAGAGTAATAAAGAAATCAGAATTTACTCTTAATTACTCTTTCAAACATAAGCTGATGCCTATGTCCAGTAACTCTGCTTGATGATAGAAAAAACTTTTAGAACCAGAAGAAATAATTTCTATTCCAATTTGTAATCAAGACAATTTTCTCGTAAAACATTGCAATCTCGAAGTCCTTGAGATTGAGCTGATTTGCCTGAGTACGCCGTCTATAATCAGGCAAGTGTAGTATAGAATAGATGATCGTTACAGCAGGATAAAGCTTCACTTATAAGGAAAAACATACATGCGGCTACTAGAACATTCAAACTGTATGGAGGTAACACTGTATTTAAAAATGTCACAATAATGTAGTCAGTCTTGTAGCACAGTTGGTTAGAGCGCTTGTCAGTGATAAGATAAAGCTCTGGCTAGCTTCGTTTCCTGCAGCCTTGGGTTCGAATCTCATTCAACTATGGATGTTTTCCTGGATTGCTTGTTCCATGACGAACTGCGTTGTTAATATTAACTTTTCATGTGAAATTTAACGACATGCAGTCAAATATTTGTTAAGAATAAGTATAATAACTCACTTAATCTGGCCGAGTACTTTCGAATCTATGAGATCCATCTTCAGAGGCGCGGGTTCCTAGATCATCATGTCAGTTTTTTGGTTAGAAGTGTTGTGGTTTTTGTAAAATATGATCAAAAAGTTTGTGAGATTTAAAATTTAGTTGTTCATTGAGAATGTTTTGTTTATTGTGTGTGGTGTGTTTGTATATTTCAAATTGTTCCAAGGTGTTGAGTTCGTGTCCTTTAGATTTTATGTGTAGAATGTGTAGGTTGGTACTGATGTCAGTGAAAGTGTATCCAGTTTGAATGATATGGTCAGCAAAATTCGATTCAGCTTTGGATGTCAGGGCTTGAAAGTGTTCCTTGTAACGTTGTTTGAATGTGCGGCCTGTTTGTCCTATGTAGAATTTGTTACAATCTGATTGTACCTTGATTGTTATTATACTTATTCTTAACAAATATTTGACTGCATGTCGTTAAATTTCACATGAAAAGTTAATATGGATGTTTCTCATCATTCACCCATTCACCACTTTACCCACGCACAAGTCTACAGATTCATATGGGCATCATCCCCAAAAAAAGTCTTAATTATGATTAGGGGTCAAGGTCATAGTAATCGGTTAGAGCAGGGGTCTCCAAACTTCCCAGATTTTGGATTTTGGGCCAAATCCGGTCCGCCAGTATGATCAATCCGGCCCGCAACGGCTAAGGCTCCTTCCTGAATAGTGTTTTACCAATTAATATTTTTACTGTTGGTCAGTAGATGTCATTAAGTGTCACGGTAGCATCAATGCATAATTCAGTTATAAAATTTAGCAAGATTACTCAGGGTGCATAGGTGCATACTCGAAGATTGTTCCAGAAATTATAGACAGTGGTATGACTAGGTATCAGGGGGAGATTGGAGACCACTGGGTTAGAGCGACCAAATGCTACTCATGTAACCCATTTTTGGCATTTTTCTTTAGCATCTTTCTGGCATTTTTGTATCATCATTCACCATTGCCCATCCACAAAACTCACAAGTCTTAGACTCATATGTAGGCATGAAAAAAATTACACTTGAAAAAATAAGAGAATGCTAACCCTACTTCTCGTTAAATGAAACCTTGTAAATGTTTTATGTTTAAACTTTTCAATCTTAATTTGAATAATAGTTATGTACGGTGCCAGTTGATAAAATGGAAGTGAATGCTATTCAAGTGAGATGATTCATTCGATGAACTTCAAATTTTTCTAAACATATTGAGCTTCAATGCTAACAAGAAAAGATGAAACCAGTTAAAGTTGCTTGCGATAATACTTCCATTGCAGTTGACATTGCGGTAATTATTTATTATAGTTAAATACTGAATATCTACAACTAAAATTCTAAATTCTTTCCCATTTTTTTTTTTTTTTTGTAGATTACGTCTTGGAGACTCCAGTTAAGGAGTATAAGACAAGTCAGATAACAATTATACAATCTTATACACTAGTTACCATAATATTACTATATCAATTATAGTTGAGGTGAGATTCCAATGAATATCTTTGGAATGAAAGGCTAAATTAATCTGCCTTTAATTAAGAATCAGAACATAGATATCCAATAAGAAGAGCTTATCAAGATGACCAGTCTCATTTATTTAAAAATGTTATCATTATGTCAGTTGGGAAATGATAAAATTTTCTATTTTCATAAACAAATGTGGTTTGATTTTAATTCCATAACAATGTAACAATACTTTATTCATAATGTCAAACTAAATACAGGGTTGCATAGGCCCATATTGGAAGTGGTGAAGGGGGCCCGTACTCAAGTTTGCCCAGGGGCCTGGAATTTCTCTGGGCGGGCCTGCGTATAATAATATAATAAAATTATATAATGAATAGTTTATGCCTTCTATGCCGCTTACATTAATCTAACGAATTGAAATGAGTCTCAAATTTCATGATTTATTCCCAATTTTTTTATTTTTCTACAACCAAATCTACACAATCATGTTCGTTTCTAAATGCAAAATGTTTATTGGTATGAAAAACGTTAAGTGGTTTCCCCAACTATCATTTTGTTATATTCTTGGAGCCTATTTCCAGCAGAATATAGGCTAATATAGAAAATTGATGCACTAATTTATTTATGGCTAAAAATCACTCTATTTTATAATGAACTCAAAGTAGTTGAGTAAAATAAGTAATAAGTTGTTTATTGAAATAAAAAATAAATGAATTAATTGGTATTTTGAAACTTACCCTGCGATAATAGGTTTGCCAATGGATTGATATGAGATCCTAATATCAAAGTTCAACTGAAGCTCGTCAGGATCTATCTCAAAACCTCTCAAATTGACACTTTTCACGAACACAAAAAATAATCACACTAGCAAAAAAACAAGTGAAGCCCGACTGTAGACCGCGACGTAACAAACGCAAAAGAAGATGACGAACACTGGATGATAATTTATTATGACAGTAGAGACGCAACGCAACCAGCACCGAAGCTGCAATAGCAATGCTAGCTCACCGGACCAGGCAAGCAATTTTCAACCTGTTGCTGACCTTCGCTTTACATACGTAGGATCACACTACTAGCTGCTGTTCCTGGAAACTAGCTGCTCTTCACATCATAAATGAGCTCTCTTCGTCGCTTTATCATATAAGTCTAGCTCTAGGTTCTAGGCGCTCAGAGGACGGTTTCCCCCAACTCTTTCATCCATCCAGCATCCAGCACTTCTCCAATCATAACTTATCGAAGCCGGACCAAGACTTAATACTCAATAAGACTTGACTCAATACTTGGAAACAAATCCAGAAATCTCAGAGTTCCAATGCTTGTGCATAGCCTCTTCAAACTTGTAAAACTGTGGGGTTTTCCATCTACCTATCTCAAAACGATTCTGAATAATATGCTAAACCTTTTTAAAACCGTTTAGTTCAATGCCGGTAGTTTGTAGAGTATTCACAGTATTTAAACCGGCAGGCTACTGTTTATCATGCTAAATACATTTAGTAATTTAAATTAAGTATAATAACGGTTATTTGTGGGGGATTCACAGTTTGAGTAAGACTAGTAGACTTGCACATGAGGCTACTTCTGACATTCATTCTACAGCCATGAGTCACTATAAACCGGTACGACAAAGAATCTAAAGACCCGACGGATTTACATAAAATAAACAGATGCTACAGAGTGTTCAAGAAACCGATTACACAAAATAATAATAATTATAATCAGTTGTACTGGTAGGTGTGTGTAACATTTGACTTCTTCGATTTCTATAAACATCGTATGCTTCCCGATTCACAAAAAAATGCACATCGGCAGTTCTTGAAAAAGAGTTTTTTCTTCTTTTTATTCAACAGATCTTGTGTTGTATAATTTTCAATTTTTTTTCAATTCAAAATTAATTTATTTCACACACAAGAACATTTTACTACCAGCATGGTCGTAATTTAATAGTAAACCTAGTGTAGTTAAAAACCAAACAAAAAAAAGCAACCAACATTTTTTAAATGCAAAATAAAATTGAACATCCCTAGACCGAAGCCCGAGTGGGATGTACTTTCCATAGTAAAATTTTATAAAACACTCAGAGAAGTAGGACCGAGTAATGCTTTAATATTCAACACAAATTCAACTCAAGATATCATGCCTCAATATTTTCTATTTGTTGTTTTTTTTTTCAATTCGATTTAAAATAATTCCAGAAAATATTTCAACACAATCAAAAATGGAATCGTCAATGCTTGCACTGTAAAAATAAAGTGGATAATTAATTGGGCTGAACAGCAGCCTTGGTAATAATTATCTTCAATTTTTTTTAATCGTAGTAAATCAGCTGTCCAATGTCTTGATTTTGATTAGTTATAACCAACCTAGAGACCGACCATAGTGGAATCTGTTTTACATCATAATTATTTTTCTATTCGACCCCCAAACTCCAAATCAATAGTGATCTCACTTGGACTATGAGGAACCCATAGCCTATACAGTACCAAGTTTTAAGAGTAGATCTAGAATCTTACTTTTAAGCGTTAGAGCACAGACGGACGGACGGAGGATGATTTCAATCAGGCACTGTCGGGCCCTCAATAATGGGTTGTGTGAATAAAGTTGAGTCTGTTGAGTACGGTAACTCATATTTTTGACTCGGCGCTCTAGTCCAGTCAGGTAAGCGTAAATTTTGGGTGAGAATGGAAAAATTCCAACATGACTGAAAATCGGGATATATGACCAGAAAAACATACTGAATAGCATACTACAAATCCCCGAGAATCCTAGCTGTGTTTTTGCCGCCATATTCGAAATGTAAAATTGTCCTACATAGTTTCTTCAAATTTGAGATCATACTTACATAAGTTATGAGCCAATCAATCATTTATTTATTTACAAGTTCCAAATAAAGGTCCCGCTAAACCTTGTGGGTTTTTCAGCAGGTGCCAACATAATATAAATTACAAAATGGAAATCAATTATACAATACAAATTACAAAAAAGAAGAAATTAGGGAAAAGGTTGCTCTTGCCGTTTTACAAGAAAATAAAATTTTCAATAATTTGATAGTAGTTACAGCTCTGTACCTCTGTCTAAAGTTTGAATTTATCTAAATTTTCAGGAAAATAGATCATTTTGAATTTTGTATAATTAAAACGGCTGTTATCTCACTGTACTAGTATTTCTTGTATCTCTCAGGATTCCTGAAGATTTTCAGTTTGCTATTCAGCAAGTTTTTCTGATCATATATCCTGATTTTCAGCCATGTTGGAATTTTTCCTTTACTTTTTGATAATTTGACTGGACTACTTGGAATTCTTGTTATTTTATGTAAATAAAAATCTTGTCAATCTCAACTTTTTTCACGTCTTTTGATCGGACTCCCGTTGACTCAACAGATCAGCAGTCACTCAACAGAGTCAACTCAACATAAGACACTCAACGTAGGCCTACTCAACTTTATCCATACTACCCAACTTTTATTTGTCTAAATTCGTTTTCATTCAGGAAATATGAGTATTTTTTAAGGTTTTTGATTGGGGATTTCTCTTCTAGCCTAATAACTTACTCTGTTTAGTACAGTGAATATTTATCTATCTGTGTAGGCTATAGTAAAAGTTGAAACTGCGACACTTCTCTATCATGCCAAGCTCTACCTATGAATTATTAAATATATACAAATTCTGTAGCTTTTAATTTTTTGGTCAACCTACATTATGGATTTTTTGAACATTTTCAGAAATTGAATAAAAATTTTATTTACTATAGACTACAAACCAGAGTTTGTAATCATATTGTTGGAATTCACCTCCATTCCGGAGATATAACTATGTTAAAATTTGTAATTCTTTTCTAGCTCAATTACTCAATCTGTGGAGATTTCAGCGTGCAATGGGTGGGTTATTACTTGACACTCCTTAGGTCAAAATATTATCAACTGAATCTGAGACAAATAAACAACTCAAAATTTATTATGCTTCTGTAAAAGATCTATTTTTATCTATCACAACATTATATATGAAATTAATTTTCAAACAAGACCATATTTCTTGAAGAATACACATTCCAACATCTAACTTGGCTGCAAATTTTGAAATAAACTTAGAAGCAACAAGTATTTAAAAGCACAATCAATTTTGCATATGTTATTTATAGAAAAAAATAATAATGTCTTACGAAACTAATTCCTACTCGATAAAAAGTATATCTTATTTCTCAATCAAGGAAAACGTAGAGAAATCAATATACTTGATTATTCCAGGTTTTGAAAAATTCTCATAAAATCATTACAAAGTCTGTCATCAACTAGCAGCTATATAAGCCAATAAGAAGTTATTGCCTATAAGTTAAGAAGCATCAAGTGAAGGAGTTTCACTTCAAAGATTGAAAAACGACAATAGAACTAAAAAAGTGTAGAATAGAATCAGTATAACTTACTAATCATCAAAATCAGCAAGTGTGGCGATTGGTAAGTTGCCAGATATTTAAAATAATGTAATAAAATATATATTATTACTTGTGGAAAGACAAAATGAGTTTCATGAGATGGTCTAAAAAGAAGATTCAGTTGATAACTATTTATTTCTCAAGTTTTTCCAAGAACAACTTTGCTTATTAAAAAATAAAATATTTATTATCTCAAATATATCATCAATTTGGAAATTGTGAAGTTCGCACTCGCAACCACAATTTAACTTGTTAATGGACCAAGTGGTTGCAAATGTGGGTGTCAATTCTCAAATGAATAGTATTCGAGGTATCATAAAATATAGTGGGTGTAATCTCTGGTATGAAAAAATATATCGGTAAATGAAAAAACTTATTGGGCGACACAATACGTTTTTTCCTTTGACCGATACCCGAGATTAAACCCACAATATGTGATCAATGGTCGAGACACTGATCCATATAAAAAATATATATTTTATAACTAAAATAAACAAAGTCACTAATCACTGCAGAGTGCTAAAATCGACTCTTATGGGAGGTGAATTGCTCTTGCACCAAAAACTGGTTCAATTATTAATATTCTATTAGAAGAGAAGTAACATTATTCTATTCTACTAATTTGGAAAAGATTTTTCAACAAATAATTTGTCCTAGAAAACAAAATGGAGGAAAGATCCAGTTGAAACACGCAATAAGAAAATACAGAGAAATATCTGATGTCTGTAAATTGTTGACTGAAAAAAAGAACAAGAAACTATAATAATTACAGTGCTTCATTCTGAATACAACAGTGGAAATATATATGTTAATATTGATAAAATTACGCAATTAGCCCAGAATAGGCTACAATGAATTATAGTGACTGCGGTCACTTCATCAATATTGCATTAGCTGCTACGGCATGTGGAAAGTTTTCTTGTTTTATAAACATTGAATGTAATTAGTAGATTGTCAACCTCTTTGGTTATCAGCTGAGCATTGTCACATTTTGTTTCAATCCTTATTGGAAGTAAAATTGACAAATTGTTTCTTCAAGAATTTTTATAGCAATTGAACTTGTGGTGAAAGCCATTAAGGCTGTGGTATTAAATTTGTTACAATAATGAGTATAGAGTGGAAAAATAAGTAATTTCGATTGGTATATTAAGTAGTTTAGTATTCAATTGAGAAATTGAAATACCCACATTTATTCTATTTCCATCACTCAAATGAAAATGTTTTTCCATGCCAATCTTGATCCAAGAAAGAAACCAGGGCGAAATTAGGCACCGGTAATGTACAATGGTCTTTAGTCATATTACTTGACAAGTTTGCTCAAAAGAGGAGTTATAAAAAGTCAAAGACAGAAAGGTTTTAAAATAGAAGCATTTTAAATAGCGATTTAAAAGAGATCTTTTGAAATAATAGAAGATGGCAGTATTCATTCAAGGTCATCAAGCTTATGCAATGGCCATTTAGTTGTTGTATTAGACATAAATATTTTTCATTTTACTTGTAGGCCTAATTATTATCCATCTAGCCTAACAGGACGATATTGCGTAAAGTGAATATATATCAAGTTATTTTACAATTATTTACACTGTAGAACCACTTTTAAGGTGCTAAATGGATAAAGTAAATGGTGCTACAGTGAAATCTATTTGAGAGGAGCTGAATTGATGTATGTGAAAATTTTCAATTCAGGTAAAAGCTAGAACTGATAGATATGACATATTATTCATTACATTAATTTTCTAAAAGTAATGAAAGTAGCTTCGAATAATTGACAGAACGTCCATCAATTTGATCAGTGGCGAATCCATAAATTTTCTGGGCGGGGGGGTATTTTTGGAGGGATATCACATAAAAAATGTCCTCAGCCCTATAAAAGACACAAATGAACTTTTTCCAGTGTCGGTTGAGAATTTCTGTTTGATACATCCCCAAATCCCCTCCCCTTGGATTCGCCCTTGAATTTGGTTATAGTGGGAGAGATGGAAAAAATGAAATACTGTGAGATAGAGCAGACTAAATTAAGATAGAAAAAAGACAAGTATGTTGAGCAGGAATATCTCACCAGGCTATTATGGAGTCTGTGATGTTATCCATGATACTTGATGAACAATCTAATATGAAAACTGACACTGTATTTCAATTAAATAAATGATTTTCACTCATTTCTATTGGAGATACTGGATGAATGCATTTCACTTCTGAAACGTCCAGGCTGACGAAGCTTCTTTTCAGAGGTGAAATGCATTCCTCCAGTATCTCCAGTAAACGTGAGTGAAAATCGTATATTTAATTGAAAGACAGTGTCAGTTTTGATATTAGATTGTATAATGGAATGACTATTTTTTATTTATTTTATAAATAAATGTGCTATAGAGTCGACAGACTCTATCAGGCTACTCTATACAAAATTCCTCCTCCCCTTATGATTTATCACAAATTTTGAATCTGGAGAACGCAGAGAAAAATACTGAACTCTGATTCTTATCTCAGAATAAACAGAAATATGTATTATTTGAAAATGGAGGCTTTAAATAGAAAATGACAGTATTCGGTTACAAGGAAAATAATGATCTGGTTCACTGCTAATTAACCTATTCGAATAACAATTGAATCAGGTTTTGGTGATGCCATACTAGATAAGGAAAACTGATTAATCACTCAAGGATTATTGAAGCTTCAAAAGGGGGATTCCCTTTTCCACAAAAAAGGTGTAGGCCTAGCTGAATGATTTAACTATTAAAAACAGCGTGTAAAAATAAGTTTCTATCTAACTACTGCTTTTAAAGGCGTGAATGAAGAATTATTTAACTAGATAAGCTGTTAATTGGATTAGTCATGTGCCGCAAGCTACGATTTACACTCTCCGCTTCTGAGATGCATCATAGTGCTAATAACTGAATATTGTGAGTGCGTGAATACCTGTTATTGTTAATCATAAAAGTTTGGATCTTTTCCATCTCTATCGCTCTAAAGCAATTGTGTTTTTTTTATTGAATTCTTCAAAAATTTCCGCACTATTGGACAAAAGCAATAAGAAATACATTCAATTATTGCCTGCAAGCAGGAAAAGGATGACAATAATCTATTACTCACCTTTCTTTATCACAATTCGCATTATTATGTTAATCATTTTCACTTAGCCTACACATAACCCCTCCTCATTCATAAACAAGAATGGTAGTTTATTTAAAATATATATATATATATACGGTACACTGTAAGATTCTGAATGAATCTTGCAGAGAAGAGTTCTTTCAGCATGCAATTGTATGTATTTTGTATTGTTTGTGTATTGTATTGTATTGTATTATTGTGTGTAAATTATTGAAAAAGCCGATGAATAAAGTTAAATATAAAATGTTTTGGAGCAATAAAGCTGAAAAAGATCCAGTCCTCACGTATGTACCAGGTATTTTAATCAAATACCTGGATGTTGAAAATTGAATGATTAGGTGCTAATCCAATACTTTATGAAATGAACATGAAGAATGCCAAGTGAATTATAATGGTTCAGATGAATTTAAGTTTTTTTTGTACTTTTATCTTATCAATTTTGAGAATACAACAGGTCTTCCTGCAATTTATGAATTATGCAGTTAATTCGTTGAGATACAACTGGTCATCAGATGTTATAAGTATAAGCCAAAGCCTACTCATAAGGTGCTTTCAGGCTATGCAGCAATTTTATACACAAACGTTTGAAAAACAAGGGTTTTCATAGCATTGTTATAAAAAATGAAAAACTATGTTGTATTGATAGCAGAAATACACATAAAAACTTTGTTTTTGATTTTGAAAAATGATTTCCTTTATGAAAAATTGTACAACATGGTTATTTAAGAGTGTTTTGCTGCATAGTGTAAACGCATCCTAAATCGTTGAATAATTGTAAATTAGAACAACTAAGAAAACAAGGAAGGGATATGCATAGGGAAATTAATGACAAATCAGGCGAAAAATTGTAGATATTTTAACTTTATTCATACTCAGTTTCAAATTGAGTAATTTTCCTCCTGATCAAATTATTTGCCGTTAGTTGTACTTAAAGCTTTCTAAGTGTTATTTGTCGAAAAACTTGAAACTCTTTCTTGTTAAACTTTTCTGACTTTATTTTTGATATTCAATACCAAACTGATAACGATTAATATTAGCAGTTAAATTCATAGATCAGCAGGCCTGCTCCTAAACTGGTCTCCAGTTAAATGTTAGCCTGGATCCAGTCCACAAATTCCGTTACTCGTGCGTATACTCCAGGGAATCCAGGCTCTGCGCACTTGTGGCCATAGGAAACCACGCCAAACAAATAAAAGTTCCGTTTAATTGGAATCATCAAAGGTCCACCTGAGTCACCCTGCAACCAGAGAGATTCTATTCAGATGATGTAACATCCCAAGAATTGTGTTTTCAACTAAAGAAAAAATGAAATGTATGAACCATTATTCCAATTATTTAATATAAATTTCAATTAAAAACAAATTTTTAGACTTTCAATTTCATACAACATTATTTATTTGAATTATAATTGAATTACAATTCAAAAAAATGTTTCAGGGGTTGTAAAGGAAACAAAGGAATGTTAAGGAAATAGAATTATGTAGCCTATAGCAAAAGAAAAATCTGTGGTAACCTAATTCATGATCTTGTGTAGTAGGTTTTGTTGGATGGGGGGGGGGGTAACTGAATTTAAAGGTAATGGGCTGTATCATATAGCCGGGGGGGGGGGGGGGGGGAGTTGTTACCAAATTCTAACAATTTTTTTTTGGGGGGGGGGGAAAGCGTCATAGAGCTTTTATTATAATTAAAACACAGCATACAAACATGCCAGAAGAAAACAATCATTTGAAAACAAGACGAATAGTCATATTAAAAAAATCATCGAAGACTTGGCCAAAGCTGTCGGTCGAATTGATATTTGATCGACCAAATAAAAGTTCCGTTAAATTGGAATCATCAAATATTCAGATATTTAAAATTTACCGAAAATAATATTTATCTGATCTACCCCAATGAAAGCAATCATTGATAATAGTTTTGAAATCATATTAATAAATTAATTTGTTTATCTTCAGCAAGCCCACATAAATAAATATTGGTACTTTAACAACTCAAAATAGTCATTTTTAAATTATTTACATTGGTATAGAATTCAATTTTTCATTTTACTAAGTTGAAACTCTTTCCAGTACTATAAAGTAACTTAATGTACTGTACATGTGATCATAATATCAAAATTAATATATCAAGACATTGAACAAATAAAATCAAGAATAACATTGTAAAAAATTACCAATACGGAGTCTTGTCAATACTGGTAGGCCTAACGTAATTTTATATCATCGATAGAGATTGATATATTAGCACATCATATAATATTTAACCATGTAAAAATTAAAAACATATAAAAATATATGATAAAAAGATGGATAAAAATATAGGAAATGTTGATTCCTCATTTGTGTGCGCAATAATTTGATCGTTGATAGTAATTAGCAAGTTTTTGTTTTGATTTTGAAAAAATTTGTTCAAATATTGAAACAAAGACAATAGGACTGATTCATTGCATATATAATATCAAACCATTCTAACTCATTTATAAAAAGACTGTGTTGAAACAAATACAGTGCATGAGTTATGACAACTAAAACTTGTTAATTATTAACTTATTATTGTAAATTTAACGCCTTGCAGTCAATTTTAATTGATAAATTAAGCACACAAGAAATCAAAGAATTTAGTTAATTTATAACGTTGAAAAATACTTATTAAATATACGTTAATTATTTGCTATATTTTGATCGATACTCTATTCCTTTGAGAGGAACCGATGTAAAATGAGAGGGCCTCTACGACGCTTTTAAAAGTCATTTAGGAATGTTACTAATCATGGATTGAACATCAGGATAAGTGAAATTATAAATCATCCAAGAATAGTATTTTGAAAGGAATGGGATAAAAATCGCATACAAGCACATTAATTTTCTGTTAAAATAATACTCTATTTTTATAAGTGGCTGTATTTTGTGAACACTGTAACAAAGAGGCTGTAGAGAATAGCATGGAAAATCACCTGACAAGAATCGATGTGTTTTCCTCCGGCACACAGCACTCTTTCATCAATGGTGACACCTCCTCCTTTTGGTAGTTTGGCATAAGCTGCAGCACACTCCTGATTGGATCTAATATTCACCTGGGCTTCATACAGCTGTGTCGGGTACTTAGTTGATTCTATAAAAGGATTTTGAGTAATTAACATACATATGAATAATTTCGAAATTCCTTCTAATGCTATAAATGTTATGCTACTGCTGACATTGACAAGCTAATGGAAATCGATAAATGCAACATTGAAATATTTTATAAAATTAAAAAAGTTAAATATTTTTATAAAATATTTATAAAATTAAATATTTAGGAAAAAATTCATTGTTTTTATTTGTCTTGTGTCCAAACAAAAAGGGTACGTTACAATATTTTAGATGCGTTGTGGCGTTTATCGATTTTTTCAGCTACTATGGATTACCCGTGCTTTGCACTGGATGCTTAAATTGAACATAAATATAATATATAGATTTAAATTGCTAATGCCAATACAACCCCAAAAAGGGAATCAGGAGCAGCAATATTAAATTGAACATGTGGAACAAATGTGTTGCTTTGGCTTCGAGCTTCATTTATCTGAAGTAGTCAGAAAATTCTTATATTTTTTAATTTTCAAATTGCAGGCTACTTATTAAATTTGTGAAAGAAATTCTGATTTGTTGAAAATTTGTTGAACAATTCTTTATTTGAAAAAATTGTTTGATTTAAAAAATATTTTTAACTAGCCGGCAGACTCGCTTCGCTCGCCTTAACCGTCTAGCCAGGGGGCTCCGCCCCCTGGACCCCCGGGGGGTCCAACTAATTTCCATTGTGATTAGATAAATTTACAGAAATAGGTGATTTTGGGGAGAATTTTGATACCATTACTTAGTATGCATCTAGGGTCTTAATCAAACAGTGGTATTTCGATTATATAGATATAGATTTCACTCCATGTGGCCTTGAGGTTCTTGAGAAATTGTGATCAACTAAATTCCAAAAATCCTAAATTTTGAGATGAATCATGTAACCCTATTTTTCACGTGTTTAGCACCCCAGCTGAAAATTTGAACTTTTTTGGCCTTGTGGTTCTTGAGAGATTATAATCACCTAAATTTTCAAAATCGTTAATCTATGGTAAATTAATTTCACAACTAATTTTTTGTTGATTTTCTGATCAATACCTATTTTCACAAAAATTCTGAGGCTCATGTACTATTACAAATACAGCCAAACAGCTTAAAGGAACAGCTGATAGAAGTTGACCGTTTTTAATCATATGGCAGGCCCCTTAGCAGCGTTATTTACACTGTCTTTGAACAGCAAAAGACTTTGCACTTTGCATGTAGGCTACCATACAGTCGGAGCCTTGCAATATGTGGGAAACATATGACTGGGTATGATGAAATGTTATTATGCCAGGTTGATGACATCATTCTGTTAAGTGCAAATTTCAAAATATTTGGCTGTTTATCACCAAACTTTTCAAAAATCGCCGATTTTAGGGCTAATTTTGAAACTTTTTTCCAAGGTACATCTAAAGCCGATACTTAACATGAATACCAAATTTTATCTGATTTGACCTTATGGTTCTCTAGAAATTGTTGTCACCTAAATTTTCAAAAATCTTCAATTTTGGGCCCATTTTGGGGTAAATTTTGAAACCCTTTCTTAGCACGCGTCTAGTCCCCCTACTGAATACTTGTACCAAATTTTATCGTTTTTGGTCGAGTGGTTCCTGAGAAACTGTGATGAATGAGTGAGTGAGTCAGTCAGTGGTATTTCGATTATATAGATATAGATTTGATTAGTAATGTTTCGGAGATTTGAAAAATAATTGAAATCAAGTTCTACAAAGAATAAAACTACTTACGATAAGCAAATGATCCCCAACCGGCAATGAATGGTTCTAGCCCGTCCACGTCTTTGCTCCTCAATTCGTCTGATGTTGGTAAGCAGATGGGTACCACATCGGCTGAAATTAAACGATAATTTTCTTTAATCTATTATGAAGAAATATCTTCAGTTTGGATTTCACTTTTTGTACAAGGTGAGTACAACCAAACTGAACATCCAGTAGGATCAAAATGATAAGCAATTAATAGCAATTAAAGGAATTCGAAATTAATAAATTCTGTTTAAGTAAATTTGTCAGTTTGTTCAATTGTCAGTAACTTCGAACTAACTTGTGAGATACGAGCCGATATGGCCAAGTTAAAAATGAATGCTGCTGTGCAGAAAGGTCTCCATGGTCTAGTGGTTAAGGCGCCCGACCGGCAATTGGGAGGTCCGTGGTTCGATTCCCGGTGGTGACTGATATTTTTGTACAGTAGCATTCATCGATTTCCATCAGCTATTAAATACTGTTGTCAATATCCGCCATTGCGGAAGTCTTCAGTATAAACTAATAGCAATTAAAGGAATTCGAAATTAATAAATTCTATCAAAATGATTCTACAATTGAAAGATCTTAAATCAGTAGTTTTCAATTGCAATAGTTATATAGCCTAATATTGATTTTGATAACTTTTGCGTTAGAACAATTTATTATATTTTCATCCTGGCATCCTCTTGTCAGCTTTGTTTAAACATCAAGTACGGTAACTATTAGTAGCCTACAAATTGCTCAAGGGCCAAGATCTGTGGTAGCGAATAACCGAATATGACAGCAAAGTTGAAGGAGAATTAGGAGAGAACAAGAAGTTTGGTATAGTATTGTGAAAACTAAACAAAATCTTTTTCTCTTAATCATCTGAAAAACAACTCCATCACAACAGTTACTTGGCTCCCACAATATTGTTTGTTTTCTATTAGTTTTAATAAGAATCCAACTAAACCATCAATCTCTTTGAAAAAAGGATGATTCATAATTTCACTTTCTTGAATAAATAAATCGTTCTAAATATTAATTGGTCTATCCTAAAAGATTGTATTGAATATTTTGTCTCATATACGGTATTTAAATATAAATTTATTGAATATACATATACATATTATATACATATTTCATATACATATACCAAATTGAATACACCTTGAATACACCTTAATAAATAAAATTGAAAATTATTAAAATATATAATTATTATTAACTTTCTAACAATACTGTATTGAATATAAATTTGGGAATTTACCTTTAAAGTGGGGAACATTTCTGTTTGTATAATTTATTCCTATATAGGTACTTTTCAAAAATACATCACTGTTCTGTTTGTATAATTTATTCCTATATAGGTACTGTACTTTTCAATAATACATCTGTGAAATGAAGGAATGTCTTTATTATATTTCACTTGGTTTACTACAATTCTATTATTTTTAGATGAAGTTTTATGATGGGAAGCAACTTGGTTTTATCCATGGATTTATTGCCTTTTTCCAGTGCTTTAAGTTTCTACTGTATAAGTAGCTATATTTATTGGGAACTCATTTTCTAGGATGTTCACAAACTTACTACTGATGTTAGGATTTGTCTTCTGAAAAGGTTCAAATTTGTAGCATACACTTGATATCTTGTTATTGAATTTGGTCCATAATTTATTATCTATAATTCGGACGTAATCTGTAATTTATGACATTCGAAAGTAGGAATATATTTTATTATCTATATAATTTATTATGCAGCTGAGGTGAGTTATATCTGCCGTATGGTTTAAACCAGAATTTCGTTGAATAATCTTCTAGTCTCATACATTCTAGGCTTTTTCAAAATACTTCTTATGATGTACTTTTGTATGAGGATCAGTTTATTTACATAACTATCAAATGCCCCACTCCAAATAATAATTATTATACCATGCCTTATCAAATATTCAACCAACCCCACATATATTTCCTTGTGCTCAGAGAGAGGTAGAAATAACTTTGATGATGATGATGATGTTGAAGATCCATCTTGTTTCCACTAATATGTAATATAAACTTGAAAAAACCACTTTTAAATGGAAATTAACTCACGTTATGGCGTGACGGCCGTTTCACTCTGTTGTCTAGAGCATCGTCAGACGACCCACAGTACACTCCAGTACTCCAGAATTCCAGTGTACTGTGGGTCGTCTGACGATGCTCTAGACAACAGAGCGAAACGGCCGTCACGCCATAACATGAGTTAATTTCCATTTAAAAGTGGTTTTTTCAAGAAATAACTTTATTCAAGACACTGAATTTAGAAACTTTGTTTAAGTAATAAAATTATCCAAAAATTAATATTTTTAAGATAAGTTAGTTAACTTTTGTTCTAAATCCAATGACTTGCAGTCAATTGCATATTGAATTTACAATAAAAATATAATATTAACAACGCATATCGTTATGGAACAGGAAATCCAAGAAATAAGTTACAGCTTGTTTAACAATTTGCTCGCGATTCATGAAAAAGTTATTTTTCACAACTTTAATATGTAAGCTACCTGCTATAAATATGAATTATTTTAGTATTCACCATTAAAGCGAGCAGCCTCCCTTAGCTTAATAATTCCGATGTCTGCCATATGTATAGCAGCATTGTACTGTGGATGAGGGAATGCCCTTTCAACAAGCATGTCAACATGATTGGCGTTATCAGCAGTTGTGTTCCAATCCAGCTCACCCAATCTCACAACGGTTCTGTTGGAATTCAATGTAATATTATAGCAAATATAATTAGGAAATATTAGTTTGTTACATTAATGTATATTAATTGTTGATTGTATACCAATTACATAATTGTTATATTATTTTAGAGTATTAATATTAATTATTCCAATACAATTTTATATGTGATTGCGCTTTCGAGACGCTTTCTTGCTTTCATTGCTTAGCTCCGGAGATAAGCCGCGACAACGCTATACCTTTCAAGCCTTCAGGCAAGACTTGTCAATTTTTAACAGCAAAGTGTATTTTCTACAGAAAAGCCAAGTGAAAAGACTACGATAGGCCAAAAGGGCCTAAAGCCTCAAGGTGTTTTTTAAAGGAGGACGACACTTGCGCAATTCCCACACTGCGCAAATGACAGAGCCTTGTCTGAACAAAACCCTGGAGTAGAAGGGCGATAAAACATTTCGCAAGTGCAAAAGCAAAGCTAAACGCCACTTTACCTATTCATATGAAAATGTGAATGGAATCCCTCTCCTCTGCTGAAAATCAAATGACAGGCCTAGGTAGTGAATAATGTAGAAGGATAAGCTACAAATTTGGAACAAATATCACAAAATTCTTCAATGCTGACAAATACACAATTAATTAATTGCCGAAATCAAAAGTTCATTAGAAGTAAAAGTTCAAGTATGAATAGAATGTATTAGTAATAATAATAATAATATGGTTTCAATCTTAGTAGTTTCGGTAACTCTGGTAGATTGCATATTTTCTAAAAATTCTTCATGTAAGTTATTATGGCAGTTATCCATAACACGAATAATACAGATGTTGTCACAGCCACTAAATTAATAAAATATAATAAATAAAATAAAATATACAGAGGAATTAGAAATTAATAAATTCTGTTTCTGTATATTTGCTAGTTTGTTAAATTGTCAGTTACTTCAAACTAACTTGTGAGATGTGAGCCGATATGGCCAAGTTTAAAATGAGTTCAAGCTACCGCAGTTTTTAAAGTCTTCAAAATATAGAAATATTAAAAAAAAACAATTAAAAAAATAGTTTGTTGATAAAGCTTTTTATAGTGTACAAGAGTTCCTTTCACATCAAAATTAAGCCACCTCAAGTAATTGATATAGTAATCATGGTAACTAGTGTATAAGAGTGTATAATTGTTTATCTGACTTGTCAGATAACTGGAAACCTTAACTGGAGTCTCCAAGATGTAATCTACAAAAAAAATGCTGTTGTTCAGAAGGGTCACTATAGTCTAGTGGTTAAGGCGCCCAACCGGCAATTGGGAGGTTTGCGATTCGATTTCTCACTATAAATTTTCGAGTCTTCACTATAAATTAATACAGTAACACTTTGAGGAATTCGAAATTAATAAATTCTGCTTCTATATTAATTAACATTTGAGATACAATAATCTCTATCAAAATAAAACTAACATATAGTCCAATACAGAGTACTCTATATTTCAAAAGTACTCGAAAGTACTAAGCTGTTTATAGATTAGAAAGTACTCGGCCAGATTAAGTGAGTTATTATACTTATTCTTAACAAATATTTGACTGCAAGTCGTTAAATTTCACATGAAAAGTTAATATTAACAACGCAGTTCGTCATGGAACATGAAATCCAGGAATCTATATTTCAGTTTTAGTTTGATAGAGGATGACAGTGAAGTGACTGTCGAAACTATAGTATCTCGAAGGTCAACTAATTTAGTGGTTATGGCAACATTTGTATTCTGGCGGGCCGCTTAGTGCAGTTGGTTTGGGCGTCGCAACTTCAGATTGCTGCCGTTTCAGCGGTCTTAGGTTCGAATCCCGCTCCTCCGTCTGTCATTTAAGTGTTATCATTCACCTCATCACCCACGCACAAGTCTCGGACTCATGTGGGTATATCATCAGCAAAAAAAGATTTATTTTTATTTGTGGGGATACCCTTACACCTCGCCATTCCATGAAGATTGCAGTTATAATTATATGTTATAATTAAATCTTACTATAGGCGATCTGGATATCGACCGACAGCGCTGCGAGTGGATGATCTTGTACTAATTTAGTGATACAAAATCTGATCGCTATTCATTCGTGTGCTAATTTGTCTCACTTCAAATGCGTTTATTTAAAAAGTATTTCTTTAGAAAAAATATACTAGAAATTCCCAACAGCCATATTACCTGTTGTGTATATGGGTGCATTAATACGTACCTATCAGAATACTGAAGGAAAATGTGTTTCATTTTATTCATTTCCTGATCATCCTTACGAAAAGGATAGACAAGAGAAATGGATCTCTAATGCTCGATTTTATTAAATACTAGCTGGCTCGACGCGCGTTGCTGCGTTTTCATAAAAATTCTCCTCGATTTTATTATTCGCCACCTCCTGCTGAGGTTACATTTCAAATTAGGAAAGAAGTTAGTCCTAGAGCTCTACCAGCTGATCATAGAGGCTTCGTTGTTTTCTTAATCACCACCTCTGAATGAAGAAACGTTTCAAATTTAAACCTCCTACGACTATAAGGGTAGAAGCTAGATTTTTTTATTTTATTATTCGCCACCTCCCACTGAGGCTGCATTTCAAATATCTAGCTGCATTATTGGTAAACAGACGTCATCAACCTGGCATAATTACATTTCATCATACCCAGTCGTATGTTTCCTACATATTGCACGGTAGCCTACATGCAAAGTGCAAAGTCTTTAGCTGTTCAAAGACAGCGTAAATAACGCCGCTAAGGGGCCTGCCATATGATTAAAAACTGTTGACTTCTATCAGCTGTTCCTTTAAGCTGTTTGGTCGGCAAGTTCAGTAGGTTAGGTCTATAGAATTGATTAATTAATAATAATTATTAGCTTCCCTATTAAAATTTATGGTCAGAAACCATCCCCAACATTCACACAACATATTCCCAAAGTTTCATGCCGATCTGTCAAGTAGTTTTGAAGTCTATAGGGAACATACATACATACATACATACATACAGACATTCATTTATATATATATATAGATAACTAGCTGGCCCAACACGCGTTGCTGCATTCTCATAAAAATTCTCCTTGATTTTATTATTCGCCACCTCCCGCTGAGGTTACATTTGAAATTAGGAAAGAAGTTAGTCCTAGGGCTCTTCCAGCTGATCATAGAGGCTTCGTTGTTTTCTTAATCACCACCTCTGAATGAAGAAGCATTTCAAATTTAAACCTCCTATGACTATAAGGGTAGAAGCTATGTTTTTTATTTTATTATTCGCCACCTCCCGCTGAGGCTACATTTCAAATTTCTAGCTGCATTGGTTAACAGATGTCATCAACCTGGCATAATTACATTTCATCATAACCAGTCGTATGTTTCCTACATATTGCAAGGCTCCAACTGCACGGTAGCCTACATGCAAATTGCAAAGTCTTTTGCTGTTCAAAGACAGCGTAAATAACGCCACTAAGGGGCCTGTCATATGATTAAAAACTGTTGACTTATATCAGCTGTTCCTTTAAGCTGTTTGGCTGGCAAGTTCAGTAGGTTAGGTCTATAAAATGGTTTAATTAATAATAATTATTAGCTCCCCTATCGAAATTTATGGTCAGAAACCATCCCCAATATTCACACAACATATTCCCAAAGTTTCATGCCGATCTGTCAAGTAGTTTTGGAGTCTATAGGGAACACACATACATACATACATACATACATACATACAGACAGACATTCATTTTTTAACCGACTTCCAAAAACAACAAGGTTACTATATTCGACCTGTTTTTTTTTTTTTTTATGTTTGTACATCAATCATTTGAACAATATTGAACCGATTTCGATGAATTTTTTTTTAAATGAAAGAGGGTCGCTCAGCGGTGGTCCCATACAAGTTTCGCAAGGATCGGCCCAATACTTAGCCCAATATTAAACAAAAAGGAGCATTCTTCGATGTCTTCATTTCAATCAAGTTTGAATAGGATAGTTCCACACATAACCGCCAATCGGATAACCGGTGTCGTTTACCAGGCTGATCATTGTATCATATGGAGTGCTTTACATCTAGACGGTTTTCGAAATCATATGATGCAATGCAATTATGCCGGGTAAACGACATCGGTTACCCAAAGCTGGTTCAGTGTGAAAGAAGTCTTTAATGTCCCGTTTTGACCAATCACATGAACTTAATTTGAATCGAGAATAAGAAGAATATAATATTTCTGTCCATATGTTCATATGAAAATTGTAAATAATTTAGTTGATGTTATTGAGTCATAGGAATAAGGTTATTTAGTTGCATTCATAACACAAAAAATATCGTACAGAACTCGTCCGGGAAGATGTTTACCATACTTGTATGATAATACCACACTCAACTTCATCTCCTGCGTAACATATTTTCAGTAAGCACAATATTTTCCACACTTGTAACGTAATATGGGCCTACTATTAATTTCAGTGTAGGTATATTCTGAAAGGGACCACATCAAAATGAATCAGAAGCCATTTCACTTTTAAGAAGCCTTTCGCTATTATAATTCTCCTAAATACAATATACCACATTAAATAAAACGTTGTAGACTTTTCCTTAGTTTATCTTCTCTTATAAGTGGATTTTTAGTTACTTAAGTTTGGATGTTACAAATTAATTATTGGCTTGCTAATTTGATAAATATTTCATAATGTAGGCTTTAAGAAATTTCTCATGTTTTCAAAGTTTGAAAATTCAACTAAAAAGCTTAAAATAAAACATATTTTAAAACAAAAAAAGAAACCGACTTCAGTGAATTGATAAAATACTCACGTACTAAAAAGTTTAAAATAAAGTATTTACTTTAAACTAAGAAAATTTTAAATTTCATACAAGTAATCTTTTGAAGTCGGCGCCAAATTTCCCATAAACTTCTAAAATATAACAGAATTACTCTGTGATGTTTTCCATGAAGAAATAATTGAACAATCTCATATCGAAACTGACACTGTATTTCAGTAAAAGTGAGTGTAAATCACATTTAATTGGAATACAGTGTTAGTTTTGATATTAGATAGAATTTCTTATCAATTACTGTATTTCAGTAAAAGTGAGTGTAAATCACATATTTAATTGAAATACAGTGTTAGTTTTGATATTGGATAGAATTTCTTATCAATCACTTCCTGGTGGTTCGGAACCCACCTAGAACTGTAGGTTCAACTCATCAATCTCCATCATCCAATTCATTACCCACGCAAAACTCTCAGACCTACGTGGGCTTCATCCTCCAAAAAAATACAGTGTTAATTTTGATATTAGATAGAATTTCTTATCATCTTTATAAAATATTTGGCGCCGACTTCAAAAGATTACTTGTATGAAATTTAAAATTTTCTTAGTTTAAAGTAAATACTTTATTTTAAACTTTTTAGTACGTGAGTATTTTATCAATTCACTGAAGTCGGTTTCTTTTTTTGTTTTAAAATATGTTTTATTATATATAGAGATATAACTCACTTAGTATATTTTACAAATTATTATTTTATGTTTAAAAGATTGATGAAAACACTAGTCGTTTTTTATGCAATTGTGTTATTGATATTTGTAATTAAAGTAATTAATTCTAATAGCAGCTTTGATGTTATGTTTTTGTTGCAAAATATTAATTTTGTATAGGACTATGTATCGCGAAATATTAATTTTGTGTAGGACTATGTATCGCGAAATATTAATTTTGTGTAGGACTATGTATCGCGAAATATTAATTTTGTGTAGGACTATGTATCGCGAAATATTAATTTATTGTAAGCAGGGGCGGATTTAGGCAGTTGACTTTTGAAAAACAAAGTTGAAATTTTGTGAAAAAAAGATCATAAAACACTGTTTTAAGCTGTTTCACAATCCACAAGTTCTGATCCAAAATTGTGGGTCGAATATTGGCAATTCAAAGAGAATTTAAGCCTATGTACTGTTAAGTCATCGCCAATGGGACGATTCAGACCCGGGGACCTCCTTGAATACGCCCCTGTACGTACAGTATAATAAAATATATCACAAGTTAGTTCGAAGTTACTGACAATTGAACAAACTGACAAATTTACTTAAACAGAACTTAAATAAAATATATGTAATACAATACAACTATTGTTAAGTCAATGACATTTATATGAATTCCGACTGCATGATATTTGAATAAGTTCTTATTTTGAAACCATTAATTTTGCTTTTAAAATCTCAAAGATGTCTGCATGTTGTGCATTAAATTTTATTTGATATCAACAATTTGATAGTTAAGACCAGTTTGATTCATTAATTTTCCACGTGTAATACCTTTGCACTCCATGAATATCAAAAACAACTCTCAACGAGATTCTTCTCTTTTTCTAAATTAGATTCCCTTAAAAATCGCAATTGACTTCTTTAAATCCTTTTTTTATGATGTGTTTTCTAATTTTATTCATTATAAACAATCCAGTAAACGCACTACGCTGTTTGCGATTAAAGCTGCCCAGAGGTCGCGTCGATCGATCTTTCAGCCAACTTCTGATCGCCTATAATAGTTATTATTTATTAGTTTCTAACTACTATGTTAAAAAGGCAAATGAAACATTGCAATTATTATGATGAAACTCACATTCTTCTTCTTACTATACAGTGAGCGGCTGTGACGATATGTCTGGCATTCACTAATGCACCTCCACAATTCCATGCAGGCCTTGTCATCGAATTGTACCCAATTAAAGCTATCCATGGCCAAGCTCCTGAAAAAAACATCCAAGAAAACACAGTTTTGTAGAAATTATTAACAAAATACTGTTCATGTAAACTTACCATGAAATGGCTACACTAAAATCTATTTAACATTATTTGCTAAAATGTATCTCTAGATAAAATAGAACACAATTAACATCCATCATTAGTAGGCTACTGAAATAAATAAAAAAAATATATTTAAGCAATATTATAATATTCCGATTTGTAAATATTTCAAATATTTATTTATCTGCATCTGTAGATTCCAAGCTAGAAAACTTGCTCAATGTGTTTTATTACAATTACAACTTGCGGTCAGAGTAAGGTCAGCCAGAAGACTATTTCCAGCCTCTGCTTTCATTGCATGGCTTATTTAATCAAGGTAGAAAATGGCTATAAAAAGTTCAACAATATTTATATTTTTCTCCTTGTACCATACTTAGATACACATCCTTTTTCAAATGTATAAATATTGAAATGATTAATATACTTTGCTGTAGTTCTATTTTTTCCATTGCAAGATATTATAAAACATTGAATTACGTGTATTTTGTTTAAACATTTATACAAAAGTAATTTTTAATCTAAACTGTTAAGGTTAATTATTTTTTTCCAAACTTTAATTCTTTAAAATAATTCATTTCATAATTATATATTATTTTAAATGCCTAGTAAAAATAAATTTAATTATATCATGAAGTTTTATTCAATTGACAAAGAGAAAAAATATTTATAATTTTCTGCTACTCAAGATTGAAAAATATGACTAATGGACATTGTATGGCAAACAACAAATAAATAAATATTATGAATAATATAATTTCCTTCGATAAATCGTTATCTATGAAGCAAAAGGCATCTTAACCCTTTTCTTTTTAATTATTACAAGTAGGCTAGGGGCCTAGGCTATCGAATCAATCACTCAAATACCCCGAGCCCCAAATGCTCGTCAAGGCTCAGTCGTTAACGAAGATGGAACTGTAAGCCATTTCCTCCTAACTTATATTGCAATATAGAGCGCTCATCAACAGACGAGACTCTAGAACGAGATACATTTCTGTGGCAAGACTCTAGGTTGTTCTATTAGAGCGCTCTCTCGCCAAATTGTCTTCATTTGAACAGGCCATGAGTGAATTGAAAATTCTGTAGTGCCGGTAGCTAAGGGCCGTATTTCAAATCAAATAAAATAAGTTAGTTCGAAGTTACTGACAAATTTACTTAAACAGAATTTATTAATTTCGAATTCCTTTAATTGCTATCAGTTTATACTGAAGACTTCCGCAATGGCGGATATTGACAACAGTATTTAATAGCTGATGGAAATCGATGAACGCTACTGTACAAAAATATCAGTCACCACCGGGAATCGAACCACGGACCTCCCAATTGCCGGTCGGGATAACCACTAGACCATGGTTATCATCGATTTCCATCAGCTATTAAATACTGTTGTCAATATCCGCCATTGCGGAAGTCTTCAGTATAAACTGATAGCAATTAAAGGAATTCGAAATTAATAAATTCTGTTCAAATAAAATATTATTTATTGCCCATTCAAAAGCCATTACATATTTCAACATACAGCATGATTGTATAATAATAATTTTATTACAGCATTAAAATAATCAATAATATTAGTATAAACATAATCTAGCATTCATGTAGCTCTGCAGTTTTTTATTATTCTTGGAAATACTGTTGGAGATATTTAACTTTTTTGGCAGCTTAAGTGATAATAATTTTTTGCCAATTCAAGATAATACCTCACTGTTACAATAACAATCATAATAATACAATGATAACAAATAATAAGTGATAACCATGAGCCGTAGCAGGTATATCTCCCATCAGATTAGATAAGCTCTCCTGGGCCCTCTCTGGAAGAGTGACCAATTGGATTGGCCAGGAAAAAAATCACTTTCCGGTGGTTCAGAACCCACCTAAAATAATTGTATGTCTACCATGTTTCCAATAACATGGCTCAAATGGCGAGGTAGAACTACCCGTAAGGGTCTCCCACCAATAATAAAGGCCATACGCATTTACTTTACCTTGAAATTCATATGAGTAAGTTTATTTTTGCAATGATTGCAAGTGGCAGTGTCAGGGCTGTAGACACTGAAAGGTGATACTCTGAATGAGAAATTAATTTTTTTTTGAGGCGCTACTAGCATAAGCAAAGCTTGTGTGCTAGCCGCACGATTTCATCCACCAGTATTTATGAACGTTCCTTCAGAGTCTCTTGACTCGAGGGACTCTTGAAATGCCCCTTTTCTAAATGTATTTCAATAGTTCCTCGAGTCAAGAGACTCTGAAGGAACGTTCATAAATACTTACTGCTGGATGAACTCGCGGCTAGCACACAAGCTTTGCTTATTCTAGTCGCGCCTCAAATAATATTCACCTCTCATTCAGAGTATCACCTTTCAGTGTCTACAGCCCTGACACTGCCACTTGCAATCATTGCAAAAATTCATAAACACGGTCCTAAATTAATGTAGGTACAGTACTTAAATTTCAAATTTGATGCCTTCCATGCATTTTCTACCTCCTTGAAAAATTCAAAACTCACTCAGATTTGCAGCGCGTCCTCCAACGATTTTGTTAACAGATGACCCACTGATACCGCATTCAGTTTGGCCATTTCCATTCGACTGTTGATTGGTTGGCCGTGTTGGCGCCTGCGGCGGCGGAGGTCTTACTTGGGCCTGGGTAGGCTTGCTCTGCTGGGCTGGGCCCGGACAGCACACTTTGGGATTTCTATTATCATGGCCACAGTGAGATTTTTGGAGAAGGCTCGTTTGAGCCGGCGATCTGTTCTCATTGTACAATATAGTCAGAAGTTGCTGACAGTTCAATATAGATATGCATTGTCCTTGCTGGCTATTTGGTGTTCTACAAGAATTGGAAGCTGAAAAAATAAAAAATTGTCTCTGAAATTCTATAAGTTAAACAAATTAAAATCTTCTGTCTTCTGATCTATTTTATTTATTTGCAACTCATATAGAATATGGTACCTGCATCCAACTTGACCGCATGTTCTGTAAGATTACTAAATATAGTAAGGTACAAAGGATATTACTGTAAATTACTTCATTTCGACCAACTCTTTGTTTAAAACTGTGATGTTTTCCATGACGAAATAATTGATGAACAATCTAATATTTAAACTAATACTGTATTTTTATTTAAATTATGATTCTCACTCACTTATATAGGAGGGATGCATTTCGCTTCTAAAGAGAAGCTTCAGGCTGATGAATTTAATTTTCTCAATTTGGTGTTTTCTTTAATCAATAAATTCAATTCCTGGACTTCTTGTTCCATGACGAACTGCGTTGTTAATATTGACCTTATAGGTGAATTTAACGACTTGCGGTCAATTTTTAATTGAGAATAAGTAATATTTTACTCATTGTTTTCGAGCAATGGAAACTCATCTTCAACCTTGAAGATGAGTTTCCATAGCTAGAAAAACGTTCGGCCTAGAGAGTGAGTAAAATATTACTTATTCTCAATTAAAAATTGACTGCAAGTCGTTAAATTCACATGAAGCTGTATAATTCAACCGAATCATCAATCGGTAATCATACGATAATAAAAATTGAAAAAGTTCTCAAGTTTAATTTCTTCCAACTCTCAATTTATTAACAGAGATTTTTTATTTTGTTTGTATGAACCTTTCTATTGCACCATTCTAATTGTGCAATAAACTTTAATCTCAGATTAGCTATGTACAGATCAGGAACTTACTGAGTATTTATAAAAAATATATACATAAAAAGGTAAGCGAGAAATATATATGGCTAAATATGCTATGAATGTGAGCTATAATCTTGTAGTTCAATAGAATCTAATTTAACAGGTTTGGCAAGATATTGACCCTGAATCTAAAGATGCTTTTTCTGAGTTGTTGATAATTACTTGTTTCGAAAATTGGGAAAAATAAAATGATGTAGCGATGAGCGACACATATAGTAAATGCATTACAGTATTGAAAAAAGAGAAAAGGAAAAATGTAGTAGACTATTTAGAAAATGAAATATTGGTAAAAAATGAGTAGAATAAAGAGATTTTCTTTCACCAAGAAGTCAAAAAGTGATGCTATTGGTCAAGTAATAGAATTTTGAAAAATAGAGACCACTACAAGCCTCTACTATTCGAGTTGTGCATGACCCTGGATAAAAAAATGTAGAGTTTTTCTACTTCATTTCAATTTTTCAAAAATTTAGTTTTACAATTAAAGAAAGAAAAATTAGGTAATCATAAGCTTGGAAAATATGGAGTTTCATTGTTATGAAAAATGGAGCTGGATGCATTTACCTTGCCTTTTTATTCGATTGTCAACGAAAAAATCAATGTTTTCACAGTAAGATAGTGTAGCCAGCGATAAAACTAACACTTTGTAAATAAGACCCATTGCTGTATTTCTCTTCCTGAAAAAACAAAACAATTGTGTCAGTCCGAAAATATTTATTTTTGTTCACAATAAATTTGTATTTCCTTTATTTACATAGGTACAGTACCACTGATAATTTATCTATTCTCCAACACATGTGCATAAAGATCAGGACCAATGCTCCATTACAGAGTAGAGAAATAATATATAGATAAATAAATTATAGATATAATATCAGGTGTTAGTCTGTGGTTCAAAAACCAGTGTCACATCATACAAGTAACACTAATACCTACAATGTGCGTCCCGACAACATTTTATCTTAGAACATAAAAAATACAATAATAATCGAGTATAGATATTACATCTAAATAAGCGCATAAAAATAAATGAAATGAAGAAGTGAAGATTTAGAATCGTTAAATACATGTTTGAGCTGTGCTATGAAAAATGAAAATAAAATCAATAATTATTCTTGGATTATTAATTGATAGAAATATTTCCACAGATAGACCTACTAAAAAGTTGGGGAGTATTTAAAAAATCATGATGTGATCAAATTTTTATAATGGTAATAAATACATTAGAATAAATCGACTTTCTTAGATTAAACTCTTCATTTTTTTCAAGTTTTTCAGTCATTTCCAAACTGTTTCTTATCCACATCAAGCTGTTGGTACCTATATATCACAGTAATATTTCTACGTCCACAGTAGTACAAAATTTGGTTATCAAAGACTTCCTTAATTCTTGGATTTCTTGTTCCATAACGATCTGCGTTGTTAATATTAACTTATTATTGTAAATTTAACGACTTACAGTCAATTTTAATTGTGAATTCATAATATTCCTACTCAAATTTGGTCGAACGTTTTCGAGACATGAAAACTCATCTTCATCAAGGCCTTGAAAACTCGAAAACGTTCGGCCAAATGTGAGTAGGAAAAAAGGGTATTAACAATTAAAATTGACTGCAAGTCGTTAAATTTACAATAATAAGTTAATACTTGCTTAATGTTGCCTGTCTTTATCAAGAGCAGAGTGTTTAACCCTCAACCCCCTTTTGCTGATGTGAGAAGACTTGAGGTAGATGCAACAAATTCATGCACTCAGATCCTATTTCAGGCGTAGACTTGGACCTAATTCAAGACACAAATTAATATTCCAAGAAGCTAATGACTAGTTATTGCAAAAACAAGCTGAATGAGGATTTACACTGGGGCACAACACTATCCTATTAAAACCTATAACATATGCATTATGCGATCCAGGAGAGAACTTTGATTGATTAAAAGCACTTTTTATTGTAAATTTGACGACTTGCAGTCAATTTTTAATTGTGAATAAATAATAATTGTACTCACACTTGGTCGAACATTTTCGAGTAATGGAAACTCATCTTCGGCCGAGTATGAGTACAATTATTATTCATTCACAATTAAAAATTGACTGTAAGTAGTTACATTTACAATAAAAAGTTAATATTAACGCAGATCGTTGTGGAACAAGAAATCCAAGAATTTATTAAAAGCATTTGGAGTATTGTGAAACTCACCCAAGTGCTGCTAGTATGAGATTTATCTTGAAATTGATGAAAAATCACAGAATCGAAGTGACACAAATCTTACAAAAGCAGTTAAGTACAATCATAGGTACTGCAGTTTCAATTGAAGATTCAGCATGACGGAAAAAATGCTATGTTTATTTGAATAACAGGAAAATATGACGAGCACCGGTCAAAAGGCAACAAGTGAGCAGCACCGATGCTGCTTTGCTGACTGACTGGACCAGGAAAACCTGTTGCTGAACTCATATTCCAAGAATCACACTCGCTATTCCTACAAATTTCGCTTCATACAGTGCTAAATTCGATTGCTGATTTTTCTCCAGCTTTTAATAGGCGGCTATATAATGCCCGCTTCAAATTAGTTGGCACTCGGTGCGTTGGGTGGATTGCCCCTTCCCCCTCACCATCTAAACGTGGTTTATTTATTGAAAAATTACAATTGCGAGGGCACCAGGGAGACCCCATTATTGCCCCCATAGCACAAAATAATTGGCTAGTTAAAAATAAGACATAAGAAAATTAAAAGTAAACAGATGAAATAGATTAATGATAAACAAAATAGATAGTAACATTAATAGATAAATAACTAGGTAGATCACTTAAATAACTGTAATAGATTTAATAATAAAAATATACAGTGATTTTGAACAGTAACAATAATTGTCATTATAAATAATTAATTTATCACAGATAAAGAATTACCACATCAACTCTCTCCCCACCTGAAATCAAATTTTGCTCTTCTCAAACATATCAACTTTTGGTCAATATAAATTATTTCCACAGCAATTGATCATGAACATTAATGATTTGAACAGTATAATAATATGATCAGCTATTAAAAATACGATTAAAATATTGTTTTATAAAAAGAAGGAGAACAACACTGTTGCACCGGCATACATAAAATTGAAGTTACTGTTTATTGTTATTTGTTCAATATAAAATAATAATTTCCACAGCAATTGATCATGAACATTAATGATTTGAACAGTATACGGTAATAATATGATCATATTGAAAATAACTTACGATTAAAATATTGTTTTATAAAAAGGAGAACAAAACTGTTGTACCGGTATGAATTATTATAAGTCACAACACAATTTTGCAAAGCTTTACGCGAATTTTGGAAATAGAAAATTTATTTTGATTGCGATGATTGTAGCATAATGAGTTTGGCTTTCCTGTTGTGCTCATGAATACTAAAATACTGAGTGCTTATAAGTATCCATCGAGTAATCAGTGTTCTGAGTTAAACTAATAATAGTAATCAGTAAGTTAATCCTTGTAATTCAGCACATTTTTTTAAACATCTTGATAGAAACTTGGATAAGAAACAAGAAGATACAAGCAAGAAGTAATAAATAACTGATGTTGAATGAAGAAAGTTTTTTTTGAGAATGAAGCCAACAAAGGTCTGAGATCTGTGCGTGGGTAATGAGTTGGATGATGGTGATTGATAAGCTGGACCTACTGTTTTAGGTGGGTTCCGAACTAAATAAGTATACTAGTTTCCTCTCACTCCCTCTTTAGGATAACAAATAAAGGCAGTCATTCTATTCTTTCAAATCAAATTTTGTATCCTATACATTTTTCCCTTGAACTTTCCTGATTCGTGAATCAAGGTCTGGGACTACGTTAATCCACTAATTTGTTGGTTGATGACCATTTTTTTTTTTTAGATTCTGGTGCTTAGTCCTACAGCTGTTTAGTTTTAAATGGTGGAAGATTATTTTTATTTATTGGACAACTTAGAAGTCTCAAAATTGGAGAGAGAAGGTGAAGACAATACGAGAGGGAGAAAAAAATGTTTTTATGAGTACCTATAATAATAATCGGGAGATTATTAAAAAAGTTTTAACAAATTTACCGTTTCTGCCAAACGTTTTGCTGTTATTAAAATATAGCAGTGAACAATAACAGATAGTCAAATTTGCAAATGTTATACTGTTTTAGTTTTGTTATTAACACAAATAATTAGTGTTGTCATAAACAGCAAGTGATATTTTCCTGCTTGGATTTTTTCTAATCATGACCACACACCGAGAATAAATCGAGTTGCGCTCTGCAGGTTTTTTCTACTGCCTCAAGACCGGTTGTGGAGAGCGCATCAATTCATTCCATGCTAAGCCGACGTCAATTAATACTTCTGACAGGAATAATACTATTAATTTCAGCAGTAAATCAGCTCCCATAGACTGACATTCATTTGAATGTGGCTAAATGGCTTTGCCGTGAACATGATTCGATAATCATGGTCACGGCCAATGCTTTGCATCACTCAGACTAGAGCCGAAGTAAATATGTTGGGGTCAGGACAAAATAATAGTAAACAAGATTCTTGACAAAATTGAACTGAGGCCGATAAAAGATACAACGTGGAAGATGAGAGAAAAGAAAACTATGAACATGATATTCTGTTTGTATTGTAAATCAACTATGATGAATTCCTTCTACTGTCTTCAGAGAAAGGAGAAAAATATTTGTTGATGTAGGCACCTTAGTTTCATTTTTTACCGCTGAAAATAATAAATTGTTATTCATTAGCTTCACCTACTCATAGATTCTGATAAAAGCCAAATAATACCACTCAATCATTCATCACAGTTTCTCAAAAACCACAGCCAAAAATTTGAAATTTTGTACACATGTTCAGTCGCTGACCTAGACGCGTACTAAGAACAGATTTTGTAAAATTACGACAAATAAGCCCAAAATTAACGTTTTCTCAAGAACTACTTGAATACAGATAGTTGAAATTTCGTCTACATTTTAAGTTTTGAATTTAGAAATGTACAAAGAAAGATTTTTTCATAAATACGTCCAAGTTTATTGTTTTTTTAGCGGTCTCAGCAAGAACTGCGTGGACAAAAAAGCTAAAATTTGGTACTCATGTTCTGCCAAGATCCTGTAACGCATGCTAAGAACCAATTTTAAAAGCTTCCCAAAAATACGCCCAAAATTGACGTTTCAACTGCAGCTTTTAGCGATCTCAAGAATTAATTGACCAAAAAAGTTGAAACGGTACACAAGCTAAGTTTTGGATTTAGCGTACCGTACTGAGAAAAGCTTATTTGAATTTTTCCCAAAAAATAGGTCTGTGTTTAACGTTTTCGCAGTGTTTTTTTGCGTTCTCTTTTATTCCTTGGCCAAGAAAGTTGAAAATTTAGTGAACATCTTCCCCTCACCCTGCTGGATTTGTATAAATTTGTTCCCCCTCCCAGAGTCCTGGGGGCGGAGCACCCTAGCTAGAAGGTTGAGGTGAGTGAAGCGAACCTGCCGGCTAGTAGATTATAAGTCGAACAAAAGTCATTGAAAAAGATACCTAAGTGATTGCTTGAGAGATAAAAATTTTAGTCATGAACTACTCTTTTTTGTAATGAAATCATTGTTCGGCTCACTATCAAGTTCATCCATATTTGAATGTATTTTCTCACCTGTCAATCGAATTTCCGTTGCAAGGAAATTGCTTCCAATGCCAAGCCAGCTGCAGTGGTGTAATCGGTAGAGCGTTCATCTCTGACTCACACTGCTACTCTCCTGCGTCACTGGTAACAGCATTCCCATTTCTGCCTGCACTCTTTTTATCATCATTCATCTCATTGTCCTCTCACAAGTCTCAGAATTGCATTGCAAGTATCGTGCAGGTGTATTGAGCGTTAAGTATTTGAAACTGTCGCTTTTGAGATAAAATATCGTTTATCGATCCGTGAGAGACAAATAGAGTAGGCCTACGTTGTAATTAGGGATGAGTGAGTTTTCTGGGAGGATGAAGCCCACATAGATCTGAGACCTGTGCGTGGGTAATGGAGATTGATAAAGGTATGTACAATTAATAAAAAATGGGTAAAAATAAATAATGACAATAATAAATAAATATGCGATATCAATCTATGAGTTGATTCGAAGATTCACTGTCTCTTGCTCACATTGAAAACATATCACTTTTGTTTGAAGCTCTTTCTTGGAACTATGGTCATTGTTACAAATCATATATTTCATTTTAATTGCTTGTTTAGGTTGATTGCATAGTGTATCAACCAATACTTGATGACAATCACCATCAAAAAATTAAACACATGCTGTGGACTGGTGGTATTCACGTTGCTTCAATCTGCCAGAAACATTTCCACTGCATGTGTGAATTTCGCGATGAGTTTATCAAGTTCTGGATGTTCCACTGATAATCAATAAACTACTTACCAATTTCCCGTGTATATAGCTACTGTGTGAGAAAACATGCTAGAGTTGATGATTTTGAGTTGCTGTATTCCATGGGCTTTTCAAAAACTTCTACTTTTTATGGTAAATTCAACGACTTGCAGTCAATTTTAATTGAGAATAAATAAATGTTTACTCATGTAGGCTGAAACGTTTTCAAATCATGCCAATTCATTTCCAACAGCATCCTTGAATTCATTATTATCCATAATATCAGCGTTATTATAATAATATATAGCGATGTTAATATTAACTTTTTTATTGTAAATTTAACGACTTGCAGTCAGTTTTAATTGAGAATAAATAAATATTTACTCATGTAGGCTGAAATGTTTTCAAAACATGACTATTCATTTTCAACAGCACCCTTGAATCAAATTGGCATGATTTGAAAACGTTTCAGCCTACATCATGAGTAAATATTTAATTATTCTCAATTAAAATTGACTGCAAGTCGTTAAATTTACAATAAAAAATTAAATGAATCAATAAAAAAGTTAATATTGACGACGCAGATTATTATCGATCAAGAAATTTAAAAGCGTTCATGTAAATTCTTGTAGCTGGGTTTCATTATGTACCTAAATTGTATTCAGGTTTTCAAAAAATTGATGGGTCATGATTGTTGTGTCCGCCTTCAATTAATACTGATTGCGAATTCCTGAATTTTTCTGTTTGTAGATTCAAGTTCAAATCTCGGTGGCTTGTTGACTAGTAAACTAGTCAAAAATGTTATCGAGACTTCAGTAACCTGCATTATGAGGTCACGAAGAAGGCGACCGGGAAATACAAACAGGTTTGATGCAGATCCCACAGAAACGTAAAAATATTTAGCTGATGGGCCATTTTCAATCTGTATTTTTGCAATATCTCTGATGATATTACCCGGGCAGTTCATCATTGTTATTGGCATTCTAGCTTGATGTTCATAATTTTGCCTAATACAAAGTTTTTAGCAAAATGGATTATACACTATACATTGACTCCATCAGCATACCGTTTGGAATTATCATCCAGCATAGTCTGGTAGGCTATTTATGTTGAAGTTATTAATACAGGACAGTATGCTGAAACCCTCTAATAACTTAAAACTACAACTTAACAAACTTTTTATAAAACAAGTGACTGGTTTTTTTGATTTCTGTTATCCGCGATTTTACACACATTTATTATCAATAGGATGCAACGGAAATAATAAATTATCGTTCTATAAATTTGACTACTCATTTACTCATTTACTAAGTACCAACACAATATACATGATTTTATTGAAAAGATGAACTGTAAATTATATATAGCCGAGTGCAGTAGCAGGTATCTGTTCAATCAGAGATAAGCTACGAAAATCCTGGGGGCTCTTTGTAAGGGTGACCGATTGGGTTGGCCAGCAAAAAAGACTGTTCTCTGCTGTAAAACACTTCCCGTTGGTTCGGAACCCACTTAAAGCTGTAGGTCCAACTCATCAATCACCATCATCCAATTCATTACCCACGCACAGGTCTCAGACCTATGTGGGCTTCAACCTCTGAAAAAAAGAAGAAAAAATTACTCTTCACAATGATTATTTCGATGTTCTATAATCTCATATCATTTCCAAGTATGAGCTATCAAATACAAGTAGAGTATGTACATTTTTTAGATATCACATTTATTTACAATTTACTAATTTTCATATTTACAATAATCACAGAGATTTGAAGGTTAACATAAATAGGATAATTAAACATCAAATACTGAGAACATTAAATTTAAATCAAGTCAGTATTGATGAACACAAGAGAAGGATAAAGAATAATAGACTATAATAAATATAGTGTTTCAGTGGAAATCTACCACACTGGCTTAGTTCTCTCGCCAAAACAATGAGAAATTAGGTTGGAAACACTTTGTTACAGAGATAAATAAAATGGCAAAAGGTTGTTACAGTCTGTACAAATCTATTTACTGTTTTTTTTTAATTTTGAGATGCCTCCATTCATATCATATCATTGTGATGCCTATCATTCATATCAGTAAATACTGTAATATAATTTGTAAACAGAGCTATGAATCAATAAATGAAAGCTGGTGATGAAACACAGTCTGCAGAACGGGTCTGTTGGTCAAGATTTACAGGTTGGTTCTTTGTAGGACGATAAATATCCATCTAGGTCGAAAATAAGCTAGAGAAAGGGATATATTTCATATTTTTTAATTCTTTGTAAGTGTTGTTCAAAAGCGATACCGGTGTATTGGACAATGATTAACAAAGTTAATCCATTGTGAATCTAACTAACATGTTTCAGGGATTTTTTGTTGAAAGTCCTAATAATAATGATAGCATTATAACATGTTTTATCGTATTTTTCAGTTGAATTTACATGAAATGTATATGGCTTGCAACCTGAATGAAGGCATTAAAAAATTCTGAATAGGTAAATTTATAAGGGCTGCTTTAATCTTTCGTCTCTTTTAATCTAGCCTTTATTTTTATGGATATCTTCATATTTTGATTTGGAGTATAACCTATTACAGTATAGCAGATTCCTTTTGAAACACTCTGTTTATGAAGGGGAACAATATTAAAACGTATAAATTTTATACTTTGAACCCATACATTTTTAACAGAGTAACCACTGGTTAATAACGATTGAAATATAAATTCACTTCTAAATTTCACCAGATAAACTACACATAAGTTCTACGAATAATAAGAGTGAAAATATAATTAACTCATTCATTGTCAAGATTAAATAACAACATAACAAATCATTCAGAATGATTAGTTTTTACATAAACAACAACAATAATATGTAATCAAACATATATTTTTCTAATCACAGTGAACCTATTAGTTATAAAACAAGCTAAAATTGGAAAATAAATAGTATCTAGTAAATTTGGAAAACAGAAAATTTAAATAATAAAATATAATCATGTGAACAATATAATATTATTATGGAAAAGAGCTTGAAGCAAAGCACTGCTGGTTTTGGCAGGAGCCGAACTATTCATTTAAACTGGAATTGCACTTTTATTAAACGTAATAAATGTTATTTACATCACTAAAAACACTGATTGTACAGACTAGCTAAAAGTATTCGAAAATTTTTTTTTTTATTATAATCCATAAAATAAATTACTGTATTAAAAACGATAAAGAATATCTATATACTGGAATATTCAACAAAAGCTTAATTCAAGATGATAATATTATGATTTCTGGCAGGAGAATAACGATGGTAGAGTAGTAAAAAAATGTAGAAATGATGAACATTTCAAATTTATTATTTGGAGCTTCAAAAGATTCCTAAATCCATAATGGAAAACCTGAATTTATAAATAACTAACGCATACAATGAGAAGTTTCATTAGAATAGAAAGCTACAAATCGATCCATGATTAGCCAACCATATTTCATATTTATGGGTGCAAAGATAGGTCGAAGTTTCATGTCTCGTCTTGAGGCACTAGTAATTTTATAGCCACAACCACCGAAATCACGCTTTTCGATGGCAGAAGCATAATAGATGTATTTATTAAATTTACTAGCAACACCTTTGCTATTCGATTATAGTCTACTTTGCAAAGTATTTCATTTTTTCTGACGATAAACCCTTGTTATGCCTAGCAACATAATTGTAATAAGAATTTGAATTAAATCATATAAAAATCACTAGAATAAAATAAGTTTAAAATACTTAGACACTAAGTAAATAGACCAGGATTGTTAAAGACTTGACACGTCAATAACAAGTTCTACAATGTTCCATTAGAATTCAAAGGTTTTAAATGAACAGGAGTCAACTTGATTTAAAATGTTATCATAATTTTTTAAATTAGAGAAAAATAAAAAAATAGCGAAGGTTATATAAGAAAGAAACCTTTTGTGGGATGAACATAAAATTAAAAAAAAAATTGATGAATAGGTCGAGGTAAAAATTGGAGTATGCAGGATTAGGACCATCCTGATCAAAACTTACAGATAGATGCAGTTTGTGGATTCACATCAATTGTAAATAAATGCAAATAATTCAAAAGAACTTAAATCAAATCACATAAAATTAAAATGTAGAAAAAACCAGCTACAGCAAATTATGTAATCGACAATATCTATTGACATCAAATGGAAGAGCTTGCAGATACTAACTAAATCGTGGATTTTAATACTTTATCAAAATAGATTAAAATTACATAGCTTCAATAAACATAAGGAAAGCAAAAGTAAGATGGATTTTTCAGAAAAGTTGAAACTTAATATAGAAATTTCAACAAAATAAAAACACAACGTAGATCAACAGAAAATGCCATAAGCATAAACATTATAACAATTGAAATAAAACATAAATTTTTGTATTTAGAATTTTCAAATAATTGTGGAACAATAGAAAATAAAAACAAGTAACTATGAAGCATTATATGAAATTGATAATGCTAATAACAAGAGTAAATATAAAGAGCTATAACTAGTTGAAAGAGTTATTTGTGCATCAAACAGTATAGCCACTATACTGAATAGGGAAATATAATGTAAAGCATTGTAATAACAATAATAAAATAATATTAGAAGAGTAATAGAGTGATTAGATCAACAATAATACACACTATTTAATGAATATATTAAAACACAGTAACTAGAACCCAGTCGCATATCTCTATCATTTTTAAAAAATTGCATAACATAAAGATACGAATATAATCGATCGTCAACTCAATGTGAATTGGTAAATATTTTTGATTAAAATCAAAGGAACATTGATTGGGTCAATGGGTCCATTCTATATACAGTTATTTGGAAAATTGCTTTGCAATAATATACTGCAAAGGACTAAGGAATGAATAATGGAAATTGACTCTAAAAAGTAGAACATAAATGAAATTATATATAAATAATATCCATTACAGCTAAGGCTGTAAAGTAATAACAACAACAACAAGAACAACAACAACAACAATGCGTCAATATCGAAAGTGTGAAACGATAAATCGAAGTGAAATGAAAAGGATAACAGCGGTCAGTCGTGAATGCGCGTGCGCAAGAGCAAGTATTAGCTGGACATGCAGGCGACTAGCTGATGGCAGAGAGCGCTGTACTGGCCCTGATCGCCCGAGATCCGTCTCATCTTCAGCTGTGTGTTGTGCGACAGCACTTGCAGTTCTACCTACAACAAACACCCAGATTCATCTAGAAAACTGCATCAAATAATTACAAGATTTGAGTTCTATGAAAATACTATAAGGAGCACTAGAAAGGCAAATCTGGAAGAAAAGGTTGAGGACGGTTCTAACTACATCTGGCAACAGAAGTATACTGATAGATGCGAAAGTAATTATGCTTTCAGAATAAAATGAGTTCACTACCATTACTTTGATCATCACTTTCACCTTCATCCAATTTTAACGGTTTAAACAAATTATTGAACCATCAGATTAGGATCATATTTGGATTTGGATTAGAGAAATCTGCAGACCGTACTCTAGGAAAACCAACTCATAACTATTCCTACGGTTTATGTTCTTGTAGGGCTCATCCTGCATATTACAGTAGGAACAATTAGTCTGGGCGCACGGCCGTTCGGTAGTCAGCCATGGCGAGGGGAGTGTTTATCGCTCATTTCTAAAAACATGTGGCCCGTGTGACGCTGCAGATGTCTTCAAGGTCAACTAGTCAACTTTTAACAGGACGGCTAGTAGTGAAACCAGAGCCACGCGCCCAGACTAATTGTTCTTACTGTACTTACAATGCTATTTTTTCTCCAGATGTGTTTAAACACCCATATCCAACTAGAGGCTGTGTACGTACAACAAAATATTATGCTCGTAGACTATATGTGCTAAAGAAGAGAAAATCCCCTTAAAATTCCATGAAATATGAGAGATCAAATACAAAATTGGTGGGAGACTCAAACAAATACTACTGTTTATTTATTTATTAAGTGTACATTCATGAAAGCAACAGGTGTAACCCCAATCCTGCTTTCCTGACTCAAGAGTAATGTAACAAAACATTAAAAATAGCAAGATTAGACTGTTAGTAGATTATTATGCATAGTAAATGTATGCAACATTGTAAATAACATTTATTAGTATTATCGATTGCATTTCTGGACCTGAATCCTACCTTCATTATTGTGGATAATAGGGGTTCATTATTATAAAAAATAGATATTATTAAAAAAATAGATAATCCCAATTAGATATTGTAGTTCTATAATTGTAGAAAGAATGACGGTTTACTGGGACTTTGTTGCATTGTAATGGTTGTGTCCAAACAATTATAGTTTACTATACAACTGTAGTTTTTCCAGGTTTGTACCTGATTAGATTTTCTGGGTAAAATGGATTTCATTATTATAAAAAATAGATCAAGATTTTTTTTTGAGGATGAAGCCCACATAGGTCTGAGACCTGTGCGTGGGTAATGAGTTGGATGATGGTGATAGTTGGACCTACAGTTTTAGGTGGGTTCCGAACCACCGGGAAGTGATTTTCAGCAGAGAACAGTGTCTTTGTTGCTGGCCAATCTAATCGGTCACCGTTACAAACAGGACCTACGAGATATTGTGGTACTGTAAATTAATGTAAAATGAATAAAATGTTCCTGGAAACCGCAAGAATACTCAAGTGCAGGAGGACCTCAAACTTGAATTTTTCCAGGTCTGGTACCTAAGTAATTTTTTTTAATAAAATGGATTTCATTATTATAAAAAATAGATTAATATCCATCAAGATATGGTGGTACTGTAATTATTGTCAAATGATTAGAATTTTGTAATTATTGTAAAATGAATAGAAGTTTCCTGGAGACCGCATGAGTACTCGAATGCAGGGGGAGCTTAAACTTAAATTTTTGCAGGTCTGGTACCTAAGTAAATTTTTTGAGTAAAATGGATTTAATTATTATTAAAAATATACATCAAGATATTGTGGTACTTAATTAATGTAATTAATGTAAAATGTAATTAATGTTTAGCATATGCAGATGATGTAAACATTTTGGCCCGGAGGGAGGAGGATCTAATTGAAAGCTTTAGAAAACTGGAGGAGGAGTCTAGGAAAGCTGGTCTTTTGGTCAATGGAGGGAAGACAGTGTATATGGAGATGTCTAGAGACCAGAGGAGAATGCCTTAAGAGATTGCACTAGGAAGACATAAGTTTAAAGCAGTAGAAAGCTTCAAGTATCTTGGATCCCTGATTACAAGCAAGAATGAAAATAGCATGGAAATAAAAGAAAGATTGAAAGCTGGCAATAGAGCATATTTCAGCCTACAAAAGGTTCTGAGATCAAGGCTATTAAGCTGGAGCAGTAAGGTAACAATCTACAGAACAGTGCTGCGTCCAGCAGTAATGTATGCTTGTGAAACATGGGTATTGACAAGTAGTGACAAGATGCTGTAAAACAGATGGGAGAGGAAGATCCTAAGACGAATTTATGGACCAGTGCAAGATGCTGATATGTGGCGCCTGAGAAGAAATGACAAGCTGTATGAACTTTATGGGCAACCAAGCATTGTGACAGAAATCAAAAGAGCCAGGATCCGTTGGCTGGGTCATGTAGAGCGGATGCCGGAAAACCGAACGGCACGTATGGCTCTATATCAGCAACCAGGTGGGCAGAGAAAGCGAGGCCGACCACGCAAACGATGGCTGGATGATGTAGAAGAAGACCTTCGATCCTTAGGAGTAAGAAGATGGAGACAGCGAGCACAGGATAGAGATAGTTGGAGAAGGCTTGTGGAGGAGGCCAAGGCTCTATAAGGGCCGTAGAACCAATGAGTAGTAGTAGTAGTAGTAGTAGTAGTAGTAATGTAAAATGAATAGAATGTTCCTGGAAACCGCAAGAATATTCAAGTGCAGGAGGACCTTAAACTTGAATTTTTCCAGGTCTGGTACGTAAGTGAATTTTTTGAGTAAAATGGGTTTCATTATTATAAAAAATAGATCAATATCCATCAAGATACGGTGGTACTGTAATTATTGCCAAATGATTAGAATTTTGTAATTTAATATTAAAACTGACACTGTATTTCACAAAAGAAGCTTCTTTTCAGAAGTGAAATACATTCCTCAAGCATCTCAAATATATGTCAGTAAAACATTATTTAAAAGTGAAATACAGTGTCAGTTTTAATATTAGATTGTTCATTAAGTATTTCGTCATGGAAAACATCACAGATTTTGTAATTATTGTAAAATGAATAGAATTTTCCTGGAAACCGCATGAATACTAGAATGCAGGGGGAGCTTAAACTTAAATTTTTGCAGGTCTAGTACCTAAGTAAATTTTTTGAGTAAAATAATAATAATGAAATCCTTATTATAAAAAATAGATCAATATCAATCAAGATATTGTGGTACTGTAATTATTGTAAAATGGTATGGAATTTACCTGGAGACCACAAGGATACTCGAGTGCAAGGGTGTTGTCCTTGCTGAAGGAATGTATTGTGGGCGGAAGAGTGGCAGTGGCAGTGACGGCCTTCTCGACCAATCCGAGTATTTCAGGCGTGGCCAGGTGCGAGCAGAACTCGGACAGCGCCACTTCGAAAGAGCCGCTCACCGTCTTCTGCAGGTGTTCTGAGTTGAGCAGTGCCGGAATGTCTTCGTGCGAATCGGGGTTGAGCATTGCGCATGCGTTACACGAGTCGGCCAATATTCGCTGGTCTCCCAGTTCATCGGTCACTGAGATCGCTGGAGTTCCTGGCTGTGCCTTCACTGTCTGCGTTTCGCCTGCAAGTTAACCACAATAATAAATAAATTATAAATACAAGGCGTATTCAAAAAGTAAGGGCCGTTTGGTCTCAGGGAAAAATCTAGTCATAAGAAACAAATTTTATTGGCACATTTAGTTAGCTGCAAACCTACCTCACTTCTCTAGATAATCGCCGTTCACTTCTAAGCATTTTTCGTACCGCTGCACCACCTTCTTTAACCCTTATGCATAGAAGATCGCTGCCTGAGAGTTGAAACAGTTGACAACGACGTTCTTGAGTTCCTCTTCGGTTTCAAAACGTTGTCCACCGAGTCACCGTTTCAAGTGCAAGAAGAAGTAGTAGCCGCTAGGTGCAAGGTCGGGACTGTACAGTGGGTGGTCAAAAAGTTTCCAACGACTGTCTTTAATTTTCTCCTTGATTTTGGCAGCAGTGTAAGGTCGCGCGTTATCCTGGAGGAGGATTAGGCCAGATGACAGTTTCCCGCGTCGTTTGTTTTGAATCGCACGTCTCAGTTTGTTGAACGTTTCGCAGTACACGTCAGTTATAATTGTTGTCCCACATTTCATAAAATCCACCAAAAGAATCGTATCACAGAACGCTCTTCACAGCTGGCGAGATCAACGATTTTTACGGACATCCTTGTTTGCATTCACAGACAAGCAGACGACTTCTGAATCAAAACGAATGCTGCTGTAGCTTTGCAATGGGTCAGTAGATGGTGCTGCAGGAGATAAACTGTGATTTGAAGCGCTAATATTTAAATATAAGCAAACGGCCCTTACTTTTTGAATATGCCTCGTATAACAATCACAAATCGAAGAAATAACGAAATATTACTTTTTAAGAATAACTTCGCTCACCTTAACCGCCTAGGCAGGGGGCTCCACCCCCCCCCCTCCTCATAGTGAGGTCACATTGATAAATATAGGTTGAATACTTCTAGGTTTGAGGAAAGGCACGATACAGACGATATGTATTAGAATTAGATCATGTTAAATTTTGAGTTCTATGAAGTGAAAAATATACATCATTACAACAAACAACCAAGATATAGTTATAGATTTTCTGACCTTTCTACTCGTTTTTTAACCAGGAATTGTACAAATTGTTAATATTTCAGTAGTTCATTGTCACTAATCTAATTCAAATAACCGATCTTTCCTCCAGTTAACCGATTTATTCCGGCCTGTCAGTCCCGCCTGTTGATAACGTTGAAGTAAGAGGTTTTAAAATTTATCAGGGGTGACCTGTCACATAGACTTGTTATTGCTCAAATTATTGTTATTATCTATCTTGAACTATAAAAATTGTTCAGTGATGATTATCAAATAAATTATTAAAGCCTTTTTTTTGTGGCAAATAATGTGTATGACCTAAGAAATAACTCTATATAAACAGCATAAACAGTGCAAAATTAGATATTCTGATTTGGTGACTGTACGAAAAAAATAAGATATAGAAGTAGCAAGTTGATAAATCTAATACCTTCCGAATTTCTGTATGTTGAGAATAATGGAAAGTATTGTCTGAATGTGGAACAAAGGTTGAAGAGACACATTACTTTTTTGATATCAGTAATCTAGAGTAATTATTAATAGTGCTGAATGGTTGAATCTGCTAAGGACAGTTTTGAAACGAAATAATTAATCTTGACAACTGAAGTACTACGAACAGCGAATAAGGGGTTTATCCTTCTGCTGGTTGGTGCCAATTCAATCCATATTTTTTCTATTGCAATGAATTATTAAAAAAAGTGATGACCACTGTGGGCAAGTTTATTTATTATTATCATTGTTTACATTGTAGTATATGTAATATATTTTTTTCGTTGTATCTTCTTTATGACGATAAATCAATTCAATTCAAAAGAGTGTTTGGTTCACCCTGTTCAATTTGTTGCGTTACAATTTGTTGAAATAAATGTGTCCAAATAATTATTTTAGTTTAAACTAAGCAGAAAATGTTCAATGATCGAATAAATCATTCAAGATGTAGTTTGGCTACGCTTTTCATACTTCACAGAAGTTTTGCTTTGTCTGATAACGGCATGAATGGTAGAGAAATGCCGACGTCAAGAATTTAGCACGAACAAGATTATCTACAAAAATATTACCTATATAAATAAAATTAGTTTTGTCTGTACATTTATCAGAATTATATATTTTTTGGTTATTTTTACGTTTTATACATCAAATAAGCCGAAAATAGTCTAATCTCACTTTCTGTCTGTCTGTCACGGCCCCAAAGGCATTTTACGCGGCCTTCTCAAAAATGAGAGCATCGATCGGGATTTTAGTTATTGAACAGTATTGAACACTTTATTGACAATGTCTTTAGCTATAAAAAACTAAATTAACTTTTTTTTCAACAAAGTAATAAATGTTTAAAAACCAAGTGTTTTGCGATTTTGGATACATTTTACGCGGCCTTCTCCTGAAAAACGAGAGCATCGATCGGGATTTAAGTTATTTATCAGTATTGAAAACCTTTTTGACAATGTCTTTAGCTATAAAAAACTAAATTAACTTTTTTTAACAGAATAATAAACGTTTAAAAACCAAGTATTGTGCGATTTTGAATACATTTCTTTTAAGTTTTATTACCACATAAGAACAAATCACGTAATTTATCATGATATATCAATCAGCTGTTCTCAAAAAATATTCTCTCCGATACCTGTCACTGAATTGCTTACGTTCTAAGTTGCTTACTAAGGGCCCGTTCACACGATACAGTTTTTGTGCGCTACAGTAAATTTGCTGTATCAGTTATTTTGCAGTGCTTTCGTTTGCATGTACGTTTCATATTGTATGTTCACACAATACTGTTTCGACTGGATCCAGTAAAAAAGCTGTTCTAGCCGATTTCTACATTCGGTTTTGTCTTCGAAGCTAAAATCAGCTGTACCGCAAAATAACTGTATCCGTATCCGGTGGCACATGTATTGTACCGGTAATGGATATGTTCAAACGATACGCTTATTACGCTGGAAGCACTCTTCAGATCGTCAGCATTGATCTTCTTCATTGTTATTCTCCAGCATTGATCTTCTTATTAGTGAATTCCAGTGTCCAGAAATGGAAGATATTAATTGTGAAAATTTAATTTCTCTAATATATGAGAGACCCGCCTTGTGGGACAAGACTTAAGATTAATATAAAAATAAAGAGAGAAAATTATCAGCGCGGCGAGAAATGTGTGGAATATTGAAACCAGAGTTTGCGTACTTTGATCAAAATTAAAGAGAAACCTTTAGTAAGTAACTTATTTAAAAAAATCTTACACAAATAAAAAAAATCCTGGACTGGAATAAATAAAACTGAACTGGAAGCGCAATGGAAGAAGGAGGATAGCACAGCAATAAGCAGCAAAGCCGGACCGTGTGAACATCACAGTAAAGTTGATGCCGTACAGTAAAAAAACCGTACCGCAAAAAAACTGTATCGTCTGAACGGGGCCTAAGCTGCAAACAACTTCATGATTGTTGCTATCAAAAAATCCGAAACATATTCAGTCTTATTTCCAAACATAATCCGTACGAAGGACAGGCAAAATAGCTAGTAAGAACAAATCACGTAATTTATCATGATATATCAATCAGCTGTTCTCAAATATAATCTGAATGGTGGGCCCTTCGCGGCGTTATTTACCTGTCTGCAGACTTGTGTAGTCGGAGCATTGCAGTCTTTTAGGAAACATATGACTGGTGAATCAAAGCTAAAAAGTAAATTCGTATGGCTTTTCGTGGTGGGGAGACCCTTATCAAAGCTCATCTTATGTTTCATCAATTATTTCTTTGTTGAAAAAAAAACAAAATTTTCTAATTTAAATTTATCAAAACAAAAATTAACATTTTAGGAAGGTGAGGTTTGTGCTAGGCTCTTGGGAATTCGCCAGGTAGCACTATTATTACCACATAAGAACAAATCACGTAATTTATCATGATATATCAATCAGCTGTTCTCAAAAATATTCTCTCTGATAAAAAAGACGATTTCATCAATGTGTTGAGGTACCAGAATCACCATGTAAAAATTATTGTTACAAAATTATTTGTGAAATCAAACTATTTTTGGAATGTTTACCTTGCAAGTGCAGTTTGGAAGATTTTTGTGTTTCGAATTTAAAATATGAAAATGCTTGAAGTGTTTTGAGAATCGTTACATTTGAAGTAGGTAGAAGAGTGAATGATTAGACTATAATTAACATTGATTGTCCGAATTGTGAATTTTTTATAAAAACAGATTCAATGAGTAATTGTTCGACAATTCAGCTGAATAGAGATATTGATAGAATTACTGATGGTAAAGAGATAGTTTTGAACTCAAATCTCGAGAATCACCGAATGGATGGGCATGGAAGAATTAACACGCCTACTCTCACAGAAAACCACTTTAAAAGCAAAGAGCAAATTAAGAAAAATGTTAAATCAAACAAAAGTAGGATTCTACTGCTTAAAAAAGCAAATATGAAGTTTCCAGTTCATGATGAAGCATGTGCATCTAATTGTTTTAGTACGAATTACCCACGTGATCATGGTAGTAGTGGGGACGCAGAGAAAAGACAGAGTAAGTCTCGAAAAATTTACACTTTTAATGAAGATATTGAAAAACTCTGTGAAGAGCTGACTCAAGAGTTAGGATTAATTTACAAAGAAAATATTACTGATTTTCCAGTGTATGATATCTTCATTGACGATGGAGTAGCACTGAAATTTTTCCATTTAATTTCGGGCAAGCTGATATGAATCATTGATTCCAAATTTAGGTCAATAGGAAATTCAATAGCATAATTTGAATTCGCCAGAGCTTGAATGTGCTTGGCGGTTTCCGGTTTAATTTCATTTTTCTTATTGTAAACTGCTTTCTTTAGACCTGTTTCAGTGTTTCGTCTCCAAAGTGAACTTTTAAATTAATATTCTTGTTTTAAAAATAATTTGTAATTGTACTTTCCAGTGAAATTTCTAGTTGAACTTCAATATAACCTAAAATTTGTATTTTCTTGTTCAAAATTTGTAAAGAAAGCAGTAGTGGGCTATGCCTGTTGTATCTTTACTTGATAGTGTTTCGTGTAATTGTAATAAATGAATAACTGTCACTGAATTGCTTACATTCTAAGTTGTTTACTAAGCTTCTAACAACTTCATGATCGTTGCTATCAAAAAAGCCTAAACATTCTTAGTCTTTTTTCTAAACATACTGTAATACGTACGAAGGACGGGCACAATCGCTAGTAATCTATAAATATGATTGCCCAACCAGTTTTGATCAAGTAGGTAAAACAACTGAACTCACCAGGCCAAACTTCTTCTTGAATCATTGTGAGAGGAGGCGATGGACTGGAATGATGTAAAGGCTGTTGCATCCTCAAGTCTAATGGCATACAATTACCATTGCTCCCACTGTAAGCGGTACCTTGGATTATGGAGCCTGCAAAATCAATAACAATTGTATAAATTAATTCACAACTGTCTTAACCCTATTAAAATATTGGTATTAACAGCACTCCAAAAAAGCTAACACAGTTCATTAGTTTCTTTAATAATAATAATAATAATAATAATAATAATAATAATAATAATAATAATAATAATAATAATAATAATTAATATTATTATTATTACCATTAAAATTATTAGTAACGTAATAATAAAACATATCTTTTTACTTAGCATGAGCTCCAAATAAGATGAATATAACGTTATTTTATTCTAATACTTTGCCACATAATTTATGTTTTCCATAAATAAATGATTACCATCATCAATTTTTTATGATGGAAAAGTGGGATCTATAAATCAAAATTACATAATATTTTGTCCACCTCTCTCCATGAGGCTGTGAAAGAAGATTGAATGTATAATCTCGTACGTTAGTCTTAATGGCAAACATTATTTTCAAAAGATTGTTCATTACAAAATTCTTAAAGCAAGTTGAAAAAAGTTAATTAGTAAAAAAATAATAGTTTTTATAGTGTCAATTTCAATGAGAAATATTTGAATCACATAACAAAACAATAAAATCAATTATTTAGGTCAATGACTAGAATTTGCGCAAAACCTTAATTTGCAAAATCACGCTTCGCGGGTACAGTGTTGCCAAGATACACAATAGCCGAGCTAGCCTAGTCAAGCGGTCACGTTTTCAAACAACACTATATGAGTGACAAAATGTAAACGAAAAAAATGGCCACAGCGCGCTCAAATTCCCCAATAAACTAGCATTGCCGTAATATTCTGAACTGCAATCTAAGGTTTGCAAGGACTATAGTCAGGTATAAGGACTATAGTAAACACAATTGAAAATTATTATTGAACATAATAGTAGAAAGAAAATGTCAGAAAAGGCGAAGATTTTGATGAGCAACATCTACTACGTTCCTATCGTTTTTTACGGTGCAGAGACATGAACAATGACTGACAAAGAGTGGAGTACGATCCAAGCAAGAGTAATGAGGTTCCTCGGGGCAATAAAGGGAAATATCCGAAGAGACAGGATTAGGAATGAGGATATAAGAGAATTGAATATGGTAAGTATGGGATAAAAGGTTGAAGATATTTATTTATTTACAAGTTGATGATTTCCACTGGGTCTGATGAGACCCATAGTGGTACAAAACAAATTAAATAACACAATACTAGTCTACAGAATATTATACATGTAAGAGTAACTATGTAATTGATATATCAATATTAGAGGATAAAGAAAGAAAGAAAAAAATATAATATAGAGAAAAATAACCAAGAAATTCATAAATTAGGTATAGGTAATTCATTATCCTTATGATTAACCTTATTGTAGAAGAAACAAAAATAAAATAAAATAAAAATATGAAGGACAACTCCTCCTTGTTTCTTTTAGCATGAATTTCCAAATAAGGTATGACACTTTGTTGGAGATATGAGGATGGAAGAAGAATACCTCGAAGGAGATGGTGAGATGGAATTGTAGACGGAGTGGAGAGGAGGGGATTCAGATGGCAGCAGGTCGAAGATGAAAGATGGTGGGAACACCGAGGAAGATGGAGAGGCGTTGTTAACACCCAGACCCGGCACTAGCTGGTACGGGACCAGCTATGTGTGGTATGTGTGACCTGGTATGTGTGTATTAGTATTAGTGAATAGTCAGGAGTACTAAACTATAACTGAGCTGGTATAGTTGGTGATTTTGTTCCAATAAAAAAAGGGAATTTGTTTATAACGGAATTTCGCTTGTACTTACCCTGAGTAACAGAACTGGAAGGCGGATAGAAGTCAGTCTGGAGTTGCAGCCTCTGCAGATGCTGTGACAGGGCGCTGCTGCCTGAAGAGGACGATAAACTGCCGCAGCCACTGCCATCAACAACGAACCTACTCGGACTTGCACAGCCAGTGTTTGCTCCGCCCGAGTAATGGATCGGTGAACCTGTTCAAACATTTTCCACATATTTTTTAGCAGTTCAATTCTCCAAGAAATGCATATGTGAAACTTGAGAGAGCCCTCCACAAGCTTACATTAAGCGTAGAAAATTTACATTGAAAATTGCATCATAACTTTACTTACTTACTCCCAGGGCCATCTATATCCAAGTTGGCAAAACTGGATATTTTAAAACTTCTTTATTGGATACAATAAAACCCCTGTTTCAACTGATCGACGCACCAACAATTCGTCTCCACCTGGACCTGTCCCTTGCATCCTCAGCTCCAATCTTCTGCATGTCAGTCTTGACCTGGTTCCACCATCTCCTGGGTCGCGTTCCCTTAGGATTTCCTCTCTTCACCTCCCTTATTTCTCACCACCCTTTGTTTCTTCTCAACACATTTCCAACCTACCTGATTTTCCTGCTCTTAATTTCACTTATGACGTCATCACTGTTATAAAGATCTCTTATTTCTTTGTTATGTTTCCTCCTCCATTCTCCTTGTTCATAACTTTACAATAATTTAATTAAATCTAATTCTATTCTGCCAGAAATCAGAATTTTAAAAACGTATGATGACATCAGATAAACATAAGACATAACATAAAAACAATAAATAGAATTTAAATTTATCAAAATGAGTTAAAAGAGCTTGCTTTATTGGATACAATAAACCCCCTGTTTCAACTGATCGACTATGAGAGAACATGAAAAAAATTAAATTGAAAAATGTTGATATAAGATTAAATATTAAAAAAAGTTCAGATCAGATGCTCAGTTTGTTTATAACACTGGAAATTAATTTAACATGAACGCTATTATCACAATTTATGTGACCTGACACGACAAAATATCAATCTGAACAAGTTAATTTCATCAAATTTTAAAACTCCTTTTTTGAAAAAATCTTACAATTCTAAAATAGAATTTTATTGATTTTTAATCTATTTTTGCTACTACTATTAAGAAAGGTTTGACAATCAAATTTTTCGTTCCTTCCTCATAGGAGTCATAGGCCTTCAGTCTGTGTGGGGAACCTTTTCCAAATGTTATAATGTTTCCTTTTCTGTAACTGTGTTGTTTAAGAAGAAGATTAATTCAATTTTAGTTGTAGTAAATAGAAAATAGAGTAAATAGTAAAATGAAGTAAAATTCAAATAGGTGCGAGGAATGTAAAAAAAGGAACTTACAGTTTGGATGTAGCTTTTACTTAATGGAACGCGTACTCTTGTTGTGCCTGTGTGAGAGTGATGTGAGAATTTTTTTTTAATTCAGTTCAATTGGCTTTGGATCTGCCATCAGCCAAAGCTGTTAAAAATAATTTCTGTAGGCCTCAAATCCATGAACAGGTTACACTGTAATCTGTAAATTACTGTCAGGAGGCTTAGCAAACTATAAATTTGACCAAATCTACTAAATACAAAATTTAAACAGATATAATTAAATGATTTACTAGCCTACTGTAAAATTTGCGTTTAGTATAGCTGCAATTTTCAAAAAAGTTATCGTTCTGTAACTTACCAGCTGGAGTTAATGGAGAAACACAGCCACTGATTGACTGATGAGGTGGTGATGGAGAAGGACTTCCCAGGGGAGTTCCTCTCATTTGCTGCATGTCCAAGCAATGCCTCAGTTGGAGATCTGCTAATATTTGGCTGTCATTTAGAACACTACTGTTCTTCTAAAAAATAAAAACAGAAATATCAGTTTAAACATTTTCTTGGTATTGGTGATGCACTGTACGTAATGATGATGTTTTGGTAGATATCCTAAATGGATAAGAATTTATGTTGTTACATCCTCATTCATATAAACAGATACTATAGTTTCAGCAGTCACGCCGTTCTCAATCTCAATAAAACAAACTACAATGAAACCAGACCTACTTTTATAAATTCTTAAGGGAATGGCACTATTGATTAATACAAATGGAGCCTCTAATAGGTTCGAATGAAATTAAAAACTGCAATCAAATAGATAATAAATCCAAACGGACCAAAAATCAAAGGTCGAATAATAAAAGAATAATTATTTAATAAAGCAAGGTAAGTGATGCAATATATTCAACGAAATAAACATATGAAGGTGCTATTTTCATGAAAAGAAATTACAGTAAAGAAAATGTATTTATTTGTGAAAAAAGAGCTTAATAAAATAAAATACCTGCAATTGCTGGTGCTCTAGTTGAAGAGCTCGTAAAGATGTTTCAGGAGAAGACATACAATGCGTCGAGCCTTCCGATGCTCTTCTAACTGGACTGAACCTTTCACCGGGCAAATGCAACACTGGACTATCTTTCAATGATTCCCCTCCTCTTGAAGTGCCTGTAGAAATAAGATTTACTAATAAATAATGATGAATTATTTATAAATGATTGAAAAATCAAAGAAAATTGCCCATGAAAGACACTAGTAGCATAATATTCATTAAAATGAGTTACTGTTAGAGTCAATAATTGGTTTATTAATAAAAACAACGCTTCGCTTTGCTGGAGTAACATTTCAAATTTTTTAAATTGAGAAACGTTTCTTTAACAATTTTATTGAATTTGTGCTTTTTAAAATAAATTAAATTCGAATAAACCACGAAAAATAATAAATTTCAAAATAATTTCATAAAAATGAGATTGAATTAGGAGTAAACGGAGAAGTGGAAGAAACTATGTAATCTAAGAAAAACCTAATTTCCTCAACAATCTAATCAACAACCGATATGTTTCCCTAATGAATAATCTATTTGAAATTAGTACACTTCAATAATGCATTTTCAAAATCCACTTTTTACTTAAAGGCTACGAATGCTGAAAATTTCAACGTTCAGTGTCAACTTACGTAAGTGAAATATTGTTGTGTTTTGTAATATTGATAATAAGGATATTGAAATTATATATAACAAGGATATCCCTATCTCCAGCACGCTTCTCCATGCTACAGTCTCCTCCATGCGCCAGTTGACTAGATTTACTAACTAATAATCACGGTTTTCACCAATTTCGTGAGAATTGTGGAGGTCAGGGATTATTTTTTTCCAGAATAGTATAAATTACATAAATGGATGCAAACGAATTAGATTAGTTTGAATTTTCAGAACTAGCAGAAAGAAAATAACATTGTAGAAGTTATTTTTGGATTTTTTATCAATATAACATATTGAAATAACAATATACATATCAATATAACATATTAGAATGTAAGAGAGTCGAACTACCAAGTAAAGAGATAGTATTCATACCATTCTATACTCACCCAGATGTGTGCTGTTGACATTTACGAACTGAGCACAGTAATAAATTAAACTCAAAAATATATGAAGTAGTTAACATTTAATTTTTGGAAGTAATAGCTAGGAGACTGATAAGCTTTCCAAAAAAAGGAATGCGCACATATACACGAGTATTATGTTCAAGCACATAAAGCAAATTAAAGAAAGAAATTAGTAAAGCAAGTTGACGAACATGAATGTAACAGCTTCATTCAAATCAATAGCTTAGGTTTAAAGAAGGGTTGATCAAAGGTTCAGTAATATTACCAAGCTGATTTTAGGGCATGTTGTAATAATGGATAGTGACAGAAATATAAAATAGTGAGGAATAGATATGAAAAGATAAGGTATCAAAAACAAAATATAGCAACATTCAAATGTTTTTTTCTATAAACACTGACTGAAATTGAAAACTAACAGTACAGCAACAATCAGACAAATACAGCAAAACTACTAAGTAACTTGTGTACGAGTTCAACTATTACAAATAAACAAAACATTTTACACATCTACACAGAAACACATTGAAAAAGCTAAAGAACGCTACAGATACGGAGCAGCTATAATACAGATGTGCAGAAAAGTATAACTAAAAAAAGTATAACGATACTCGAGCGGAATGATATGATATACAGAAATGAGGAAATAATTTATGTTTCCTGATACAATTTACTTAACATTAAAACGATGCAGCTTTCCATGCATTTTTAAAATAATTTTGAAAATTCAAATGACCGAAAACTATTATCAAACTCATAATGTAGTTGAAACTTACAAACACTCTCAACTGTCTGTTGTGAATAGCATAGTAATTTAGAATAGCATAGATACAATTGAATCTTGAAATAAATTTAATTTTAGCGTAATTGCCTCCCTTTTCTAGAAAACTCCACTGAATTCTGTAGAATTGATGTTGATGTTGTGAAACATTCCCTTAATTGAAATGATTAAACATGTTGTCTAGGAAAGAAAAAACCTGATGAAAACCCACGATGAAAGAACTCTAGATTTACTAGATACAGTTTAGATTTGAACGAGAATAAAAATTATTCAACTATTGTAAATAATTAGAGTTTAGTACTTGTATTGAAAGACCATGTAACCAAGTAGTTCTTGATTTCCAAATATGTTAAAAATAAGGTGGTACGTATACGACAAGGTTATTAAAAACCTTGTTTCTATTAACCTTGATTATGAGCAGCGTTTCCCAATCTTCACTTCAAATAAATGGCTGTCATTGGCTGAGCCATATCAGTCAATAACAGCCATTTATTTGAATCGTGCAGTCGACTTCACGCTTAGAAAAAGCTTCATACGTCGAGTTCCTTTTTAGCCTTCTGCTTCTAATAGTAAGTATAACGGAAGATGTATGAAGTTTAATGTGAAACCATGGTACTTTGACACATTTAATTGATTCAGTGTAAATGCTAGCATAAGATTATTCCATTCATTTTCCATACTATGGTGGAATGAGATTATTCCATTTTCTGTTATGTATCTCTCTGTTCATCAATATTTTAAATTGTTATTGTTATTTTTATATTTGTGTACTGTGTTTATTTGTAATAATGATGTAATCCGTTGAAATATGAACAAATCAATGTTTCCTTCACCACATCTTCCTGGTCTAAATGATTATCGTTTACAAACACGTTTATAGCCCTATCTTCATTTGATTTATGTTTGTTTTTGAATTGAAGGTACTGGCAATATATTGCCAGTAAACATGATTAAAATGGAATATATCTACTCATACAAAAAGGCAGCAAAAACAATGCTGATATGGAATTCTTGCTATTCGGTTTCAAATTTCAACCATTTTTTATTTAACATTAGTTAGTTTGACCATCTGTTTATGATGTGCATTTCTATTACAGTACATTATTTCAATTATAAGCTCATTTATAGTCTGTTCAACGAGCCTACGGAGTGACCCAAACAAACTTTGCATGTGTGTGAGTGAGGAATTGCGAGATTTGTGCTGGCATCGGTCGGTCGGCTCATTGCCACCTACAGTTCATTCTTAACAGCTGTTGTTGCACTTCCAGTTTGTGAAATAAATAATTATTGTTGCATTATTTCAAGAACATATTAGATTTTAAATTCAGTTATCAAGTCAGTATTTTCATTTCAAATGTATACGTAAAAATAATTCAATCGACAAATTTATGAACAATTCTATAAATAGTGATATCGGTGATTGCTGAATGTTTGGATACATCTTATTCATATAATTCATTAATCTCATGTATCCATTTCCATTTACAATAAATAATAATTAATAAGTATTATCCAAGTAGCTGTTTGAAAATGATTATTGAAAGTCGTTTTCAATGGGTAGGTCTTTTGCCTGTTCGATGCCTTTCGAAAACTAGGCTATCTGTGAATCGGGCTTCATTGAGTCTCGGCTTGCACGCACGCACATGTTTGTTTACTCTACTCCGTAGGCTCGCTGAACAGACTAAATATACGTTTATGAATGTGTATGTTTCATTATAACTAATAAGCTCACCTGCCATATAGGAAATATTCCAAACCTTATGTTATTCAAATAAAGATGATGTTATGTTAAGTAAATAAATTACAACATCTCATTGATTTCAATTTGCAAACTGCATGGCTGCGCTGCCTTGAAATATTAATGGTAATTACAATTGAATATTTTTTTGGAAAACTGCATCGCTGAAAATAACAATTTGTTATGCTATAATGAATGCGATTGTGCAACTAGTTTGAATACCTATAGTTCTGTGAGCTTCCTGTACAGTGGGCAGAGGCGAGGCGAGCGTCTTTCGCAGCGAGTGCCTCGGACGCACACTGGGCGATGCTCCCGCGTAAACGGCCAGCGAAGGCTTGTACTGACGGTTCATCCGATTTTCCACTTCCAGTATCAGCTCTGGACTAATGACTACAGGCACCGTGCGACACACAACAATCATCTCAAACAATATTGCCTCAACATCGATAAAACTCAAACAAAATCAACATAAATTAACAGAAAATAATACAATCAAATCAACAAAAGTCACCCCGTACTCCAAAAACTCATCACTTTTAATTGGGGCTTTACAAAACATTTTCAATACTAATTCGAGCTGAAGTTCCTCGCATTAACACACACCTCTAATGAAGTATCGAAAATATTCGTTGGTGGTACAAAATCACACACTTTCAGAAAATAGGTGACCCAAAACACTCGAGTGCAGCGAAATGATAATTGAATCCCCAAACTCATCCCATTGGTTACTTATATATGATTTATATCTCACTTAAGGAAGTTTCTCAAACGATCTCTCAATGAAGATTTGATCATTGATATTTTTTTAAATGTATTTCATTACGGCGGAGACTTTTCAAATTCTCCGTTCACCATTCATTTTTAATTTCTCTTCATTCGGCAATCTTCATCATGAAATTCGTTAATAATATAATGTACAGAACTGTCATCCAAGGTTGGTGAAGTATAATCAAGGTGAATACTAGTACGGTCCCAGCTGAGACGTTTGGGAGGCGGGGTCAAAAATTTCGATAAATTTGGTTGCGAAATTCCCTTTCCCACCCCTTCGCCAGTGAAGTTCCGATTTGGGGGTGGATGAAGCATGACCCCCCCCATGACCCACCCTAGAACCGCTCTTGCGAAAATGCACTAATCTTCTATGTCATCAGCCATTCATGTTCCTTCGAATATGCAAAGTAATACTGTAGCTGTTTTACAACATCAAACTTGTTACTTCATTGCGCTGCTAGTACTCCTCTCATAGGCTAGTACCTTCTATAAAATTATACAATTATAATTAAGTATTAAGTATTTATTAAGTATTCTTTCTTTGAATAGCAAAGGAAGAATACTTAATAATAGTATTGAAAGTTACTTTTATCATAGCTTCTCTGATAGAATGATATTTAAATATCATTTCTGTTCCACAATGAGAGCCGTTTCATATTAAATAAAATTCTTCACCCACTAGCATCTAATGATACCGGAAATATTGCGGGATAATATGTAACGTTCAAAGGGATTATAAAGCAAATTTCCTCATGAAACGATTTATGTAGCAACCAACACCAAGTGAATAATTGCGATGAATTACAACATATCCAATGTATTAATTGCGGCAATATTTGAAGTACCTGCATCATATATTAAAAGCAGTGATTTCAATAACTTGAAGCTCACAAGTGTAAAGTGCATTTCCTATGAGTGAACCCCTCACCAACAGATATCTTTCCAATTTCAAGTATCATGTTGATAAATTGCGTAGAGATAAGATTTTTTATGTAATTTTGTTGTTGAAAGAAAAACTGATTCTATAACCTCCTATATAGGATGGATTGGATTAATTAAAAAAGTTTGTTTATATAGATTTTGTTGGAGATTGACCAATTAAATGTGATGAGAAATTGGATTTCTATAAATAAAAGCTAATCAAATGTGGAAACAAATAAATCAGTCTAGATAAAAAATTGAGAAATCAATAATCTACAAAACAAAAACCTGAAATACTAACAAAATAAAACAGCTACCTTTATTATGTGAATCTAAAACCAACATAAATGATAAAATATGTTTTTTCTCGATATCTTTGAGAGTGCTAATGAACTGAGCAGCCTTTCAGGAAAAATATCTATGTACTTAGAACCAAAAAATGGAAAAGAGAAAAAACAGTAGTTAACCCAAAAACGTTAAGCTGTGCAATTAACATGCAATAAACATTGAGCAAATGTGCAACTAGATAGACTTATCTGATTACCTCTTTAACAAATATACGATAATACTACCTACTCCATCCAAAAGCACCTACCTTTAGCGATGGTAGATTATCTCTAGTTTTTGAAATTGAACTTCCTTATTACTTAGATACAGATTGTTAATGCACAATAAATAAAATAATAAATTTTGCTAGTTAGATAACACCTACATCATGATTGTGATAATGGGAAAAATAGTGAGGAATACTAAAAATCACATAAATTGATACGCTTTTTTACTTGTGCACATGAAAATCGTAATATAATACTGGTACTAATGCAAATGGTATTGACTATCAAAATCAAACACCGCAACAGAATCACTCACAAATATTAATGATTTAATAAAATTATTTCATACAACGACAGTGAGCTACTATTATTTCAATCAATTTAAAACGTTGGAAAATTAAGAAATATTAATGTAGTTTAATATCTCTTATAGAGTACATGCTTTTCATCAAGAATCTTGAATGATTGTAAAAGAAATTACATTTCAAAGTTGATCCAATTTGTGCTAAAACTCTTATGCCCGGTTTCTGAGTTGTTCATTAACTTAATGGACCATTAACTCAATGCTGGAGCAATGGGATAATGATCCATTAAACATAATGAACAACTCAGAAACCGGGCATTAGTACTTCAGAAATTACCAATTGGAAACATTGATCTCATCAAATATTTAATAGAATATTGAGCTCGATACAAATGTTGATTCGAAATTTTAATGTAAACTTTTCTTCAATAAATACTGTCTGCAATAAATCATGTATGAAGTAGGTTTAATATATGCGCAATAGATATAGGAATATGAAATAATAGCTATAAAAAACATACTCATAAGATGAAATTTATATTTTTAAGTGCAATGGAATTTTAATAGTACGAATGGAATTAATAATTTCATCTTGTAGATAAAATAAGATGAATCATTTAAACGTTTTGTGAGTGATACTGTAATTATGATAGAAGATTGAAAGGAGATAAATTAGAATAAAATGCATCAATGTGTTTGAATAAAAATAAAACGTGTCAAGCAACACATTGAGATTGAAGAAAATTACTGTGATGGGAAGAGATTGAGAAATAGATTGTAAGACAAAAATTACCAGGAGGTCGCTCCATAACAGTTAAGAGACCACTACGCCGTGTCCGCTGCTGATTGCTGGATTGTTGTGCATTGGCCTGTTGCTGGTTGGCCATCCGCTGAGCCTCCTCCGAATTAGCAAGAGCTAGTGTGTGCCGCTTACTGCTACCCCTACCTTGCATATACCTACAACCGGGACAAACGAGCTATTAATGATAAAAATAATTTTAACTGATAGATAATTCAAGAAGGACGAGCATTGTGCTCAGACATAGAGTGGAAAAAAGGATACATCTTTTTTTATAAGATTTCCCTTCATTATCAAACATCTCTTTTAAAAGATACACTGCTATAGAGCGCTTTCCTGGAGAAATCTAAACACTCAATTTAGTTTTCACACTCAATTTATTCGTGGATTAACAGTTAAAATTGTTCGTACAGAGCAATGGCAATGACTGCAGGAGAAAGATAAGGAGTAGGCGGAAAGAGGAGGAAGAGAAGGAGGAGAAGGTGAAATAGAAAAAGAAGAATATAAAGAGGAAGAAAAATAAGAAAAAAGAGAAGAATGTTATGAAGAAAAAATGTTTCTAATCTAAAAGATATTGATATGACAATGTATTGCATTCGATAGTTAGCAAATTTCAGCTCAATTGAAAGAAAGCAAGAAATTTATCTTTATCAATTCACAAAACCATACAAATGAGTCTTATCATTTTCATTTTCTCTATTTTCATTTACAAAATAGAAAAATACCGAAGCCATATTGCCACGAATAATGTCTAGCGTGAAATAGGCATTTTCGATTTCTTCTCTTTGATAAAAATGATACTGAAATGAATAATTTATATTGGTAATCTATAATGATTGAAAAGAATTCCCAAGTTCCAACATTCGACAAAAATCTCAAAATTTCTACAATTATTCTAGTTTGAATTTCATTCTAAATACCTATTAACATCATGCTCCGAATAGACTTCTGATTGCATTTCGTCCATTCCGCCATGCGTGAGATCAATAGTAGGAGATGCTGATTCTGGATCAGTGCCATTGATTGGCTGAGATCGTTGAGCCAGTGCTGGGCTACCTGGTTGTAACTGTAAACAAAGATCATCATACTTATAAAAAATCTACAAAAAATGAATCATCAATCAATGCTGCACCACAATATCAATGAATAAGAACAAACCTTCTAAGCCAATTTAATAGAATAGAATGTTTTATTCCACTTGAACAAAATACTGTACAGTGAAAGAGAAGAAAGAATAAATATTCACATGTACAAGCTTACAAATGAATTAGTGTCTTCAAAACCATAAATAAAAATAAATAAATAAATAAATAAATAAGATTTTATTGTCAGCGGGCCGATAAGCACAAGACAACGTCAAAACATATTCTAAAACATATACTAAAACAGTAGGTTACAAAGTTGAGTGCCATCTAAGCACTGTCAATCCCAATAATACAATTTTCGATTGCAATAGTGAACACTAAACTTAATTATTACAGTAGACTATGATCAATTATATCGTCAAAATGTTACAAAATAAAAACGCAAAATGTTACGCAATATTTATGTCAATTTCATAAATCTCACTTAACTTGTAGAACAGGTTCTCTATCAGCCAGTCATGTATCTTTGTTTTGAAAACCGTGAGGGGTGCATTATGGAGATGGAGTGGCAACTTATTAAAAATCTTCTGACCAATGTGTTTAAAGCTGTTGAGCGATTTCGAAAGTCGGTGACGCTCAACATAAATTTGATTATTGCTTCTGGTGTTGAAAGAGTGTACATTGTTTCTTATCTGATAATTATGGAGATTCATCTTGGTGTAAGTTAAGACAGATAATATGTAAAGATTTATTACAGTCAGGATTCTGTTACTAACGAATAATGGCTTGCAGTGTTCCAGGTATGGGGACTCAGTTATTACTCTGATGGCTTTCTTTTGTAGAAGGAGAATCTTTTCTACATGCGAAGAGTTGCCCCATAAAATTATACCATATGCCATGACACTATGAAAAAATGAAAAATAGGATGTCCTTAAATATTTCTTAGGCACCACGTTAAGTAGACTCCTCAGAAGATAGATGACTCTACTCAGCTTAGAACTTACATAATTGACATAAGGCTCCCATGTAAGTTTTGGGTCCATATAAACACCCAGAAACTTAACACTGGAAGGATTACTGGCTGTGACTCCACTTTTCAAACTGAAATCCATCTGTTCAGTTTTATCTTTATTGAGAACGAAGCCATTTGATCTAAACCAAAGGAATGCCCGTTCCATAGTGGCTTCATTTTTTTGGATAAGGCCATTTAAATCACTATTCATATGCAGGAACGTGGTATCATCAGCATAAAGCACTGTATCGGATTTTATGTAGGCAGGGAGGTCATTTATCATAACAAGGAAAAGGAAAGGGCCAAGGACTGAGCCCTGCGGCACCCCTGTTTCTAAATTTAGCGTGGAAGAACCATTATCAACACTACCAATAGTCACCAACTGAGTTCGGTTCGTCAGATATGACTCCAGAAGCTTAAGAGCAGTGTGCCCGGTTCCATAGTAATTCAATTTGTCCAGAAGAATACCACAATCCACACAATCGAAAGCCCTGCTCAAGTCACAGAAGGTGGCCCGAGCATAGAATCACATATAATACAATTCAATGTTTTTCTCACAATGCAATAAAAACCAGATATACTTTTTCCTACAACTGCTCGTAAAGTCGTTCTTTACGTACCGTACTGAAAACTAATTGTAAAATACCTCTTTACTGCTCCGCAAGCGGTAAAGTACTTTACGCTCGCCAGCTGTTTTCTTTACGCTTCTATTTCGATTTTGATGTCTTCTCATTGGTGGATCACGGAATCTGTGACATCACATAACCTCAAAAATGACGCACGCTAACCAAATCCGTGCACGGTCTGTGATGTTACACTACAAGCTTTTATTGTGTTGGAATTCAGAACTGCAGTTGTAGGAAAAATATTGTATGCAATTCGCGCGTGAAGCTTATTTATCGCTCTCGCAAAATTACTGCACTCCGCTATGCGTCGCGCAGTAAATGTTTTGGCTCGAGCGATAAAGTCGCGCTTCACGCTCTTAATACATAAATAACTATTTCCTACAACTCCTCGTAAAGTAGTACTTTATGTACTGAAAACTAATTGTAAAATACCTCTTTACTGCTCCGCAAGCGGTAAAGTACTTTACGCTCGCCAGCTGTTTTCTTTACGCTTCTGTTTTGATTTTGATGCCTTCAATTCAATTCAAATTTCTTTATTCCGATTCACAAGTTCAAAAGATCAATACAACAATGCAAATATATCACAAAATGGTCAGAGATCAACATATAAGATAAACAAAAAAATACTGAATAATATATTAAATGAGTTAGTAGAACCCCTATGAATTCATTTGTATGATATATCACTAATTAATACCTATACCTAGTAGTGTGAATCAGAATAATGTAGACTACTTGCTGTAAGCATAATGCTTAACGTCTGCAAATAGGAATGCATATTAATATCAAATATAATTTATAATTGAAAGAGCTGGAGAAAAAAAGGAAAAAAAAATATTGTAATGAAACACACACACACACACATTCACTCATCTTCCACACTTTTCCAATTTCAGCTTGATTTCTTGAGTTAATGATTGCCACCATTATGATGAAGTTATATCAGAAACTAAGAAATAACAGTAAATAGAATCTCTAAACAATCGCCTTCTCATTGGTGGATCATGGAATCTGTGAAATTCACATAACCTCAACAATGGCGAACGCTAACCAAATCCGCACATGGTCTGTGATGTTACAAACTACAAGCTTTTATTGTGTTGGAATCTAGAACTGCAGTTTTAGGAAAAATATTGTATGCAATTCGCGCGTGAAGCTTCTTTATCGCTCTCGCAAAATTACTGCGCTCCGCTACGCGTCGCGCAGTAAATGTTTTGGCTCAAGCGATAAAGTCGCGCTTCACGCTCTTAATACATAAATAACTATTTCATATGCTTATCAAGAATCTTTATTCGCCGTTGAAATAATGGAACTATTAGGCGTCGTCAAAATACATGTAAAATATACATAAAACATTAAAAGGACTTACATGTTTAGGTGCGTTAGTTGTCATAGCCTACATATTACAATCAAAAAACTCATCAATGGAGTAAAAGGCATTTTTTTAAGCCAAGTCGATACTGTTATCTTAAACTTATTCAGAGATAATTTCCTTACATTTAATGGCAATTTATTAAACAGTTTCAGTCGAAGAAAACTAAAATTTTTCAATGTTCTAGGAAGCCTCACGCTGGGAAGTGTAAGATTTTCCCTATTCCGTGTATTATAACTATGAACGTTTTCATTTGACACAAACCCATTTTTGTTGGCTCTTACATGTAATACATTTTTGAAAATATAAATGCAGGCAAGAGTCATAATTTAAAGTTTTTTAAAAGATCCTCTACATGACTCTTGTGGTGCTAGCCCAACCATCAGCCTTATTGCCTTTTTCTGCCATACAAAGACTTTTTTGGCAGTACTTGAATTTCCCCATAAACGGGTACCATAATTAAGGTGTACATGAAACAGTCCAAAATATGTCATTAATAAGACGTTAAAGCTAACACAGTATTTGAGTTTGCGTAATAAAAAAACTATTCTAGAAAGCTTTTTGCAAATACTCTCAATGTGAGTCTTCCAAGTTAATTTACAATCAAGAAACATACCCAATAGCTTTATGGGTCTAGTAAGGTTGTCATTTAGATCAACATTCCTATTTGTGAATACTATATTCTCTGTCTTGTTGTCATTGATAATGAGCTTGTTTGCAGAATACCATTTTTTGGCTTGACCAAGTGTGTCAGATAACTTAGACTCAAGTCCACTCAAACTAGAATCAGTACAAACTAGAGTTGTATCGTCTGCATAAAGAACAGGCATGGATGTCACATTGAAATTGAAATCGTTCATAAAAACCAAAAACAATTAAAACTTAAAAAAATTAAAACTCTACATTATTCAATGCCTGGTCAGAGTAAATTTTAGTAAGTATATCTTCTTAAAAAAAGATTTTTTTTTTCTCACAATGCAATAAAAACCAGTAATACTTTTTCATATGCTTACAAAAATTAAAACTCTACATTATTCAATGCCTGGTCAGAGTAAATTTTTGTAAGTATTTTTTTCTGAGGATGAAGCCCACATAGGTCTGAGACCTGTGCGTGGGTAATGAGTTGGACCTACAGTTTTAGGTGGGTTCCGAACCACCGGGAAGTGATTTTACAGCAGAGAACAGTGTCTTTTTTGCTGGCCAATCTAATCGGTCACCGTTACAAACAGGACCTACGAGAATGCAGCTTATCTCTATCTGATTGAGCAGATACCTGCTACGGCTCGCGGCTATCACTCCCCTATAGTATATCTTCTTAGTATTGGTGTTGGTTGTATTGTGGTAGATATCCTTATTGTAAAATACAGAAGACACAGCCATCTAAAATATCAACACACTCGCTATTATAGTTTTGAATGTTGTTTTCAATATTATTCAGTTTCAATATCAAACAAACTGTTTCGATCTGAATCGATCAGTTTGATGAGATTGAAAATGAAGTGAAAGTTGAAACTATAGTAGCACGCGAGTGAGTATGACAACATATGTATTATTCAATACGCATGCCTTGAAGATTAAAGCTGATTCTTAAGTTACTTTATAAAAATTTCACAGTATATTGGGTAAATTATTGTGTCAATAACTTAAATTTTTGAAATGATCGTAATGAAAAACGATGTTTACAACTCGAAATTAACGGTATTGCCACTTACCAACTGTAGCTCCTCTTGGCTTCCCGGCTGACTGACAGCCCTTTGGCAATAGCTCTGAAGATTTGCGCCACCATCTGAGGCTCTCCGGCCAAATCCACCAACTGAAATTTAAAAAAATAAATAATAAATAAAATGAAGCATTTTCCTTTAGAGCTGAAACTTTGGTACAAATTTCCCAAACCGTTATCAAACGGCATCAATTCAACAAAAATAATAAATAAATTAAAGAATAAAAACTGGGAAAGTGTTATGCATAATAGAATATACAGTGGAATTCCTATATAAGGGGAATAGATTATCCAGACAAAAGTTACAGATATTTGCTAATGAGAGGTTCTAATGCCGAGGTTATAATGTATTTCGTTAATTGGAAGTTCATTATACAAATGTTTAACCGTAGTTATTAATATTAATGAATTCTACCACCACTGGGCACACTCCGCAGAGAGATAGTTGAATTGTCGCTATTATTGCACTTTGCATTACAGAAATATTACAGAAAAGAGCCTTTAGAACCTTTACTTCCACTCAACCCACACCCATACTTTGACAAGAGCTTTGGTTATATTTAATGATAAGTATTTTCTTACACACTACAGTGATCAATAATAGTATCCTTATGACTATCTGGAAAAGCCAATCACAGTATTCAGTTTTGTATAGTATATATTTATAATTTGTAGACATAACTGTACATTTAGTGGATGGAGAGTATTAATTGTTTATTTTGTTTCATCTATATGAAAGGGGTGTTTTGAGAACTCAAGTGTTGTTTAAGAAAGCTAGGAGTGTTTGCGTGATTCAGTCGTGCGGATTTTACAAAAACGACAATGATTTCGAATACTGACACAAGGTTTCCTCTAAACTAATTCAGTGCACCTCAAAGCCCTATTTGTTTTATTTTTTACATTTTTGAAAACTAATATTACTTTTTTGAAATGTGTTTAGATGCGGGAAGCTCAGAGAACAGCTGATAAATGATACGTCATTGGATGCAAATAAGCTTCAAGTCACAAGTCAAAGAAGCACATTTGTTCCGCACCAATATTGCTTCTAATTTATTCCTTTTTTGAAATTATTTATTTATTTATTGATGTAACTAACAATCAATGTGAATACAATAGGCTATTGCCCAAAACTGATTGTCACAAAACTTCAGAGTAGAATCGAAATTTTTATTGTTCTTCTGAGATTATATTGGCATTGGCAGTAGAAATCACTATATTGCATGTTTAATTTAAAAAAATCTAACTAATCCGGTGGCAAAGCACAGGCAAACCACTAGTAATGGGAATAAAAACCAGTTCAAGCTTCGTACAATTCGAAACAAACTCAGCTACCTCATCTGCTTTTCAAAGAAATGTGTATATTTTAAAACAGGTCCATTAAAAGAAATCAGCAAAATAACGAAAGGACTGCAATAAACTAAATAATAAAAAATAATAATAAAATAATAATAATAACAAAATCAATTCGAGGAAAACTAAGAGACACTCAAAAGTTTAGATGGTTATACCTGCGCCTAATACGGGAGGCGGTTTCAGCAGATGCTGATCTTTGATGGTGAAGTTGTGAGGCGGCTGGTACTGGACAAGTGGAATGTTCTGCGGCAGGTTGGTGTTCGGAAGGATGTTCAATGGCTGGTCACCTTGCTTCATGTAATGCGCCTCCAATACCTATCAACAAAACAATCTAATAGCAACCCGACATTTTTTGACTCGTGAAACATAATGCCTCGAATTGAAATGGAAATAAAAAGTATAAAATAGTGATGAAATAGGTCAAGATCTTAAAAATTCCAGAATTAGTCATAGTTAGCTGAGGCTGAGATTCCCTGTGTACTTCCATACGCATTTTTGTGGAATGAATTAGAGTGAAAATGAAGTGGCTAATGAGGAAATAAAGCCGCTTACTGAATAATCAAAGTTATGATGTTTGATAGTAAAGTTAATAGAAACCCAATCTACTATTAACATATTGTCTATTATTAGTACGTTACCAAGCATTCTTAAACACGTATTATGATCAATGCAAAAGTGTACTGATATTCGTTAATAGCAATACACTACTTATGTCATTTCAACACTACTGTTACTTTTCAGTACAGGATTCTAAACGAATCAGAACTCAGGATTTCTTCTTAAAGTTTTGAAATGAATAATGCTATGCAATAGTCACATCATTAAACGGCGTATTTATTACAAAAATACAATCAAACAAAGATACAACAGGCACAGCCTCACTACTGCTTTCTTTAATAATTTTCAAATGAAAAAATAAAAATTTTAGGCTATGTCCAAGTTTAACTAGAAATTTCCCTAAAAATCACAATTACGGATTCTTTCAAAAACAAGAATGTTAATTTAGGAGTTCACTTTAAAACCTAAGCACTACAACAATGATTTCTCATTAATTATTCTATTAAAAATAAAGCAAGGACTGCTTCAAACTAAAATATATTGCAATTTTTACGAAATAAATAAAATATCCCTTTTATCCAACATTTTTTGCGTTTTCAAGATAATTCAAGCACCATTCGCTCTCTGTCTCTCTGGTGTTAGGTTAAGTGTAAGAGAGGTTCACCTTACCTAACTTCGCCTTTTCATGCAAATGTATCACACAATTTTTAATATACCATATTAATAGCTTTTTCAGTCATAATTTCATTTTTGTAAATAGTTTTTGTTTTCTGTTTTTGTAATAAGTGACTGATAATTTTTTATGTAATAATAAATTTTTTTGTAATGATTGACTGATATTTTTCATGTAATAATACTTGGCGATGCCTATATATTGTATTTCATACTTGTAACTGTCGAATTATTATTTTTATGAATAAAGTTAATCAATCAATCAATCTTTCTCACTACTTTATACTTGAGTTCAAAAGCGAGCAACAGTAGGAAGTAGCAAAGTTAGTTTAAGGCAAATATCTATTTAACCTTGAGAAATCAGGGCTATATGCTTCTTATTAGTTATTATGCAATGCAATCTGGAGAAATGGCCAAAGTTTCACTCAGCTGACAAAAAGTTTTGTGTACAGAGCAATGTTATCAACTACAAATTGGATTTACTGAGCAACATTATTTACTAACCTGTTCGTGAGTTGAGTCTCCAGGACCCACAGTATGTCTTCTGGCCGTGACGTGGTACTTATCAGGAGTAACTCCACCGTCATTTCGAGTGCTAGGTCGTTCAGGCATTTCAACATCAGCATCGCCAAACTGTAAAGTAGAATTTTAATAAATAACTTCTAATGGAATGCACGAATAGAATTCTAAAAATTAATCTCTGATTCATAATAATTAAACTAGATTAAATATTACTTTTTCTACGGCTACGTTATCAAGTAGATGTTAGAGGCTAGAAAGTGATGTCAATACAGCTTACTTTATTACGCGCCTTATCAAACTAGTTGCATTAGCTATTTCAACACTACTGTCACTTTTCAGTACAGGAGTCTAGACCAATCAGAACGGGAAGTGAATAGCCGCGAGCCGTAGCAGGTATCTGTTCAATCAGATAGATAAGCTGCGTTCTCGTAGGTCCTGTTTGTAACGGTGACCGATTAGATTGGCCAGCAAAAAAGACACTGTTCTCTGCTGAAAATCACTTCCCGGTGGTTCGGAACCCACCTAAAACTGTAGGTCCAACTCATAAATCACCATCATCCAACTCATTACCCACGCACAGGTCTCAGACCTATGTGGGCTTCATCCTCCAAAAAAAAAAAAAAAAAAAACTCAGAATTTCTACAATACAGTGTAGAAATGAATTATGTTATGCAATAGTCACATCAGCTGATTTGAACATATCTAGATCAAATTTTATCAAGCTATCGGATTCATTGGAGTTATCGGATTCAAGCTATTCATTTATCGGATTCAAACTATCGGAGTCAAATTAAACGACAACAATCATGCATTGCAGGTCATGAATTTAGGGCAAGTTATCGGATTCATTGGCAAGTCAAATTAAACGTTATTAATTGGCAGTTGGAGATAATGCAACGACTACATTTTGCCCTAAAGCAGCTCGTAAATTTTTAACTTACACCTCACTCGTTGCTTAAATACAGTCATAATACAATCGTTGAATAAACTACTATTTTAAGAGTTTTTCGCGTCAGACTCAAAACAAAACATTATTCTCTATAACGACATTTGAGAATCTAAGTGAATTTAAAGGTCACTCTCTCCAATAATTGTTATTTGACGTTATACATTAGAATTTCCATGGCATCTTTAAACATGATGAGTCACAGAAACTAAAATTTGGCAACGCTAATATTAACGTCTTAATACAAAAGATTCCGCTTACTAATTAATTGTTGAAAAGCGAATTAAAAAAGCATTATAAAGCACATTATAATAAAAAATTATAAAACCTCTTCTCAAGAATTGGAAATGAACAACCATATTAGTCTAGTGAAGATAATGTCTGAAAGCTTCACCTGTTGTAGAAGTAGAGATTACTCCTTAATAAAGGTCAAAAAATACAGCACACAAGAACCTTGGTGAAAGATTTGTTTAGCACTTATTAGGGAATTTGTTAGGAAATTCAATCTAATAAACCACTTGTTACAGTGATGAATGATATTAAATAAATTAATTATAACACGCCTTCTCTAAATGATGGGCATCTTGCATGAGATGCATTGCAGCAATGGTCGGCATGGTCATCAGCAACTGCGATGAGGATTCTGCATCACTATTGACACGCTCCACTATACCTGAAAAAATATAAAAGTATAATGAAAGTAAATGATGAAATAAATCGTAAAGAAACGCAGACTGCAAATCTTGAGCACTTTTGTAAACTAGATTTCTGGTTTGAATGCAGTTGAATTAATTTTTTATATAAGAAAATAAACATTGTACAAACCAGCAAAATACACATGGGCGTTAAAGATACATACAAAAGTACACAGAAAACAGACAAAATACAAAGAATATGAATAAATAAGATTGAAAATAAAATTAAAATGACAGAATGTTCACAATTTGAAACTAAAGTAGATTGTAAAAAATCCTATTATCAAATTTTCATTGAATATTACTTAATGATAACTTTGATGCTTTAGTTCATTCTGCAAAATAATTTGACGTAAGTAACTAAAAGATACGCCGTATGTATCTATACGATATAAACTCCTATTCTACTCCTTTTCCTTCGTATTCCCTCTTCCCATACCCCTCCCAAAAACCTTCCCTAGTACATGGTGTTACCATAGTTGGAAAGGCTTTACATTTTACACCAGACTAGCCCTACTTCCTTACTTAATGTTGTTATTTTATATTGAAATATATATCTATATTTTGTTTTATTGTATTGTGTGTTATGTGAATAAAATTGAATTGAAACTCAATAACTTGCTAGTAGAGTGTTGTACAATCAATGGACTTAATTGATTCTTTACAGTTCTTTTAAATTTTCATTTAAAAGAAAAACTTTGTAGCAGTTTTATAGTTTGGGATCATGGATCTGAACGAAAAATGGTTTTATTAAAATAGCGATTTTTATATAATGTAACCAATCTTTTATTTCGTGAAAGTAAAGTGAAAATAGTTATTTGTGTAACTAGAGCGAAAAGTGAGATATTTATGCACCGAGAGCAGAAACAAAACTTTCCGCTCGAATTACACATGAAATTTTTCCTACAGTAATGTATTAAGTGTTTTAAACACAACATAACAGGACATACATAACCTCACAATTCCTCATATAAACTATCTTCGAATCAAATCGATCTCAGCAACAACTACAGCTGACTGTTTTTGAGTAGCTGAAGCAGAGTAGCCAACCTATTTTTAAATGCTGAATAGGGAACCTGAGTATTACATGCTCACTATTTTGTGTTGTTAGGTTGCAAATCTGGAGTGGGGAAAAGTATTTTCGCGCACTGGAATTTACTTTCTCGCACTGGTGTAGGAATATACTATTTGCGTGCTACAGTTAGTGCAAAAATAGGCACTTTTTCGGGTTACTGTAGGAAAATTACTTTTTTGACAATACTTCATTGTCGATATCATGGAAACGAGATTCAAGAACATGAAATTTTGTTCCAAGACTCAGTTACAATGAAGTGTCACTCAAATGGAGTTTCACGTCAAATTATTGTGTAGAATATCTCCACAAGCATTGATTTAAATCAATTTCAAAATAATATCATTATTGTCAACATTTCTGTGAGTCTTACCAGTAGTGATGCTCGCTCTCCTGGTTTGCGGTTGCTGTTGAGGTTGCTGTAATAGAGGATTGCTATTCGATAATACTGCTGTTGAAATAAGACCCATTGCTTCTTGTTCTCTTCTCAAGCTCTTCTCCATTTTGTCCTCCAGTAGGTGGTAAATGGCACTTAGATGATCGAAACTATTTTCCAACACCGACTGTAAAATAAAAATGTTGGATATCTTCCAGAATTATCCATAGATTTTCATTTTTATTAGTTGTATACTTGTTTTATTATTGCTTAACCTTTTTATGGTAGAATGTTAAATTGACATTGAACTTCTCCAGTTTGCTTGGAGCTATTCAGTCAATATCCACTGTTAGCTAGCAATTTACCACTATTTATTTAGTATTAGACTAAATGTAGGCTAGTTTTCATATACTACACAATTTTGTCTACAATTATATTTATTGCCTATACATAGAAGATTAAGTAACAAAATAGAAAAATTAACTGTAGAGTAAATTAATGAATAATATCCATTGGCAAATTAAAATTAGGGATAAGTGCTGGGTGTGTATGTTTTAATTGTGTGGATATCCCTCAATACCAACGTTTTAGCTGGAGTCAGGTGCCTTTTGAAGAGGGACTTTCCTCCAAATGATAATGAAAATTATATTTATTATTCGTATGTCTAATGTTAAAATATAATATTTAAATAAAAATAATATCGTTCTTACACTTCTGAATAGACTTCATTTCTACTGTAGCGGTCCCAACGGGGTTACAGAAATTGATGAGTTCATTATACAGATTAAATCAAAGAATATAAACATAAAAATGCATGCTTAACAACTCAATAGAGTTTTTACTCGGAAATATCAATGATAAAAATAAGAAGTATTCATGATAACTATCTTTTAATGATTATAATAATAAGAAATCTAAGTTCGATTACTAATGGATAGAGTGATCTAAGATATTCAAATGGAAAAATATTGTAAAAAGGGATAGCATACCTTGCAAATCATATCCCTATCCAAGCCCGGCAGCTGGAGCATGTGATCTACAACAGCATTGTTAACAGTTCCTGTTTCAGCAGAAATGGCCAAAGTAGTATCTTCTAATAGGAGGTCATTATCGAACTGAAACATAAAAAAGTATTAAGAGAATCGATCTTCAAGAATTATTGCCAAGAACATTAAATTAATGTTAAGTGATAAAAACTGATGGTAGATAAGTACTGAGTAAGTACTAAAAATGTAAGTATTAATAAGTAAGTTAAGATACATAGTAAAAAATTGAAGCAGGGTTAAAATCATGGAAATTTATAGAAATAAAGTTTTATAGAGCCTACCATAAAACGCCAATAGTTTCAAATAATTTTATAGTTACAAACCTTGTTAGTTGTATACTTGAAGTTTATAAAAAATAAAGTTTACACTTGCATTAAAATTATTTATTTGAAGATAATCTCTGATGTGATTGGTAGTTTTTAATAAATTGAATTGTATGAATTTATAAGATTGCTGATCAATAAGATCAGTGTCAACGATCATTAAAAAATTAATTCTATTACAGAAAAATATTTCTTACTTGTTTCATCCACTTATGGGCTAAAATTTGTTCCATTTTTAGCCTTTTCTCAGGATTTACTAGAAGCATGTGTCGAATTAGATCTTCACAATCTGAAAAAATAAAAAATATTCATTTCTACAAATTTAGATTGATCAGAGTAATTTATTTATTATCAGACGTATTATTTTTACATATTTACAATCAATACAACGAATTTCACAGTACATTAGATAATAATGCTACAGTACAGTCCCGATAATTCCAGTCCAGTCTCGGTAATAAGAGGTTCTGTTAAATTTGAGCTACTCTTAAAACAAGAAATATGATTTAAGTTAGCTTAGCGTTCTCTCCTAAGAAAACCGTTAAGCAAAAACAGCGCGTTGTTACTGTTTGCAAAGGAAACTGTACTCATTTTAAAATTGCATATCAACCTATGCAGTGTGGTTTAAATTATTTTAATTGAAATTATTGGGACTCAACTCAGTATTGTAACAATACCGCATTACAATAAAGTATTTTGGTATTTATTGATTTAATGTAACTAATTGGACTTGAATAACTACTTGATTTCTAGTAACAATTACAAAAGACTAAGTGAATTTCTTTGAAGTGAAACACTACTGATTCCGAACAGTTTATGAAAATTACGTGAGAATTTTGAAAACAGCACACAATTATTGGAAAAGGTAGTATGAGAAATCAAGTCTATGATCATTAAACATTTTCTCTCCAACAGCAAACCTTATTTTTTATGAAAGAAACAAAAACATATCAACATATCAAGCTTTGTACGGTCACTTGACAATATCACTTGATAAGTTTTATTTTCAATAGGGGAGATTATTTGAAGTATCCAAGAGAGTATATAGATAAATCACTACAGAATTTAGGTATTTACCTGCACTCATAAAATATGGAATCCGGAACATGCCAGTCATTACTCTTTTCCGAAGGCAGTGTAAAGTCAAACCATCAAAGGGCAAGGCACCACAGACAAGAACATATAAAACTACACCTAAACTCTGAAACATAGAAATAAATCATCAAAATTTCAACACATGTTGCCTTAATAAAATTACATAATTATTTAATTATGTGGAACATGTAAGAGAAGAAAAAATACATGTCATAATTTAGAGTGTTTAAAGTATATTTCATCTGAGTAAAATAAAATAAGATCAAGTTGAAAAAACTGTGATTATACTCGTCTAGTTGGAAATTTGTTTTACAAACAAAGCATGATTTTTATTTGTTGCTGCGTCTACGATATGTTCAACGATTTCCTGTCATGAAATTTGCAAATGTGCAAATATGATGATTTTATCCATTAATAATGAATCAGTGTTGTGTGAATGGAATTACAAAAATAAAAAATCGAAAATATTTCCTAAAACACACTTCATTAAATTCACGATTTTGCTGAAATAATTTTACTGGAGATATATGAGGTAGGTAGTGTTGTAAATTTTTCCGATAATGTACGGGGATTTAAAAATGCAGGGGATTTTCAAGGAAATAGTATTAATTGAAATGGTCCAACACGCTTGTTACAAAAATCAGTAATAGGAACTTGTTTTAGAAAGAATTTCTATTCATGCATAGAAATAATTCAATTTCAAATGTAGCCTGATAGTAAGCACTTTTTGTGAGGTACGTTAAGAGACGTGTCCTTGCAATGGGTTATTCACACACATTCGAAACTTTCGAAGTTCTTACTAACCCATATATCGGCTTTTGGTCCGTCATATTTTAGACCTTCAAACAGTTCTGGAGCTGCATAAGGAGGACTTCCACACCATGTGAATAACTTCTCGCCGTCTTTAAAATGATTACTAAATCCAAAATCTGTAAATAAAAAAATTCGCATGATAAAAAAGGACACAGTATAAATTACAATAAATTTAGAAAAATTGTGTTTTGATTTTCTATTTATATTTTTAAAGGATCCTATTGGGTAGACATCATCGAGATTGGCGGAAACTTTATAAGTTAGAATAAATATTTATGATTTTCAAATTATCAAAATACATTTAAAAGACAAACAAAATTATAAAATCGAAATTAAGTCTAATATAATAAATTACAGACTGAATTATTCAAGGATTGGGTAAACTTGCACTAGATACTAAGCCTAACATGCATCACAATGGACAGATTCACTTTGATTTTCAATATACAAAACGAAGAGTTGAGCTAAAGAATCAGTTCAACCTGAATGTAAACAAATGAGAACTCCTTCAATTCCCAAGAAAACTAAGTTCTTATTTGCTGTACCGTATAGAAAGCAAACTATTAATTACACTAAAATTACTAAATGAGTTCAATATCAGCTATAAATTGATTACTTTACTCCACACGACATTTTAATAACATCATAAAGCACTAGCGAAAGAGTAGCAACTCTGATCTCAAAACCACTTTATGCTTGTCAATACAAGATAAATTCAATCTGATATAAAAAATGACGCTGTATTTCTATTTAAATTATGATTTTTACTCACTTATACTGCAGCTACAGGAGGGATGCATTTCACTTCTAAAGAGAAGTTTCATCAGCCTGCCGCCAGGGATCATGTTTTGTTGAGCTGATGAAGCTTCTCTGTAGAAGAGAAATACATCCCTCCAGTAACTAAAGTATAAGTGAGTAAAAATCATAATTTAATTAGAAATACAGTGTCAGTTTTGATATTAGATTCAACATCAATATCATTCCGTCATGGAAAACATCGCAGATAAATTCATTAATTTATTGTAAGCATGCCAAAACCTGAGCAAATCCTAGTTGCACAGGATAGCATAAAGCCATGAGATTATACAATTATTATCATAAGTAGTAGGAACTAGTAAGTAGTATTATTTTTATGGCCCTATAGTGATGCTTCAAAACAGAATAAAATGAAATTTTAACTGCTACATATCTTTAATATTTCCTGAACTCAGAAGAGATACTTAAGGAGGAGATGTAGTAAATATTTTAATCAACAAGCACGAGTACAAAACTTCTTGGCATAATATTATCTCATACAATTACAGTCTACTATCTCAATTAGTAATAATATTGTAATTACCAATGCCAACAAAGGTTATTTCCCAATCAATTGTTAATTAAAATTGATAATTGTTATCAAACAAACGCCAAATAATGGAAAGTCCCTTACCAGCTAATTTGATATTCATGTTTTCGTCCAACAATAAATTCTCAGCCTTTAAGTCTCTATGTACAATATTGCGACTGTGGCAGTAGTTGACTGCACACACAATCTGATGGAAGATGCGACATGCTTCCTTCTCACTTATACGTCCATTATTTACTAAATGATCTGAAAATAATCACAATTATTTATTGCTAATTGTATCTATATTTTTGTTTTAATTTTATCATAAATTGAAGAGGAAACTTGGTGCAAGAAATACACTGCTGTAAGACACAGTTCAAGAAATAACTAGCAAAACAAACTGAAATATTATTATAGTAAAACTTCTACATAACATACTCCCAAAAACGAAATATCGAAATCCTCCACATAAAAATTTAATGGTATCCTTTGACATTGCAATCTTGGTAAAACGACCTCTCATTAGCGAATACAAATTTTCAACAACTTTTTCCTGTACAATAGATTTCGTTACACAGAGGTTCAACTGTATTTATCTTTTTAATTTTTTCTACGTTGATACATGCTCTCATCCCGCATTTATTTCAACCTAGTTAACATTAATGCATTTTATCCTAACACGGATCAATTATCTTATGATAAAACAGTGCAAAATTGAAGATATTTTAACAAAATATTCTGCAAATAATAATACAAATTTTAGAATAAAAGTTCTATTTTATTCAAGTTTCAGACTCATGTGGGTATCATCAGATAAAGTAATATTCTTTCAATCCTCATATCATCCGCTACTCTATTCTGATCTAGTATTCCTTTGTTTATCCTATATCATACAAATTTGTGACATTCAGTCGAAAACCGGCGTGTAATTACATTAATAAAGCCATTTTAATATATAACACAAAAAATGAGAGATAAATTATGGAGTAAAAGCAACCAAATTAAGCGGCCGAGTAGAATTGCGGAGTGATTTTGGCAGTGCTTTTTGCAGTGGCAGCTATTATATTGTTTTAATTTTCTAGCTGCTCCTTCAGTTTTGTAATTAAAAAAATTTCAAGTTCTGGCTCAAAAAAAAGCTCTTATGAGAACAATTTATTACAAAAGTATGTGTTATGAAGGGACGGATTCAAAGATCCAGAAGATTCAAAGATCCTCACACGTCAACCGAAGCTTATTGTGTGTTGCAAAGTATGTGTTACAGCCTATCAAATTTCAACAATCAAAACACCCAACCTCAAAATTATATTATTTTCTTACTTTTGTAGTTTTCAACCGGAAAACTGTTATGTCATTAAGGCTCTTCAAGGAATATTTTGTGAGTTTTCACAAGCAAATAAACCTGTTCTATAATCACATTGACTTAATTCAGTACAAAGGTCTATTTAATGGTTTTAAATTCGAGACTGCACAGTAATTTTCCAATAACTAATATCACACAACATAATAAAATCAACAGATAAGCGTCTTAAATTTGAATTCTGAAATCAAATTGTCGGAAGAAGTACAGTACATGAAAAAATCCCGCCAAACAGTTGGTTAATTGGAGAAGTTAGATGTGACCTCAAATACTATCACATTCGTTGACTAGTGAATTTTTCATTGTTGAATAATGAACAACAGTTTGCAGTAATCTAATCTCTGAAAATGAAACGACTTTCGATTGGGTTGAACTTCTTTGAATCCTTCACACTTCATGGCACTGTTATGGGAAGCTTAGGCTATTGATGAGAGAAGTGAGAAGCCGTTCGATAAACTGCTTCAAAAAACAATAATAAACCGCAGCTATCATTTTCCACTCTGGAAATTACGTTTTTTCGCGACAATCACTTCAAAACATACACATTGAAAAAAAAAACACAACATTTTGTTTTTATAAAAACTGGATGTGATACTGGCTACAAATGGGAATTCGTTTAAACTAGCCAATTCCATAATTGAAACAAAACAGAAGTCGTCAAATTTCACTAAACTAACAATTTGAGTCACAGATTGTTTCAGATCCAGTTACAGATTGTTACAGATGAGTCAACTGTGACTCAAATTGTTAGTTTAGATATCAGTTCTACTAATTTTATTAACCAATTCCAATTTAAATCATTTTTGTACTAGGTGAAAGCAATATTGATGATTTAGTTATTCTTTTCCACTGCTATAATTGAACTAAAAAATTGACTTATTTTCATTTGAAAGTCAATGTTATTATAGTTTAATTATAACCGATTTAGTAATAAAAAAGAAAAAACTGAAACTCACCAAAAATTTCACCTTTACTAGCATATTCAGTTACTAAATATATCATCTTTTCAGTTTCCATAACCTGGAACAAGAGGTATTTCAATTAGTGATGGGTTTCATGTGAAATAATTTATATAAAGTTTGGCATAATAACCACTCAATTGCCAATTGAACAAGTATTTGAATTATTTCATAAAGCACTAGGCTACCAATCTTTCTCATAGTAATTTACTCCGTAGGACCTAGAAAGCATACATGTAAAATTATTTTCAGCTTGATAAAGCCAACTAAAATAAGTAATTTTTAGGGAAGTGATATCCGCGAGCCGTAGCAGGTATCTTCTCAATCAGATAGAGATAAGCTGCGTTCTCCTGGGTCCACTTTGTAACGGTGACCGATTAGATTGGCTAGCAAAAGAGACACTGTTTTCTGCTGTACAATCACTTCACTAAAAACTCTTCACCACTTCCCGGTGGTTCGGAACCCACCTAAAACTGTAGGTCCAACTCATCAATCATCATCATCCAACTCATTACCCACGCACAGGTCTCAGACCTATGTAGGCTTCATCCTCAAAAAAAAGAAGATATTCATGAACACCCTTAATAGATAAATTTGGTTCTATAATATCCTGACCGTCTATAGTAACCCCAAGGTTGCACCACCAAGAACATTCTGAAAAAACTAATTTGCTAGAAGCCTATTGCTAAAATTCAAACTCATATTCAGTTACTTTCGCCGTATTATTTGGGGAGAGCACAACAGAATCGCTTGATTCAAACTACTTATTTACACAAATTTATTACTAGGGAATTTAATTTATTTATAGGGAAGTGATAGCCGAGTGCCGTAGCAGGTATCTGTTCAATCAGAGATAAACTACGAAACTCCTGGGCTCTTTTTGTAAGGGTGACCGATTGGATTGTCCAGCAAGAAGACTCTGTTCTCTGCTGTAAAATCACTTCCCGGTGGTTCGGAACCCACCTAAAACTGTAGGTCCAACTCATCAATCACCATCCTCCAATTCATTACCCACGCACAGGTGTCAGACCTATGTGGGCTTCATCCTCTGAAAAAATACTGTATTTTAAATAATCCGTTCCTTGACTGACCACTAGAATTTTAGAAACTTTTCTGCTATTAGATGATGTGATGACCGGACCAATAGAAATATAGTACACCGAGATTAAATTGTAATACACATAGGTTTAACATACATTGATTATTTGAAAAATATTCTTCAAGATTCAATGACAAACAGCACTTATTTCATAGGTCGTATCTAAGCCTAACCTGACTTTGGATTATTGATGATTTATTGTACAGATAGCGATCTACCTCCAAGATTTCAATTAGTATTGTTTGGAGAAAGTTAGTTCACTTGTAAACAGTCTGAACACTTTATCTGATCCGACAAAACCATTATCTGTTTTCATAACAGTAAACACCAATGTCATTCGAATTAGTCATTGCGACTTTGTTCTAGACTAGTTCTTTGCTATTGGATCATTATCTGATAGAAGGTAATGGCAATGACCGATCACAAATCATTCATGTAGTGGAGCTCAAACTTCATAGCTAGATCAGTTATAAATATTGAAATTTATTCATAGCTTTCTGCACAGCAGGCTACTAAGCTGAAAACTGTGAAATATCTATATTATTATAAAATAGGTTCCCCTTTCTTTGCTTGAGAGTTCATTTAGTTTTCATTCATATAAATGTTTTCATTTATATTACGTTATGATTTCGACTTTGCGTTGAGAAGGCAAGCATGGGACTTTCTTGCGCTCTCATATGTATTCATATTATGTTCTCTGCTGTAAAATCACTTCCCGGTGGTTCGGAACCCACCTAGAACTGTAGGTCCAACTCATCAATCCCAATCATCCAATTCATTACCCACGAACAGGTCTCAGACCTATACCTATGTGGGCTTCATTCTAAAAAAAATTTATATTTTTTCTTGGAAATAATAATAAGCGTATGGCTGTTAATGGTGGGGAGACCCTTACGGGTAGTTCCAACTCGCCGTTTGAGCCATGTTACGGGGAACATGGTGGACCTACTATTTTTGGTGGGTTCCGAACCACCGGGTAAGTGATAATAAAGCTTGTAACATCAAGTCATTGAGTGAAGCACGGTCACCCATCCAAGCGCAGTCGTGCGGTCGTGACTGAACATCACGACCACTTGAACACCACGCTCACCGCATGACCAATCACCACCCAATTTCTCGGAAAAATGAATTGTGGGGGGGGGGGGGATATCACTTAAAATAATCCTCACCTCACAGCTTGATTTAGTATTGTTTGAAAATTTGGGGTGATGCATTCCCTTCATCACACTTTGTTCAAACTTGACAAGAATTATTAAGCTTCTACTTCTAACTACTAACCAACTAGGTAGGCCTACTACTGATTTATTGGAGAAAATAATTCTTCAATATTCTTTATATTATTTATCCTTTGCCTTTCTATCTCTCAATTCCACATAAAATTGTACTAGAAGTTTCTATTGATTTGCCCTTTTCTCAATTTGACAAAGCCCAGACGATATTGTACAAATAGTGGAGTATGCCTACATTTTTTTCTAATTCAATCTGCCGCACAATTTTTATTGAAGAGATGCAAAACACAATAGATTTCTATAAATAGTTATTTATGTATTAAGAGCGTGAAGCGCGACTTTATCGCTCAAGCCAAAACATTTACTGCGCGACGCGTAGCGGAGCGCAGTAATTTTGCGAGAGCGATAAAGAAGCTTCACGCGCGAATTTCATACAATATTTTTCCTAAAACTGCAGTTCTGGATTCCAGCACAATAAATGCTTGTAGTTTGTAACATCAAAGACCATGCGCGGATTTGGTTAGCGTTCGCCATTGTTGAGGTTATGTGAATTTCACAGATTCCGTGATCCACCAATGAGAAGACATCAAAATCAAAACAGAAGCGTAAAGAAAACAGCTGGCGAGCGTAAAGTACTTTACCGCTTGCGGAGCAGTAAAGAGGTATTTTACAATTAGTTTTCAGTACGTAAAGAACTACTTTACGAGCAGTTGTAGGAAAAATATATTTCATTGTAATTGAAGATGTTGAAGTTGAACTGATGCAACTCATTCCTCCGCACAAGTTTCAGACTCATGTGGACACCATCGAAAGAAAACAAAAACTGCTGAACATGACAATTTTTCATTAGTTGAGTGATACGTTGAATTATGACTAATATAGTTGCAATCGCTGCCATAAACATTGTAATGGTTACACTACAACAAAAAGTACAAACTACTTCAGAAACTTTTTTAGAAAATTATACAGAGCTGTTTTGATTAGTTCCTAATAATAATTAAAATTTTGAAATTAAAATCTACCTGTTATCCAGGACTACTAATAGAAATGTACTTTGTCATTTTGGAAGTTTCAAATTACTACTGTATTTCATTCTTTAGCTCCTGAGTTGATGAAAATCAACTAAGTGATAAAAGTTAGAGATGGATAAATCATAAAAAGAAGATATTTACCTGATACAGTCTTATAATATTAGGATGCCTAAGCTTTGTAAGAATTTGTATTTCCCTAAAAATTTTCTTCAAGTTATCTTCGTCCAGTTTCGTCTTGTCTATTATCTTGATCGCCACCTGCAAATAAAAAAGAAAAATGTTATAAGGACTTCACAATTACTTCTATCTGAATTATAAAATAGTACTTTCCACAAACAGCATGAAGATAGATTAAAAATGAGTGGAATGAAATTTACACTGTGACTTACTTCATGTATGTATAGCTGTTTGGGGTGGTACATTTGATACACATTTGAATAAACTGTTCGTAATACAGAAGTACATTATTAAAACAATCCTAAAAAGACCACGGATTTATGATAGCAAGAAATTATTTGACGATTTCCAGGTGCTAACTGTACGACAGTTATATCTCAGTTGCATCACCCATTACATATTAAAATATAAAAATCAATTCTCGTTAACTGATACATTAAATTATGATTTGAGACCCAATTCAACAACCGAATATCAAGTCTATTACACAAATTCAACACTACTTAGAAGACAGCTCCTCTACATTAGCAGTAAATACATTAATATTCTACAAAACGAATACCTGAGAAACAGACATAATAATAAAACAATTCACATGAACAGAAACATTAATTCATGGATTAGATCAAAATTTTTCTCATCTTTAAATTTTATTCAATAAATAAAATTATATGCAAGTGACTTTATTGTTTACTAAATAAATTTAAAAAATAAATAAATAAACGTATTAAACTATAAATGCGACTCTCACCAGCGCACAAGGTTTTTCCTTTTGCTGGTGATGCCATAATAATTATAAAAACTAAATAATAGTAATTGAGCACATTAATGTAATAGGGCTACAGACGATATACAGATAATTAATTAATTACATATAATTTATATTCAAATAATGTATTTTACATATAATTACATTGTAATCACTAATACAAAAGATCTTGTAGTTATGTAGATTAATATAATGTAGAAGTGTATTATTATTTAGTTTTATTTTGTACAATGACATTTGTTTTTTATGTGGCAATAAATTCAAATTCAAAAATTCAAAATTCAATATGTTTATATTTATAACAGTATTAATGTAAAATTATAATTTGTACTCTAATTAGAAGCATTTAGGAAGATGAAAATTCCATCACCAAACTCGTTTGTTATAATACATTTCTGTAATTATTTAGAAAGCTTCAAATATCAAGTTGAATTAAAGCTCTATTTGAATTAATAACTGAAAAGTTTTCAAGCAGATTGCAATTAATTGAATTGCACTGCAAAAAAATACAGGAGTCGCTAGCATTAGAACAACGAAATGCTGGCTAAAGGTGAATGTTCTTTGGTAAATTTTTCAAACTTTTCTACATGAATTGAAAATACTGACAACGCTTAAGATTTGCGTATTTAGTAGAAATGCTGATTCACATGTCAGTACAAAAGGCCTAGGAAATTTTTCCGGACTATTGTTTTCAATAATACAGGTTTAATTCTTTAAGTAAAGCAATAATATTAGTGATCTCCTTAAAGCAAGTCTCCAGTATTGAAGAATATAGAGTTGTGAAAATTGGTGAGTACAAATCCAAAGACAAAACTGATTCATTTCCATGTAATTTACCGTAGCCTACTGTAATTTAATAATAAAAACATATATTGGCCGTATTAGACCACTTGATAAGGTACTACTCCTCCAATTTCAACATTATTTCAGTATAATAATCAACATAACCTAAAAAAGGTTACATGGTTATTAAAATTCATGATTGATTTTTTACATTATGAAATTTAATCTTTTCAACCAAGATAACTAATAAAAATAAAATATTCTGTGATGTTTTTAATGTTGAAATACTTAATGAACAATGTAATATTAAAACTGACACTATATTTCACTTTTATATGTTGTTTTACTCACTTATATTAGAGAAGCTTCTTTTCAGAAGTGAAATGCATCCCTCAAGCATCTCCAATATAAGTGAGTAAAACAACATATAAAAGTGAAATATAGTGTCAGTTTTAATATTAGATTATAAAATATTCATTAAATAATCCAATTCCATCACACTTCTATGCAACACACGAATCGAAGGAAGCATCAAATTGTTTGCAGACGACACTATCCTATAATACTTGGGATACGACTTGCAGGAAGGCTGAAATTGGTTTGTAGAATGTGTCTCATTAGCTTGATTGAAATCTACTGACTCTGAACTATCATAGAACATATTTACTTTATACCTATCTTATCTACACAATCTGGTAAAACAACACAAAATTATTTGACAGTTGAGAATAATTATTCGAACTATTCATAGTTCACAAAAAGCAGACACTTAAATACCTTAGATATACACTGGATTGTTTCTTGCTTTGCATGTGATAACTTCAGCAAAAAGTTGAGGAGAAACATTTATGTTTAAAATTTAAGGTCACAGGTCGACATAAAAGATTCAAGGATGGTCTACGTTTCCATAGTACAGGTCCTGTAAACATATGGGATTGTGGAATGGGGTGGAGTGAGCTAAACACATGCTGGCCCATTCATAAAAGTGCAGAAACTGGTCATCAAGTAATAGATAGAAAACCACCGCGTTACCCATCGGATCAGCCATTCAATTCAACGAGTTTGGTGTGATAAATACAAGACAACAACTATTCTCCAAGGAAATCGTCTGAAGATTACACAGAAGCAATGCACCTTTTCAAAACAGGAGCCGCGGACATGAAATAAGAAATAGGCACCTTCTCATTGCTAATGTTCCTAGGAAAGCCATATACTAGAGACACTTCAAATACTTAGCAAAATTGAGCAATTTTCTTCAAAGACATAGGGCACTACCAAATTTCAAAAACATATTGAGCAAAGGAAGACTATAGAAACATTAATTTCAAATAATATTTGAACTCACTTACCAAATATTAACCCTGCACTCCTAGTTTTCTTTCTCTCAAATACTGTGGGTTAAGTGGAAGAGGGGACTATTGTTTTGCCACAATTTCGCCCACATCACTTAAATGTAAAGTGAATTTTTCAATAAAAGACAGTTATCTATCTACTCTAGAACGTGGTACATGACATAGTTGTGTAGGGTAATCTCTATTGATAAATTAAAACAATAAAATTGAAATTATTTGTAGTAGTAGATGTTGTCTTATATTATGAACAATTAATTTTAGATTTATTTTTTGGAAACAGGATATTTATTTATAAAGCAATAACTCCAGTAAATTATGTTATACCTTCGAAATACCATTATCTATCAAAATAATTGTTTTTAGACATTTTATCAGAGTTGGAATTATTAAACGAAGTGTAATAAATAGAAATAGAAAATATTGGCAGACCAGGTTAGTACGATAGAATATAACTTCAGAAGAAACAGGGTAAAGACAATAAATGCGTAAGCATGACAAATGTTGATGCTAGTACGAAACATTAAGGTAAAATAAAACTTGGGAAGAAATAGGGTAAAGGCAATAAATAGGTGAGGTAGACGAGTGGATAGATATGACAAAACTTCGGTATTTATTGTTTATTAATTAAGTTCAGAACGGCTATAAAACAACCATAAAGTTCTATGTGTTCCAGAATTGTTTTCATATCGTGCCACAAAACTCGGTTTGTGCCACGCCAAACTGCATTGTGATAGTTCAAAGTTTCTGGCCCACACCACAATCCACAAATACTGAATGCGATAGGCGCGCGAGAGAGAGATTATTTAGAAGAGAAAATGAGGGAAGAAAAGAAGAATGAGAGCGTTGATGTGAGTGGGATAGTGGATGAGAAAGTGTGTGTTCGTGTTGTAGGGGAGAAAAACTGTGACGTATACATTGACGTCAGTCCTACCTTTCCACTGATCTCAACACTGCATACTGTTTCACCACTTACGGGTTGAAAGTAGATTAGGGAGGCGGGTGGGTGGTTGGAAAATGAGCACAACCTTCATAACCTTTTTAGCCAGTTATTCGTAAAATGAGATTTTCAAATAACAATTTTCCCACAAAGATTATGCTGTAGTTCTTGGTTATGAAAAATATATAGAATACAGCAGTCTACTCTTCTCGCAAGCGAGCAGGGGCGCACCGATGGAGGGGGGGATGAACGAGACCGCCCCCTCCCCCCTGGAGGAAACGTTTTATTAGACAATGTTAGGGCAACAGATCTTGTTTTATATCAAACTACAATTTATTTTAAAAAGGTTTGAACCAAATTATAGGAAAAGTATTCAACATAAAACATTTTAAATAACAAAAAAATATAAAAAATCAGTGCAGTAGCTTTACAAGATGTAAAAAAAATAATGTACCATGGATGTAAAGAGACTTCTGCAAATGTTGGCCATTCTGTCAGTAGCTTAGTGTACCCTACTGCTGAGCGGTAGTTTTTTAATTTTAAATATTTGAAATCTTGGAGCTATCAGAAACCATACTAGCTGCATGGCATTGTTGTGCTTGCATGAGGGCATACCGGATAATAGTAGTTTTTAAATGAACTAGTTAGTGTCACACTTGTAGACTAGCCAGCATGCTACGAGTAGTGTTGTCAATTCGTGCATTAAGGTAGGTGATTTCCTACATCAGCTGCGAGCATTGTCTCATATCTGGAAATCCGCAATTTTTCAGAGCCGTCTAAATTTGGTATAAAAATCTGTTATGAGCAAAGGATGAGGTCCAGATTCAGAAAAATAATCTAAGTAGAGATTGCCTCGCTTGCATTGGTGCCCCAGGATTTTGCTTTAGGAGTGGACAGGAATGAAAAGTCAAGAAGGGGTCCAATTATTTTTGGTTGTTGGGCATCATTTGAAAATGATGCAAATCTCGATCCATTTTTGAAGAATATATCCAAATAAAGCACTTAACATTGTTTATTCCCAAATCCTTCATCAGTATCCTTTAGATTTAAATGAGATGATAAACACAACTCATTATTTTTTCGAGATTTGCATCATTTTCAAATGATGCCCAACAAACAAAAATAATTGGACACCCCCTTGTCTTTTCCTTCCTGTCCACCCCTAAAGCAAAATCCTGGGGCACCACAGCAAGCGAGGTAATCTCTTATTAGATTATTACCAATCGAATACAGATACTATAGTATCTGTAGTCATTGTTATTACTGAAACACTTCTATTAATTATTCGTTCATCATTTCTATTAACTCATTCAAGATTTCATTATTTATAATATTGTAAAACTATCTATCAATGAATTTATTCATTCAGCAATTATTACCAATTGAAGAATTCCTACCTTACCCAAGTTCATAAATAATTATTTGTAAATTAAATTGAACAATTACACACAATTTTAAATGACATAACAATAGTATCAAAGTAGACGTTAATAATTCGGATGGGGGACATAAATAATCTGGAAGATAAATATTTATGAGATATTTGAGAACCTCTCATAGATTTCCAAATTTTACTGCATTTCAACAAAAATTTTGCTACAAAGTAATGCTCCAAAATAACTACACTTTTAAGAAATCAGGTGGTCTCAAAATTCCCCCAAAAAATTCCAGTTAAAGAACTAAAGAACAACTTAGAATAACTAAAACCAGGAGCGTATTCTCAGGGCTCTAATTATAATATTTTTATTTATTTTTTTGGAGGATGAAGCCCATATAGGTCTGAGACCTGTACCGTAGGAGTGGCCGTAGCCGAGTGGGTTAAGTGCTGGTTTGCTAGCCCAAAGGTCCCGGGTTCGATCCCAGTTCTGACCGAAAGATTTTACCTCGGGCCACTCCCGTGTTTCGGAGGACACGTTAAGCTGTCGGTCCCGGCTGCCTAAAAACAGTCGTTAAGTCACGTCAGAGGCCCTGAACTTATTCAGGTGCGACCTGATAATTCTGACACCAGACCTGAGCCAGCCAGGTCACACGATATTATTATTATTATTATTATTATGGTTAAAGAGTTGGATGATGGTGATTCATGAGCTGGACCTACAGTTTTAGTTGGGTTCCGAAACACCTAAACCATCTGATTGAACAGATACCTGCTACGGCTCACGGCTATCACTTCCCATATATTGTGAACTATTTTAATAATTTGAAGTTGTAGTTCCATAAGACTTTTCCACTTTATATTTAAACATAAATAATTATTATTGAAAATAAACTCCACTAGTGAATTTAACACATATTCGAGCCTCCAGTCGTGTCTGAGATTCGTGTCTACAACTACAACAATGTGAAATGGCCATCTCACGATTAAGTAAGTGTTAAAATCACTAGTAAAGATTATTTTGAATAATTATTTGTGTTTATTTTTATAATTTTATAGAAAAATGTCAATCATAAACAAATTGCTTCAATATGGCATTTGAGGTTTCATACTGGTTTCCTTGAAGTATAGTATCTATGTCGTTTTACATAAGAATAAATCTGTGTAGGTAATAGGGCTCATTGTTGTGGTATGGTTATGGAGGAGATAATCATATGTAACAATTATTTTAGGTAAGAGCTATTAGCCCAATACGTTCACTTTCACGCCCCTCACTAAAACGGATGCGTTTTAGACTGAAAAACTACAAAAAAACGTGAGCTCAAGACAAAATGGCAGCAGACTTGGACACCATTTTTTTTTTCAAAATTTTTAGAATTTCAATGACGTCATGGAGGAAAAGTATAGTGTAGTGAATATGAAATTGGAGGGAACAGAGAGAAAGAAGAAACTGTGGTTCTCGTTGTTATCTGCTATGTAAATGTTTACTTTTAAGCAATTAATTACTCTGCTTTTGACACTTTTATGGTGTTTACTTGGTAATTTGTAGAATGTTCTAGTTGTTTGATTAGACATTAATGGAATCTTCTCGAATATTGTAGAAAGTGCTAGTTTCTTTATTTATTTATTTAGATGATGATAGAGAAATCTAGAGATATCTCGATTGTTCAAAAACCTATTTAAGGCGAATGCATTTGTAGAAAACAGTTCAGTCTTGTTTGAAATTCGTCATGATAAACAAGTGTGACAGTTAAGTAGTTCAGTTATTGTTCTACATTGATAAGTGGCAGTAGTGACAGTTCGCGTTAATACAGACAGTGAAATTCCGTTGGCGCTATTACAAACCATGCAATGAACTTTCGTTGTCTGTAGTGATAATTCTCTTGACAGTTCTATAGTGATAATTCTTTTACCTATGACTGTATCATGGACTTGTGCTACGTGAGTTAATTGTTCTTCCTCGACGTTTCTTTTTGAATATTATTGGACAGTTTCTTGTGCAGTTTATTATTTAATAGTAGATCGGCCTTTTGACATTTAGTGATTGATTTCTGTATAGTAATATTGAAAACTCATTATCAGTTGAACAATATCGTTTTATCTGTTTCCGATTGCTTATTTTTCTGTAAGACATTACTGAACAGTGAGTGTTGTGATTATTTGTGTAAATAAAGTGCGAGTGATAAATTTAAGTGTTGCCAGCGTTATTTTAGACATAGAACCCGTAACAATATACTCTGTTCACGGAAAGGGGAGACGATGTGAACAACGATGCGAGAGTGTATCTTCAAACATCAATACCGATTCACAGTAGCCGATTCACAGTTATTAACTACAGGAATACAATAATTAACGCGCAGTATGTAAGTGAACCGGTAACTGTGACAGCGAATGTGATACTGAACTCAGTGTGAACTGGTGGAGATTAGTCGATCGGTCTACAGCTGATATGAGTCATCACTTTTTCACTCACACAAAAGCAAACGTATGTTTCAGTTGTCTCTCGTTTGCGTGAACAGAGTATAGTTTGAATGTATTCAAAGGCTTCAATAATAATTGAATTTAGTAATAATGAGCGATGATGAAGAGACAGTCATGCTAGCTGAACAATGAAATGATAACTCAATAATTCTGCAACGCCGTGTCGCCAGACGACACAAAGCAAGCCTCTCCTCTGCAACTGACACATACGCGTAGGGAACTAACCCTAAACTTCGATATTTTTCCAATTACTGAGAACAGCCCACGCAAAAATGAGTTCAGTCCTTCATGAGAATTGCGCCACATCGATCGATCAACATAATGATACCCACGCTGAAGAGAAGGTATTGTCCATCTCCTCAATCTGATAGATAGGCACAGTGAAGCTCTTTTATGACAACTGAGATTTTGAGGACAAATACTATCATAGTAGTAAAACGTTTTTGAGTAGCCAAGTGGATATCCTAACTTGAACACTGATTTCCGCTCAATCTGGTGTTTTCCTAAAGCTGCGTCTCCACCAACCGAACATGTCTGCCGAACACTGTTGGCGAATACAAAAAACGGGCAAACATAAAACATATGGGTCACCGAACAAGTTCGTGAGTTCAATTGAAATGTTCGGTCTGTGAGCGAACAGTGACGACCAACAACAGGTTCCCGCCACTAAACCCTCCAAACCGATCATAATGTTCGAGAAGGCGTCCACACCAAACCAACACCAAACAATGTTCGACGACATCAGATAATTCCAGCGAACACTGTTCCCCGAGCATGTTCGGTTGGTGGAGATGCGGCTTTAGAGTACCACTCACCAAGCAAGCTGCTTAGCCAACGATCAGGAGCGGATACAAAAAAGGGGCCAAGGCCCATGCCACAATTATTGAAAAAACTAATTAAAGAAAAATGCAACCGATTTTTTACATTATTTTTCAACTAGTACCACATGAAGACTGTTATCTGATGAAAAATCACTTCCCGGTAGTTCGGAACCCACTAAAACTGTAGGTCCAACTCATCACCCATGCACAAGTCTCAGACCTTTGAGGGCTATATCCTTCAAATAAAAAACAAAAAAAGCAACATAGAATAATTTAGTTGGTCGTTTAAAACCCAATGATCTAGTGCTCATCATACATCCCTGTAGTACCGTATACTGAAATTCCAAAACAAAGCTCTTCTCATTAGCCAGTGTCAGATTTGAAATACAGTAATCACAAGTAATATTCATGTATATGATCACAAGACCGCATTGTTGTTTCTTGGATGTTCTGAACTATTTCATTACAAATTAGCGACTATTTCTTCCTGAATACAATACAGAGATCCTATAAGAACTGTCACATCACCTGTCTATGAACTGATCTGTTTTGAATCTCCTTCGTTATCGATTAACGAGACACTTGGAAAGCATTAAAAATTAATTGAATAGAATTTAACAAAACCTATATTGTCAGGTATTATAATGAAACAATAGAAGCTTGATTAATTTTCAATTATTAGTATACAACGGTACCAGTGTTTACCAATATACATGACTCAATCATTCAATCTCAGTTAATTACAACTCGCATAAATCAACAATATGCAAACTTGATACGCAAATATGTTTCTGTTGCAATCATGGGAAGAGTTTGAGAAGGCTATTTATAAAATTTACATAAAAAGGAAGTAGAGGAAAGTAAAAGCACAACACATTTACCGTGAGACAGAGAAGCATGTATTCGTACACGCTTTAAGCTCGTAAATAGCACAGAAAAACCCTATACAACCGTAACTGGGAATTACCAGGTGATTGTGCTCCACCAATAACTTCCCCCCATTTGGGAATTTCATTCATAAGTGGCTACTGGCATGTATAAGCTAACCAAGAATATTTTTGCTAATTAGGTTCAAAAACTGATCCTTAAAGTGGATATAATATTAGTATATTATATCATTCAGCTATAAATAACGTGTTTTTATTCATTTTAGTTATGCCTATGCACAGAGCATAGCTGCTGCTAGAGCCATTATGAATTAGGCTAATAAATAATACTGATGTCGCCTCAACTACTTTACAATATTATAAACAAACGAGATACTATAGTTTGGACTGTCGCGTTATTGTCAATCTAAATTGAACTCTGAGTGAGTTTCAAATGTCGTGACAGTCAAAACTATAGTATATTTTTTCGGAGGATGAAGCCCACATAGGTCAGAGACCTGTGAGTGGGTAATGAATTGGATCATGGTGATTTATGAGTTGGACCTACAGTTTTAGGTGGGTTCCGAACCACCGGGAAGTGATTTTACAGCAGAGAACAGAGTCTTTTTTGCTGGCGAATCCAATCAGTCACCCTTACAAAGAGCGCCCAGGAGTTTCGTAGCTTATCTCTGATTGAACAGATACCTGCTACGGCACTCGGCTATCACTTCCCTATAAATAAACTAAATTCCCTAGTAATAAATTGAAAGTAGTTTGAATCAAACAATTAATTGTGTTGTGCTCTCTCCGAATAATACAGTGAAAGTAACTTAATATGAGTTAGAATTTTAGCAATAGGCTTCTAGCAAATTAGTTGTTTCATAATGTTCTTGGAATTACTACTATAGATGGTCAGGATTTTATGGAACCAAATTCATCTATTAAGGGTGTCCATGAATATCTACAAAAATTACTTATTTTAGTTGGCTTTATCAAATTGAACAGTATCTCGTTTGTTTATAATAAGAGGTCTCAACATCAGTATTATTATTCATTATAGATATCTACCACAACATCACTATCACCAATTCTAAGAGAACCATACTAAAGTCACTTAATTTACGCTGTAAAAGCTGTTGCTACAGTCTAAATGGTATACTTTTTTTAAATAATGAATTCAATTCACTCACAGAGTCTTAACACACAATAACATGTTTTACGCATGCACAAAGACGCAAAATAATAGTGTACTGCAAGAAAGTGTGCTGCAAAACCTACCAAATGATGTGACACAGAAATCAACTTGGTCACTATCCTTGTAAGCAGCAGAAATAAAGTATTATTTTTGAAATTAAGACTAGAAAATATGAAATTCAACAAGCTTTGCGGGCAACCGACCATAAATAGTTTCAGTAGGTGCAGTAGTCTGCTGGTTGACGTAAATCAAACATCGCTGTTAGTTACCCTCGATTGAAATAATAATTCCTAGCCTTGGCTAGTTATGCTAAACGGCAGTAATTCTTCTAACTTACTGACAAATCCCTTTCCACCAGTCGAAATGCGGCAACAAGCCCCAAACCCAAACCTCTCACCAGTACAGAGAGCAATAGCGTTATCGGTAATAAGTAACGAGACTGGCCACCGATGGAAATACTAACTTCCTTGCGTGCAACCAGTAACGGGCTTTGACGTCATAGTAGAGAGCAGATACCTTCGTTAAAAACACACGCTGCATATAAACTCAATGACGACGATGGAATCACATTTTCCCAACACATCTGATATGGACTTAGTCATGAAAGGCAATATTTTCATTGAAAGGGAGAATATTATTAAAGTAAAATATTCCACCATATTTAGTTATTTATAATAGAGGAAACTTTTTGGCACCACAATCACTTCATTCACCCTCAGACTCCTTCACTTTTCCCGATAGGAAATTGATTTCCCTCCATTTTTCGATTATCGAAACCAAGCCTTGCCAGTTTTCTAGGAACAAATAAGCTGACGCCACTTTGATGATTGGAAACGTGCTTTTGAAGCCTTACTTTACCTACGCTACAACTTCTCTCCAGTGCACGTTCGATAAGGGCAATATCTCAATCACGTGATTCTATTTAACTGGAAAGAAATTCTATTCTTTTGAAATAAACCGCGCAGAAAATTGAGAACTATAACAAAATAGTAACTAGAGACCTTCATTTTCTTTTAGTTACGGTTTTTTGAAAACCTTCGTCAACTGTAAGTCAGATTCAAACGAACGACGGAGGAAAGCGAAGCTCCTTGAACTATAATACACAAACAATAATATTCAAATTTCAAATGCGATCAAAATTGCAAATTTTCTTCAACCGAACACTCGGTTGTGTTTTCCGGGATGTGAGATGTCAAGGTGCTTGCACAGTGGAGCATTCAATACTCGATAATCAACACCGCAGAATCAAATACATGCTGTGGAATAGTTAGTGTATAACAGATTGGAGCAGTGTGCATACCACCCTTCCACAATATACGTTTGATTTTGCAGCGTTGATCATCCTTGAGTATTTGATGTTCCTCTGTTCAAGCATCCTTACTCATGTTACAGCCGGTTGCACAAACGTTGATTGTCGATCACTCATAGGACTCTTAGCAGATCGTCGATCAAGCTTTGATCAATATTTGTGCAACGGGCTGTAAGTGTCTCACTAACAGTGTTCAATTAACATAGTTTTTCTGACATTCTGGTTTACAAATTCGCAGAAATATTAATGAGATACAGTGAATGAATCATGATTCAATATCATAATTGAATGTAGATGTAGCTAGAGGCAAGGGGAGCAGAGTTTGCATTCGAAGGGATGTGAATTATTCCAGTCATGAATCTTCACATAATTCATTTGAATGGGGAAAAAATCATGATACAATGTTTTCATTATCGTATTCCAAATGTTATTCCAGGGAAAACGCTGACATCAAATAAGTGCGTAGTGACTGACCTTGTGAGTTGTGAATGAATGTAAAACGGTAAAACTTGTAAAATGCTCAAATTTGACCAACTACTCAAACATTTGAATATGTTTTGTGCCAACAATTAGCAATGTTATATGAACTGGTAGCTAATGTCTTTACTTTGAACTTCATTTTTTGCAACAGTTCTGAGTTCTGAGAATGCAGAGGTTCTTTGGCTCATGGATAAAATTGTTAAACTCTTGCTACCTACTAACACCCAGGCAAACATGAAAAGTTTTGCAATTCAAACTGTTTGACAAAAACACAAAAAATATCTGAAAGTATCACAACTTCTGGTGCACTTATCATGAGAAACTGTATAACATAAGATCATATCGTACATAGGACAGTACGTTTGAGACTAATCCAGTGATAAAAATCTAATACTAGAAACAATAATGCTGTAATTGAATTACAGCACTCACAATTGTAGGTCTAGGCAGTTTAATTGATTTTAATGTTTACTTCAAAACATCCCATTAAGATAGAATTTGATTTCCGTGTCCAAAAATCAATAGACTATGAGAAAGAAGAGATGGAAATTTATGAGCAAAGTCAGCCTCTGGCCAAGAACTGCATGTATCCAAACCCAATTTTGAGGTGGAGTACTGCCAGTACGGTACTGCCAGTACTTCATCATCATCATCATCATCACGTACATAGAGTCCAATATGAGAAATGAGTGCCAAATAAAATAATATAAATTGAGAATATGGGAATACCAATCTATTGAACAGGTGAGCTGGTGATATGGGAAAACTGACTTTTACATGACTTTCCAAAATAAAAAAAATTCCAAATACTCTCGATGTCAACTCGCAAGGAAATGTTTAGCTAGTTTCTGAAAAAATATTTAGTTGATAAAGCGTTTTATAGTGTTCCTTTTACATCAAAATTAAGCCTCACCTCAACTAATTGATATAGTAATTATGGTAACTAGAGTATAAGATTGTAAAATTGTTAATCTGACTTGTCTTATACTTCTTAACTGGAGTCTCCAAGACGTAATCTACAGAAAAAAATGGTAATTTCATGTAGACCTACAGTGGCATACAATTTCTATATGGGAGATCTAACTAAATAATTTTCCAACCATTAACTCGTTTAGATTTGTATCAAGATCACTCAATTCTTCCAAATTCGTTCATCCTTAATAGAAATCTGAAGTTACAAAATGTTATGCAGTAAATCATAGTTTTCAACAAGTTGCTATTTGGATACAAATAGATAGGCATTGATAAGGAATGGACAAGTTGAAACAATGTTGTAGAGAGCTTCCTGTTCCACTCCTCTCCTCCTCGATTGTCTTTCCTAGTTCCCCCCTCTTCTTTGCTACTGCCAGTTCCCTGTGATCCCCCGCAAAAACTACAGCTCCCGCTTGTTGAAACCGCTTGTGCAAAATTCCCAAGTCCATTCTTCTTAAGTTTTTTATGATCATTTTCGTTTTTGGGTAAACGTTTCGGGCCTCCACGATAGCAGTTTCGCCCCAGTAATTCCTGCCTGAACAGATACAATTATAGACCATATCATTACTTCCATAAATTCACTCATACTCAGTGAAAATCTGGGTATTTTGATGAAGCATAACATCATATCAATAAGAAATCACTTCAAAATCTGGAAACTAACTTTCTACATCTCCTCAAAGAAGAATGTCTAGTTTACCGTCTAGTCCACACTGTCATTATGGTTGCTGCATTCCTTTTAATTTTATCAAGCCAAAAATATTTGAATGGTCTGGCAAAACGTTTGAGACAATTTCACTAGTTTCGTTAGCAGGAATTGAATGATGATGATGTCTCTTCTGTCTTGTGCTCGTTTGCTGATGATGCCAACCTAATGACAGCCGGAAGCCAGGCCATTTTGAAACAAGTTTTCCTGTTTCTGTTCTCTGTTTAGTTGGTGCAGCAACAAACTAATCATGCCGCATCGTAACTAGTCGCATTTCTCTCTAACCACATCTCTCAGCGGCCTACACCTCGTCCAACTCACCTACCGTCATTATTCAATGATTTCGAATTTGATTGCGCATTGCAAGCCCGCTATTAAACGCTGTGCTAAAATACATTCACAACCAATAATTCGCTTTCATTGCCTAATGCCGGAAATGCCCTCAATATCAATAAAAGTAGAAAACCGTGTTTTAAAAATTAAGTAACTAAGACCACATTTCTCGGCAGTATCAGTACCTACTGAATAATATTACAATTTTATGAATTGTTACATTAAAACAATATTATAATGTGATGTTGTAGATCCATCTTGTTTCCACTAATATGTAATATAAACTTAAAAAAACAATTTTAAATGGAAATGGAAAACGGCCGTCACGCCATAACGTGAGTTAATTTCCATTTAAATATTATAATACCAATTTTATATTTTAATATCTATTTGTAGATTTACAAGTAAAAATATAATTCCAAAAATGTTTTGAAATTATGAAGACCACATGAATCTGAGACTTGTGTGTGGGTGATGAGGTGAGTTAATTATTAAAATCTAATTTCAACACTTTTTCGAGATTATGAAGATCAAATGTATCTGAGACTTCCGTGTTGTTAATGTGGTGAATGAAGATAAAATTATGTTCTAAATGTTGGGTCTACAATCCACTAATCACAAAATATAGCACGGTTTTAACCACGATTCCCAGATTGTGACCCTAAGTTTTAGATGGGTTCAATACTTTGTGGGAAAATATTTAAACGTCAGTAAGAAATCTAAATAGTTTTTTTTTAGGATGAAGCCCACATAGGTCTGAGACCTGTGCGTGGGCAATGAGTATGATGCTGGTGATTGATGAGTTAGACCTTCAGCTTTAGGTGGGTTCCGAACCACCGGGAAGTGATTTTACAGCAGTAAACAGTGTCTTTTTTGCTGGCCGATCTTTTCGGTCACCCTCACAAAGATGGCCCAGAAGAACACAGCTTATCTCTATCTGATTGGACAGATACCTGCTACGGCTCCCGGCTATCACTTCCCTTAAGTAATAGTTTTATTTGTGATTCATTTATTGTTACAGTAACAACTATAACAATAAATAACTGTAACAATAAGAACAGAATGGAATAAAAAAGAAAATACAAAAATAGAAATATAAAATAGATTATAACTTGATGCAGGAGCTCGGGAATGAAAGAAGAGTATATGAAGTGGGTGGTTAGAAATTCCATACTCATTCAATAGAAGTTCTCAGGTCCAAAGATTGACTGCGGGAGAAAATTTTAGAGTGCCTTAGATAACTGATTAAAATCGCCTAGCTACAAGACTCATTACAAATGAATATCTGAGAAAATGATAAATGAATCACAGAGTAAATTTTGAAAAATAACTAACAGATTACTTACACTGGAATTGTAATGACCATTGATCGGTGATTATTCAGGTTCTGCTTATGATGGGGAACATTAGTTACAAAGGTTGTCTGTCGGAAAAATTAGCTTCAATATGTATTTTTCAAATACAGTATTTTCTGAATTAAATTTTTACTATTTTTGAAGCTCAAGGAACATGTACACAAGTAAAATGAACATCAAGTCTGAAATAAATGTTATTCAACTTGCTATTTTTAAGCCTTTTTAAAACATTTTTATTGATGGATAGACCCTACTATCAGTAGTTTTACCTCATCTATACAGTCACTTCATGAAGAACATAGTAATCCTACAGGCTTTATCAAGATTTAAAGTTAATTCCCAACCACAGAATTGAGAATTCTTTTCTTCATATTATATTATAATCATATATTGGTACCAGTATTAGCTTAGTCACATATAAGGCCAGTATTGGCTTAGAAGTTATAAGTTGAACTATGTGCACCTATAAAAAAAAATCCGATTTAAATAAGATCAACACAAATTAACTCTCACATGATGTACTATGTACTTATTTCAAATAAACTTTGAGCACACATTGACTTTGCACCCAATTAATGTAGTTTTACTATAAAAAAGTAATGAAACAACCAATGAAAGGAAAATAAGTCTCCTGATTTAGGTTTTCATGAATTATGCATTTTAAAAAAACCAGAGCAGTTTTTAGCCAGCATAGCAAGATAAACAGGATAACTATTAGCTCTCAAGTAGAGTTACAATGAGCATTTAGGCCATGTTTACGACAGGTAACATCCGTTTCAATGATTTTCTATTCCGTTACCATTTGAAAGGCTCAAGAAATTCTATTGTTCTTCCAACTTCCTTTATGCACATCTTTATGTACTTACGCTTCTGACTGATGCAGAATAAATGAATAAAATAATAGGGAATATTTACAACAAAAATCTATGTAAATATCTTTCACTTGTGTACAACTTTGATAATGGCATGATTGAACAGATGATTCATTCCTTTATTCATTTACAAGTTAATACTATGTCTTATTCAAATTAATGTAAAAATAATATTTTTTAATACGTGCAGTTCAATTATTGACACTGACTGTACTCTGAAATTGAAATTCTCTATTAACTGAACAATTATAAATTATATACATACATATATGTACATGTATATAGTACCATAGCCGATTACGAATGTAGGTGACTCTTCATAGCTCAACGCTGAGTTTTAGTCCTAAGATCGTACTACACAAATGAGTTTGCGATTGCTTTCCTCGCTGAGCTTCCAATTTTATATCAGCATTATGCCAAGCCGACTGAAACAAAGTCTGAAGCTCTATGCTTGATAGTCCACTATCACCACTAAACTGCTATCACACTCTCTGGCTGCATAGGAGAGTGCTTATACTATCCAGCACACCTCTGAGTTACAAGTAATCATTCCACAGAGACGTTTGAAAAGCAACACAATTGGTATAAGCGTTTTACAATTATTTCATAGCAGCAAGAATACCATCATTCCACAGCATGTATTTTACGATGGAAATTATCATAGACTATTGGGTAGATAATACCCTGTGCAAGCACATCGTAGAGAAGATGTATTCAGAGCATATTTATTCAGCTAGACAAGAAGCGAGGAAGCTCACTCTCGCAACTCGTCTATCTAGGATCTACACTTGAAGAAGTGCTCTCGCTCTTTGAAAAAATGTGTTATCTTGTAGTATGTTATTGCAATAATTATTAGTACTGTATCTTCAATTTGGACAAGTCTTCATTCTAATCGTTTATGATTGCTATCCAATGAAAAATAAATTATATGCTCAACTACTCAAATTGAGATTCAAACGCATTCTAACAGGTGAAGCCTTTATTGCTAATGCATGGATGGGAAAGAGATTGTCACTATCGTTAATTTTACACGGCAAAAACAGCCACACAAGCATAGTAATGCTTATTGGAGTTTATGAGCGGCAAATCGAGAAGAGCCCCTGAGATTTACGTGGCTGTTGAGCGCAAGGTTTGAAAGTTAGGCGGGCTGTTATTAACAAAAGGGGGTGAGTTGGGGGAGAATTCAAGCAAAGGTTCGCCGTCTAAAAGCTGGGGGAGGGTAGTGGGGGAGCTGATGACGTCAAACTCAAAAGTCAATGAGACGACACTGCGTAAACCGAATTGAGTCTCCTGAACTCCTCGACCCCCGCTCACTCGTGGCAAGAGCCAAGAGCGCCACCATACACCTCCTTCCACCCCCCCCCCCCCAAACAATGAGAACATTTACAACTAGCTTACTACATAAATTATGAACATTCAACGAGCTGTACATTATTCAGTCATGCGGCGCAGTACGGCTCGCAGAGTTATCAGCTTCATCGATAATGGGCGATCAAACGGGGAAGTACCAAACAGGCGGCAAATAGGAGGGGTGCCTGGCCACTGGACACGAGGTCTGTCATTGGACTCAGACACCGGCACGCCACTCACCAGGATTGTACCATCTAGCCTATCTAGAGGGTCAGCTGACAAAACGAGTTGCTGTATCTAGAGCACCAGGTTCTTATTGCTACATTTGAGAAAAAAATCAACATGAATATGAACTGTACTTGATTTATAAGCACATAGGCTGCTCTTTTATGAATGCACTGTGGAGGAGCATGTATGGTCTGGTACAGTAATATGGCGAAGATAGATTTGGATAAGAGGAAATAACTCATAGAAAATTAATCATACAATCAATTATTATGTTGATTATTGTGTCAATTATTGCTGCGCAGATAGAAAAGTTATAATTTAGTCACAATCTAAGTGATATAGATAAAAATTATATTTTGATTATGAGGGAATATCAATATAACTATGCTGCCCAGGAATTACACTTGTGAAATCAACAGGATAAAAGAGCTCCATCTCCTGCAGAGGACGAGAAGAATATAAAAACATAAATTCTGCACAAATCTTAATGAAACTGAGACGATACTTTACAATATAAACGCATAAGAAATGATTAATTACTAGGAAATATTAATTTAAAATATGATAAGTTAAGAAATATAAAATGTTGAGTTGATAAATTGTTAGGAAATATTATTTTTATGAAAAAGACAAAGGGTTAAGAAGAAATTTCAATCGAATGGGTTACAAAAAGATTAGAAAATGTATCAAAGCTGAGATGAAAAAATCTACAGTTAACAAAAGGATATTTTTGAGAAGAACGACAGCGAGGTTAGTTTTCAAGAGGCTCGATGAAATGAAATACAGTATAAAAATTTCTGAGGGCAAAAACAAAATTGTCACATTGCTACAGTAGCGGCTAGCCCTTGAGAACTCTAGGACGGATCCCTTGCAATAAAATTGAAATTTGAAGAAAAGAAAATTAGTTTTTGAAACTTTTAAGTAGAGTTTTGCTAGTAGTGCATTATTTTTATAATTCAATGTTAACGTTGTAAGTTTCATACAATACATGAAAGTTGGTTTGAATATTGGCGCCTTTTATTTGCCTGACAAGTGACAACGCTGTCACAGTTCTGACTGGAAGCGTCCGATATGTGTAGTGGCTAGATGGGTGGGTATTTGAGGGGATAGGAGATTTGAGGAGAAGCCAGATAGGTAGCTGCACAGCAAGGTTCCTATAAACCTTGGTTTTTAGTAACCTTGGCTGCACAGTAAGTTGAATCTGCCACTGTTTGGTAGAGTCCATCACATTGGAAGGCATGAACACTGCACAGTATGGAGTAATTGTGTCAAAACAGTGAGCTGACCTAAAATGGTTACATTCGCGCTAACTGAATAATTATTTGAGGTTATTATTGGAGTTTGTGTGGAGCTTGTTTCCATGATTTTTGGCAAGAAAAGTGATGAATTATAATTAAATTCATTCTTAAAATGAATTCTGTGGATAGTATTTTGACAGCCGACCGCCTACAATTTCAACAGAGGTTAGAATTTAAAAAGGTGGGGTCCCCTAAACCACAACTGACAATATCTGGCAGGATAAAAATTCTTTCAAAAGTAATAATAGCTATACTGGGAGAGAAATTTTGTTCATTTTGCGTAACAGAAGGAGGGGAGAATCAGAATGAATTTCATCTACAAGCAAATAAATTGACTTGAAAGTAGGCAACTGTAATTCTATCATATTCATTATTGATAATTATGAACTTCATAATAACACTATAACTTTTGGGTATTGGTTCAAACTTCACCAAAACTTCACAGGCTTAGCCGCCCCTCCCTCCCATCAGCCGCTATTGCACTCCTATCAGGCAAATTAGGCTACTTGAAGATTTAGCAGAATCAAATCATAGAGAATACTACTTGAGATGCAAGAATGTAATAATTAAACAAACAAAAAATTAACCTGAAATAAACAAACTTCCGTTTTTGGAAGAAATCTCAACAATGCTGAAAAGAACAAACAGTGATACAACCCAGCGAACAAAAATGCAATTTAAATAAGAGAATAAAAGACAATATAATTTTGAAATATCCCTATTTATTATTTTGCCGTGAGCTAGATTTAATGAATAAACGATTTAAAGATTAATTACTGTGATTCATACAGGCTGTAATTTTGTGACTGGGTTGTTATTTTCCCAGTTGCATGACTAATTTAAATGAGATTTGGTGTATTTCGAGATGAACGGATAGTAGATGAATGCAGAAATAAGAGAGTATGATAGACAGACGAAAACTAGCTTTCTCCAAGCAATGTAAATTGTTAACTTTTAGGAATGCCGTAGACCCAAACAGATCTTCATTTGTAAAATAATGAAGCATCTTAAGCTGAAATCGAAATAATTATACTGTAATGTCATACTATTTACATATTAAACAATATCTGACAGTTATTCTGTTTTATTATTAAAACTGTAAAAAGCAACATAGTAACTAAGTCAAACTACTAGTACTATTACTAATTCCTCAAATAGTACTTTTAGTTCATAAAGTTGAACCAAAATCCATTTCCCAAGCAAATATTTCGTTTTAGAGACTTATTCGTTAATGAGATGTCGGCAACACATTACAGTGTCAAGGGACAACACACAAATTCTTTTTTTTTTGTAGATTACGTCTTGGAGACTCCAGTTAAGGAGTATAAGACAAGTCAGATCAATATTATACACTAGATACCATAATTACTTCAATTAGTTGAGGTGAGGCTTAATTTTGATGTGAAAGGAACTCTTGTACACTATAAAAAGCTTCATCAACTAAATATTTCTTCAATTGTTTTTTAAATATTTCTATATTTTCAAGACTCTTCAAAAACTGCGGTAGCTTGTTGTAGAATTTCCTACCAATATAACTAGGTTTTTGTTTGAATAAGCTACTATTGTGACTCACCAAGTGATAATCTCCTCGGCGTCTTGTATTATAATCATGTACATCAAGATTTTGGCTAATAACATTCGTTTTTACATATAGAGTAGCTTCATACACATATAAGCAGGGTACAGTTAGGAGACCATGTAGAGGATTATGTAGAGGATTTCGCTATTTGGAAGTTATATGAATGTTCAACTGAATTATATTTTCTAATATATGATTCACTTGGAATAACTTTTCTCACATCAACTCATCTCGCATTTAACATGTAAGACAATATTTATTATGAATAATAAGACGAAGTTGTAACAAGCACAACCACATTTATTGAAAACCTTGAGAAACTAGTTTCGATTGTTACGCCATTATCAATCTCAAACAAACTCGTTGTGTGATTCGTGGTTTATTTGAGACTGATAATGGTTAAACGACCGAAACTAGTTTCTCACGGTTTTCAATAAATGTGGTTGTGACAACTTCAAGTCTTATTATTCATTATGGACATCTTCCACAATATCATCTTCGCCACTGCAAAGATAGACAATATTAATTCGGTAGCTAAGAGCCAAACCACCAATTGGACGATTAAACAGGTATCTCTGAAGAAAATAAAGTTTTCTTATTTTTGATTAACTATTGTAATCAATTGATTGCAAGGAAAAAAGAAACTGGATCAGTTCTTTCTAACATTAATTCAAAACATTGTCTGTTATGAATGAACTGTTGTTAATTATTTGAATAAGTCGCTTCACATCATCAAATCTTTCAAATGTCCATGAGTACCAGTTGAAACAACTCCAGTTATCATTTTGAATATCTACTAATTTTCAGGATATTGGCACAATACACTATACGGCTATACACTGTACAGCTATTAGTATTTAACATTAGACTGTATGAATTTGAACATGCCAAAATAATATGTAGTGTGAATAAAGTAGACTCTGTTGAGTAACTAATTTTTTTTTTTTTTACAACGCTGGAGATACTCGTTATTGGATGTGAATAAAACAGTAGTCAATCACATCTATTTCAGACGCCTTTCAATTGGACTTTCGTTCACTCAACTGTCACTCAAAAGAGTCCACTCACTCAACTCTTTATTCACACCACCTAACGTTAAAAGACCAACATTTTTTCAAACTATATATTGGATAGTGTGAAACGACCTCTTCAAATAATTAACAACAGAGCATCAAAACCACACTCAAACTTCTAACAAGTCTTGAAAATCACATTAAAACAGAATGATCCAGTTCAATTTTTTCCTGCAACCAAATGAAAACAATAGTTAATGAAGAAATAGTGAAAAACGTTATAATCTTCAGCATTACGCGAATAAATCTTAGGGAAGTGATAGCCGCGAGCCGTAGCAGGTATCTGTTCAATCAGATAGAGATAAGCTGCGTTCTCGTAGGACCTGTTTGTAACGGTGACCGATTAGATTGGCCAGCATAAAAGACACTGTTCTCTGCTGTAAAATCACTTCCCGGTGGTTCGGAACCCACCTAAAACTGTAGGTCCAACTCATCAATCACCATCATCCAATTCATTACCCACGCACAGGTCTAAGATCTATGTGGGCTTCATCCTAAAAAAAAATCTTGTTTTATCGGCCATATGGTGGTTTGATCTGAATTAGACCAAGGAAGGGGTTAGGGCATGAAGATTTGTCTAGCACTAGCACACAGCTGCAGATTTGGATAGGTGAAAAAGAGACGTTGAAACGGACCTAGCACGAGGCAACGAAACAAACACGTAAAAAGCTTCCGCCAATGGAACAATGGGACGTCGCGTCGTCCGGCAAACCTGCTCATAAACCAGGCGACCTTCTGCTATCTCGGATCGCGGAGCAGAAAGGCTCGTGCCGCGCTACCTCTACTCTACTCTGATCTCTGCTGCACATGTAGCCTGTAGCACTGTAGCAATCCCACGCTTTCCTCGTTCGCCCAAACCGCAAAGCCGTCACTTGTGTTCCTTGCAGATAGCAGATCTTGCAAGTTACACCACCTAACCCGGCTGCATTTGTTTATTCGTCTCCCGATTGAGATAACACCCCGATGGCATTGTTATGGAAACTACGGCTGTCAATCTGACAATACTTCGAATAACCCATTGTCATTCAGAGTATCACCTTTCAGTGTCTACTGCCCTGACACTGCCACTTGCAATCATTGCAATAATAAACTTACTGATATGAATTTCAAGGTAAAGTAAATGCGTATGGCTTTTATTGGTGGCGAGACACTTACGGGTAGTTCAACCTCGCCGCTTGAGTCATGTTATGGGGAACATGGTGGACCTACAATTTTAGGTGGGTTCCGAACCACCGGGAAGTGACTATACAGCAGAGTATTTTTTGCTGGCCAATCCAATCGATCACCCTTACAGAGAGAGCCCAGGAAAATGTTGCTTATCTAATCTGATTGAACAGATACTGGCTACGGCTCACGTTTATCATATCCCTTTTAAGGTGCATAAGCATCAAGTAGGCTTACTAACAAAACTTCTAAACTAAATTCCCGTTTACTATTCTCAGCTTTTACAAATAGTGACCCAAATTAGGCTAATAAATGAAGCAAATTAATGCATAAGTTACTTAATAGTCGAAATTTGACGAATTATAAAAATTCAAGCTTATGAAACCGATTTTCAAATTAAAATTAAAATTCTATTATTGATATCATTTGCACAATACATAAAACATGTTTCATTATCTACATATATTATGAAATCATACTCACAAGACTTCCTGTCCGTTTATGAGTATAAGTTACTATTTATTTGAAATTTTGAGATGAAAAAAATAAAATAAAAGATTGTTTTTTTCAAAGAATACTAATACAGTAGTTAGGCTATATAAATTAATGACAAAAACGAAAGTCAGTTATAACCTTATCTCATGAAAATGACTGTAGCCACTACCCCCAAGCGTAAATAGAACATATAACTCAAGTATACCAGAACACACTTCAAGAACATGAAAAACTCGAGTAAAGTACAGAAAAGAAAAAAGAAAAAAGAAGAAGAGAAAAGGCCATGGAAAACCTTTTAGTCCTCCTCAACCACGAATCACCAGTTGATATTTGAGGTTGCTTTCAGCCAGAGTGTGATGTTTTTATTTAGCTGTGTAGGTCTGTGTAATAAAAATGATTGTGGGATGATATTTACCAGATTGTTACTGACGTAGTTGAACTGTTTTCGGCAACCATTAAGTTTGTCGGAGTCAGATTTGAGTTTAAAGATTGTACTGTGCTAGAAAACATTTTCAAAATTCTACAAACACCATCTTTATCATTTCATATTGACTACGATCAATAATCCCCATCTCTCCTCTATCTGTCTCCATCTCTCTCTTTCTTCTCATCTATCCTCACAGGAATTAATGTAACTTATTCCACCGCATATTGGTTCTTATAATACAGCTCACATTTGAGGCCCTCACCCATATGGGTATTCCCACCTATAAAAGCTTCAAGATTATTAGCTTATTACTATTATCGAGCCCTGAATCCAGTTTTAATAAATGATTTTTACTCCACACTTTACAGTGACATAGCATATACTTTTCCATAATTAATAAATTATTCAAATTATGCGCATTATTCATTCAGATATAAGTTTAAAAATGTCAATACATTATGCAAATTACAAATTGATAGCAATATTGAATTCAAATAAATAACGACAATCTCTTGGCTAGATTCGTGGGCATGGAGTGGCAAGAGACGAAGGACCTTTCAAACAAGCAGCTACTTGATTATCGTGTTCTTGAGTGAGGTAATAAAATTAATCGAATCAAGTAAATCAGTTCTTTGATGCGTTGATCCATCAAGGCGACCGATTAGTTTGCAAGGTTGCTGAAATGCAATTTTCCCCTTGCCAGCGAGGTGAGAGACTTGCCATTTGTTTTATCCCCCAAAAAGGACATGGACGCTCTCCTTGTCGGGAGACGAGGCGTCAGATATCGGTCACGGCCTGGCACAGGGGTCGAACCTCCACACCCCTCACCAACCCAAACCATCCCCCTTATCAGACCCAAACCCACACCCCTGCACAACCAAATTACCGTCAAAAGGGGTGTGGGTACTGCAGACATGTCCTTCTCAAGGAAACAAGCACCAACAATGTCAGGGACGGGTTGGCGTGCCTCTAATCTAAGCATTATAATACCAACTACTCATTCTATCTGCATAAGCAACAAGGAAATGCTAGAATCTCAGCTCTATAGAACAAGGTTATAATGGAATTTTCCTCAAATCACATTATCCATCCCTTAATGATCATCATAAAATATCTTATCATTAGGCTAAAATTTATATTTCATACATAATAATAAAGCTGTAAATTCGAATTGAACTTCAGCTTATTAGAGTAAGATGATAATGAGACAGCAAATCAATACTATGATGTTGAAGATTCATCTTGTTTCCACTAATACGTAGCCTAATAAAAAATTGAAAAACTTTCAAGTGGAAATTAACTCACGTTATGGCGTGACGGCCATTTCAATTTGTTGTCAAGAGCATCGTCAGACTGAGTGTACTGTGTGTCGTCTGACGATGCTCTTGACAAGAGAGTGAAATGGCCGTCACGCCATAACGTGAGTTAATTTCCACTAAAACGTTTTTCAAGTTTTTATTAGCAAATACTACTTAAAATTACCAACAGGAGGTATAGATTCCAAACTCATGAAGTACCTTAGGCCTACTGTATTATCACTTGATACGCTCTGGGTCTGATGTTTATGTTCTAACACGATGTGGAACTCACCTGAAAAAAAAACACAAAATATTAGTTTAATTAAATAAAAATAATTGGCGAATTTATTGAATAAGTAGGATTTATTGAAGTATGGAAATGTTGAATTTTAAAATCAGTTGAGAATTAATTAGATGAGCGCTCCCAACAAAACCGGCATGGTGGCCGCTTTGGTTTGGCCAGCAAAAATACTTTTTACTCTGTTGTAAAATCACTTACCGGTGGTTCGGAACCCAGCTAAAACTATAGGCCGAACTCATCATCATCACTATCCAACTCATTACCCACGCACAGATCTCATCCTCCAAAAAAAGATTATTACTAACTACTGTAGTGACAGTTTCATTAATTTAAAAAAAAAAATTAATGCTCATTAAAACTAGTCACCTGGACTAACCATTAAGTTTTTTCTATATTCTTATAAACTAGAATCTTATCTTCCAATTGATGACTCTAGCTCTCTACTCACTGATTCAAAATTGACAATTCTTCGCCTCTCTTCTAGATTTAGCCAACTTGAATAAATAGTAATGAGTAAATCTAAGTATAAAAAAAAAATAGAAGACGAATCAGTTGCTGTAAGATTTTTCAAAATTGATATACTGCAGTATTTTCAAATTATTGAGATTAGATCTAGCCATTATTTAATATAATACAACATTAATCAATTAATGAGATTTTGCTCCTTGCTCATGCGAACAAATTTTATTCTTCTCATATCTGTCTACAAATTTGTGCCGAAAGCCATTAGCGTCACGCTCTGATTTATCGTAAGCCTTTAGGTGAGCATAAATGCTATTTTCCAATAAAATAATACTAATAATAAGCAATCATAGTGTTTGATTTTGGATTGGCAAAGTGCTAATAGTTTTCGAAATTTCATCATTTAATGTTTTGTTGTTACTCCAAAAGGATATGATTCCACCATTTTTTATAGAAAGTATAAAATTAAATAAAACTCAATCGATTTCACTTCCGATTGGACAATAATATTTGCGTCTGTTTACAATTCTGCCAAATAATTCATTTCTACCATATTTCATAGAATCGGAAGTGAGGTATCAATGATCATGCGATCTTTGTTGGATTGTTTTACATTTATATTACAGTACCAACTCATTCTACTTACAAGGTCTATTATTATGTAAGCTATAGTCTCGAATGCTCACAAAAATAGAAGCAGTAATTGGAAATTTTCATTTCAGGATAAATTTCAGAATTAATACATTTACAAACAATGCATAATCTTTAATAATAATACAGTAGTAATAATTAATAATAATAAATAATAAAAAAAGATAATAATAAATCATGAACTGGCGATATTTCTGTGTTGACTTATGCCAAGGTTCAGAAAAAGTATAGAAACTCATATTTTACTGACAGTCCAATACAAATTATGCAACTGAAATGAACTAGAAGCAGACCAGCGAACACATAAGACCATTGGTCTTATGTGTTCGCTGGAGCAGACTGATTCATTCTTGAACTAAATTTCTTTTAATTTGATAATAAAATAACATATTCACGCTTTTAATTCTATTGATATTATTATTTTCCAACTCAACAATTCCACTTCTAAAAATTAATACAGTATTAAATATATCTCTGGGAAGTTTCATTGATTGGGAACTTCGGAATTAAGCTATAAAAAATAAACACTTCCACACTTATTATTCCAATACAATCACGAAGTGTTTTCAGCATTGTTTTGCCACTAAATATCTGAATAATATTTTCAATCCCTTCGAAATAATTATTAAGAATAATATAGAAATCAAAGTAAATATTGCTAAAAACTAATTATTGAGAATAACATAGGAGTTATAAACGTAATACAAACAAAATGGAAGTGATAGCCGCGAGCCGTAGCAGGTATCTGTTCAATCACATAAAGATAAGCTGCGTTCTCGTAGGTCCTGTTCGTAACGGTGACCGATTAGATTGGCCAGCAAAAAAGACACTGTTCTCTGCTGTAAAATCACTTCCCGGTGGTTCGAAACACACCTAAAACTGTAGGTCCAACTCATCAATCACCATCATCCAACTCATTACCCACGCACAGGTCTCAGACCTATGTGGGCTTCATCCTCCAAAAAAAAAATATAAAATTTAATTCAATTCTACTAAAAACTAATTATTCATTCTGTAGTACAAATATAAAATTATTTTATTCAATTCAACAAAAAACTTATTTTTCAACAAAAACACACGTTAGCAATCAGTTTTTCCAATGTTTCTTCAAGAATGTTTCCTGTTTTTCTATGTTTCCTCAAGATAGTGCGACATTATTACCTTGTCACTATCAATGATATGCAATTTTCGTACTAGATTACTGAGAGCAGGACCAATATAATTATACTTGGAGAAGGGCAAAGTCGTAATTAGTAATAGTAAGCTAGCTGACAGAGCAATGTCGCCGGTAATTTACAAAGGAGCACTACTTCGCACAAGCTTTTTTCGAGGACAAAACACACATTGCTATCAATAAAAATGTCTGGTGACACTCCAGATAAAGCCCGATAAAGTAAAACGACAGACAACGTTACGCAAGTCGATCGCTGTACGATGAACGCTGCGACGCAGAGAGGCCTCACTATACAGAAGAGCCCGTGCAACCCACGTGCAAAACAGCCATGAATATTGCATAGGCCTTTTATTGAAACAAGAGTACCTTATTATATTACCCCTACCCCCACCCACCACTGCTAGTCACACACACACACTCATCCCTTTTTCCTCTTTCTTTCAGAATAAATACATAATGTACACGTAGAAGCTAACAACAAGATCATTTTGATAAGGATATGTTAAGTGTTGTTATCGTTTCATTCAACTATTGTCAATTGCAAGATGAATGTTAGTTATTTTATCAATAACAACTTCTAAGAGTGAGTACAGAGTCTTCAACAAGCATAGTGAATAAATTTGTGTTTTCAAGAATACAGAATAAAATTAATTGTTAGTCCACGTGTGAGGTTTTAAATATATATATATTTATTTATTTATTTAGTACAAAGCATAGATGGAAGCTTACAGGCCTACGCCCAAAAAAGCTTCCTTAACACAGTTTACATAAAATCATTTAACTGTATAATCATTAAAATTAAAGATACCGTACATTTATACATTTTTAAGACAGAAAATAGAAAAATACTGTAAAAGTCATGCAAAGAATGTAGAATAATAAAAAGAGAGGAAAACTTAACATGAGTTGTATACAAGAACTAACTTCTAACCCATGCTATTTATTAATTCAAGATTCTAAACTGCTAAGCATTTGAAAATGTTTCTTTCTAAATCTCATGCATAGTAATGATACTTGGAATTATTACCAACTTGTAAGACAAAAAGGTCAAAAATACATTACTGTACGGAGAATAGACGTCAATATCATCTTTTTTCGGACTGTGATAGTGTTTGTTTCAAAAAAAAAAAAAATATTCTTTACCTGCAAGACTTGTGAATTATTGTGCTTCAAGGTAAAATTTTAAGTGGAACAGCGACCTAACCTAAGATTTTGATCCTACTTTAAAATTTTTTGAAAAAAGGTTTTGAGTAATAGCCTGTTGTATTCTCATTGATTGTATGCTAGTTAAATCAATAAATAAATAATCAGGAAGAGTCTTTGGGAAGAGAGAATTAGATACATATAGATGGAAAGAATGTAAATTTGTGGACCAGTGCTTGTAAGTATAGATTATAGAGATTTCAGATAGTAGGCTATTTAATTTCCGATTATATGCAATGTCAGCTTTCTACAAAATGATATTAATTTTGTCAAGGCTTTATAAATGTAGCCAACTGCATATTCTTTTCTTTGAGAATTATTGATTGCGGTTATTTATACAATTATACCTGTATAGAATGAGAGCAAGTGGAATAAGAATATTCTTGCATTCTATTCTTACAGTCAACTTAAATTTGTTTCATGTTTTGTTCATATTCAAAATAAAACTACTCCAGACAGTGCTCTGCTATGAAGATTAGTCAACAATATTTGCTTTATTTGTTTGAATGTTTTAAAGAAGTGTAAAATAAAGAGTTTCATTTATTTATGCATTAAAATGTTTGGTGTAAAGTTCAACGATACAGACATATAAATAGCGTTCTCAAAGAGCAACCTGGAGCTCATGCAACTCACGTGTAGATTGTTCAGCTCTAGTTTAGGAAAATTCTTCAAGAGTATACGAGAGTCTAAATTGCTCTGCAAGATTGGTCTTCGCAATAGTACCTCAATTTAGACCTTAAAATAGATATTATTACAAAAGCAAACGAAGCAGTTATTTACGCACTTGTTCTACGTAGATCATTCCATTCATGGTCGGACGTGACTTGAAACACAATCTTCGTTCTCTTGCTCTTCACATGTCTTTGTCACTCTTATTCTTCAAGTGTGCAACTCTCTCACTCAATTGAATTTCTCGAGTTTCTTCAGACTTCCTGAACAATCGAGGTCTATATTCTGTGACCTTCTACGGCATCCTTGAATCATCAAGAAGCCGCCAATTCTTGGAATTATACAACTATAACAGCTATATAAAGAAGTCCACGTGAACAAGCTAGTCAGTCTAAAAACCCGCGTGTCAGATTGTGTTACAGATCTCGTGCCAGTGGAGTAAACAGTGCTCAATTCCAGTGTCAAGTGCAGAGGACTGTTTACTGTTTGTGCAGCTTACTAATAGTTTAAAGACGTTGAGTTGAGTGATGTTATTTGGGACTGTCAAATAACGAATTGGACTGTGTTTTGTAAGTGATTAGTTGCGCTTTTTATTATTTATTTCTACATTATTGTACAGTTTATTGGACTCTTGTTTCTTTTGTTATTGATCAGCCTGTAATTAATTATTCATTAATTCTTGTAAATAATTACTGAAAATAAGTATCAGCTTGTCATTTGTTGATCTCTTTTTCTTTATTAATTGTACTTACAATTAGTGTGTGTAAATAGACTAATTTGTGTACATAGACTATTTGTGTAAATAAAGTGCAAGTGTGAACTTTAGTGTTGCCAGCCTTATTTTAGCTTTAGAACCCGTAACAATATTAATTACTTTTGGAGCACTAGTTATGTGCATCACGAAGCTATAATAGTAATTTATTTATTACTAGCATTTCAAACGGTCTTGCCCGTGAATCCAATTTGGAGTTTTTTTCCTGGTAGATAACTTATGGTAGTGGTCACAAAATTACGAAATTGGGAAGGGTGAGTGAAATACCGTACAGTTCATCTGTTTGAAAAGAGCAGTTCACAAATAAACTGTTTTTTGCACAGATTATGTGAATTTTTAGTGTTTTTTATAAGTTTCATACTAATTTTAATTCTCTGTTCCATGCTTGGAACATATTCTCTTTTTTGTGGCAATAAATTTCTCAAGTATTATTTCTTACATTATTCTGTTTTACACCCAGCCATCTTGTCAGGCTGGTTTCTCCTCTGCCCTCGATAGTTAAAAATAATATTTGAAATAAGTATTTCCTCCTTGGAAATGCTGTAGATGCGGTAGAGCTTAAGATTTGATCAAGGCGAAGAAACTTGGCAGATTCGAATCAAACCTTACACGAAAAGCAATATGCCCCTCAAGTAATCCTTATAATTATTTCTCATAGGCCTTGGAAGGACATATTACTGATTAATTGCAGATTTCCGGTCGTACCTAAATCTTATGCTAGTAGAAAGGAAAAAAAAATGTAACCAATAAATTCAGTATCACCTGTGAAGTGGCCGTTATTATTTGGATAACGTCACTTTATGTGATACACATTCAGATCCACTAGGGACCGAATACTGTCTCTACCCTTGCTCAATCTTGAACAGGTGAATTCAACAATTGAACTCCTGACTCACAAATGAGTGATGTAATATAGTTGGACCAGAGCAATCGTCAAACAGGGTGTAAAACAGAATAATGTAAGAAATAATACTTGAGAAATTTATTGGCACAAAAAAGAGAATATGTTCCAAGCATGGAACAGAGAATTAAAATTAGTATGAAACTTATTAAAAACTTAAAAATTATTAGTATGCAACTTTCAGCTCTACCCTCCTGCATAGTTTTGAGTATAGTTCATTTAAAAATGTATTACAGGAAAAGCTCAAAACACACAATAAGTAAGATCGCATGACGCTGGGTAATTAGCAGCTGTAATCTTGATACAGAGCTCATCTGTTGCTTTGGCTTAAGACATATCGTCGTATCATCTATATTAACATCATACTGGCGTATCATGTTATCAGCTGTTCCAAGAGCTTACAGCATCTAAACACGATTTGAAACAGTAATAATGACCTCAAGTGAAATTTAAACATTTTGAGAATTCTGAAAGGGAAATAAACAATCAGGCTTAGAGGAGGACTGAATCGAGTTTAGAGGAACCTATGTGACAAATTTTGTGTTCTAAACCGTTGCCGTTTTTGTGAAATCCGTAATACAAAAAACACACACAAACACACCCCTACTCTCCCTTATTATATAGATAAATCAATCACTCGAATTAATCAAACTTATCAATATTTATATTCAATTCGAATAATATTGACAAAGCTCCTAAAGTAAGATAATAATAAAAAATCGACGCTTTGAGACATTCTGAATGAGTTGAAAAATCTGATGCCAGCGATTGAGCGGTAATGGTACTGATAAGAAAGAACGGTTTCATCGATAAATTGACGCTTCCTCTCCAATTACAGATGGCGATTTTGTCGAAATACGAGTTTTTACGCCATTCCAAGATAAATTTCAACGACATCCGGTGAACTTTTAAACCAGTAGAACAGTTTTCCACAAAAAACATCTATCCTGCCAACACTGATGAAGGGTCAGGAAGCTGATCAAGAAGATTGTAACAATAAAAACATAGCAGCCTATTTAGAGAGCTATTCCGATTTAGAAAACTAATCAGAACTAATTGAATTGACTAATAACTAATCAACTGAACTTATACAAGGATTACAATTCATCTCCTTCATTCGCACATATATGCATTTGTACACACATGCTTACATCATATATATATTTATTTATTATGCATCGTCACTACACGAGTCAGGCACTACAAGTTTGTCAAAAACATATAATTTGTAAGAAAAAATATAAATCATAACCCACAGTCAAAATTGATAGTAATAATGAGCTAATACAAATAAATGAACTTGATATACACTCCATATTTTAATGAAATAGTTGAATGGAAACACGGATAGTCAATCAAATTTTGTCGAACTGTCTGAACTGCAGGAAAACTGTACAGATGAAGACATTTATTAAGATAGAGAGCTACAGTAGAGCTATCTAGATTCTAGACTTGCTAAACGTAAGTGAAATTGAACTGGACTGAAGCTAAATGAATCTAGCCCGCACTTTTATTGCTCTTGGAGAACAGTCTAGCATAATAATGTCTTTGATGAACTATAATCAATACTACAATTTACAAAATTAAAAAAGCTTTATGAGAAAAAGGAATAACGTTGTTGTGATTTTAAAAAAATAAACAATTGCTTTATTTCTGAATAGCCTATAGTTGGTTGGAGTGAATGCCTTCATTTTTTCAAACTATCCAATAAGATCGACTAGAATACTTCATATTTGTAGCAAAGATAAGGAAAACTCCTTATTTGTGTTTGCAACAAGTTTGTGAATCAAAAAGGAAAGAATGCTTCCAATCCGCATTTTTCCAATAATTTTGTCATTTTTCCAGTTGTGATGTAAGTCTACTGTTATATATACTGTATGAATTGTAATCTGTAAGGTAATTGTTCATTTTTGTTTATTTTTTATGAAAAAAGCAAAAAATTTCATTCTATTATGAAAGCTAAACATTCCCCGCTAAATTAATTAATGAATAATCAGACGAAATTGTCACAACCACATTTATTAAAAAATATTGAGAAACTAGTTCTCAATATTTAAAAAAAATGTGGTTCTGACAATTTCGTCTAATTATTCATTATGGATACCTTCTACAATATCATTTTCGCCACTACAAAGGAAATTGATTAATTTATTAAATAAACAACAAAATCAACCCGAACAAAGCATCTACTGGGTTCAAACAGGGTTTAACTACGGCTTTTTGTTAATTGGCGTTTGTGCAACTGGTCATTTTTTGTGGTTCAAATCTACTGAACTAGCCTCGAAGTGAGAGAATTTGAGCATTGCGAAGAGAGCGTGGAGTGACCTTGAAACTGAGATGATTTGATCAACAAAGGCTATCGCTAGAAGAGAGCAGCGCGAAAATGGAGCGAGCATTGGAGTACTTGAGCTTATTGACAGTCCACGACCCGACAACAGACAGCAATGCAGAAGCGCTGCCAAATAAATTGGTCCTAATTGATTGTCAAATGTGCCCGCTGAAGAGTCAACGGCTACGACGACGGCACACTATTATACTAGTGCTAGCTTCGTAACTTCAGCGTTCATATCGTTGTCTGTCGTCTGCCTCACAATGCCGTCGACCAGTGGCTGATAACATTTTCCAAGGTCATTTTCCCCAACCAGCTTTCATCACACTTTCATACACGCACACTCCACCGACATAATCTTGTGATCGCCGGTTTCCGTGAGACATTTCTGGTAGCAAGTATTCCAAATAACAATTATCGCCAGCGAAAACAAATATTTACTATAGGCCTCCTCAGAAATCAAAGACAACGTGCACGACCGCCGTTATCTGTGTTATTGTCCCACTACACTGATAACAGAACAGCGTTCACTCTCCTAGACAGATTGTCTTCGTGTAGGAATGTATTGCATGATCAAACAGCTAGGGAAAAATTCATTATTATTTCCATGTTGAAATTGAAAAGGGCATTGAACAATAGTCAATTTTGCGAATATTTTAGAAGAAATATTGTTAGAACAACATCTAAACGATTAATTAAATATTTTGACATTCCATAACATTTTTCTATTGTTTTTCCAAATATTCCAAATAGGAACCTATGCAGTTAAAATTGAACATCTTTAAGGATTGGGTGAAACCATGAATATTCATGTTTTGGAAAGAATCTGGAATTGCACTTCAAAGTGAAATTTCCAGTTGAGCTTGGTCATAACCTAAAATTTGGGATTTTGTAATTGAAAATTTGTAAAGAAATCAGTAGTGGGCTGTGCCTGTTGTATCTTTACTTGATTGTGTTTTGTAATGAATAGATCAGCGAACACATAAGACCACATTGGTCTTATGTGTTCGTTGGAATAGATAGACAGACAGATAGAAACAGTTACTTGTAAGGTTACATTTTTTATTGAAAAAATAAAAAGTACAGAAATTACAAGTAATATAAGGTAATTATTACCAGAAATGTATAGCACAATGAAGAGGCTCCAAGTTCAGCTTGAAAATTTCAAGATAATCTTGCTATTCTATTAGAGCAAACTAATTGAATGCTACATGTATTTAGTTTCAAAAACTATCATTTAATTGAATTGAATATAACATTTTATGAATGGAATAGGCTCCAGTTTCATTAATCATATAAATATAAATCAAATAAGCAAAAAAATTATTGTTTTCTTTGGAAAATGCAAGGTAGACTGTTGAGTGGGATCGGAAATTGTCCATACGTTTGAAACATTGGAAAGTCACATTCTCGATTCACTGGAAGAATAAGCAATTTGAAGAAGGGATGATAAAGTTTCTTGGCTGACGGGTCATTTTATACGGCAGTTGACAAGAAAAAAAGAAGCTATTCATAATAATTTGTGTTCGAATAGACATGAGTTTTTTTTTCTACATGAAATTTTGATGGAATCAAGGCTGAAGGAGATTTGGCTGAATGCGAATGATTATGTTCTAACGAATGAACATCAAGTTTGTCGATACAGTACAGTACTGTAGTTCATTCATTAGCATGCTGAAGCTCCTACAAGATTGACAATAGATCTCTATATAATAAAATGGAGACTGATTGCTTGCTCGCGACAGAGCGCTTCTTCAATAAGGCCATGACACGGTATTGAACTTTCCAATAGTATTGATCGATGTGGTCTGATCGAACTACTGAACAGTAGTAGCATAGACGAACCATCAAGTATCAATTGATTCAACCATCAACCATCTTACTATCCCTGAGCAATGGTAGTAGGCTACTCACTTCTATCACTACAGAGTCCGGCAGTGAAGCCTGACGGTTTTCAAAATGGAAAAATTTAATTTTGTTTTACTTAGAAAAAGAAAGAATATAATTTTAAGTTCCATACAAAGAAACGTCCAAAAAAGGTATGGCTAATATGTCTTAAAAACATAATTAAAATTGAATTTTTACTAACTTTACGAAACAAAATGTATCTAATGAACTAAAATCATTAAATTAAAAAAAAAAGAAAAATACATCTACATTAACAAAATACATTTAAAAAATACATCGCTTCAATATTGACCAACATTACTTCTAAACTGTTCAAATCAGATGGGAAATTTCGTGATCACATTTTGTTGTTCGCGGGAATTTTCAACTTAATCAAATCACTTCTGTAAAATTTCTTGGCTTATAAAGGTATACTTTCCCCGTCAAGTAGTCCCACATATCAAAATTAGTGGGAGGAAACGAAGGCAAATCATGTTATTCAACTTTAAATAAGTCATGATATAAATCTGTTTACAAGAATTCATTATCTATAGGCCTCATGTTTTCAAATATACGAATGTCAACAGGAATATTACAATAATTTCATGCCATTTGGAGATCTATATTACAAGCGAGCAATAATATAGGGAAAAGTTAGTTGAATCACTAGCTACAGCAAATTTCCTGGTTGTCGCAAATTATGAAGAGAGATCATGTCTCTCTCAATTGATATTGAAAGAGAGAAAACGAAAACATCCAGGAAATTAGAATCTCATCATAGTTGTGTCAATTTCTCTTCTGGAATTACATCCTGCATTGAACCTTTATTGAAGGATTGCCGGGAGATTTTAAAAAAGCATTGGACATAAGAAATGATAGGCCTGACCAACATCTGACATGATTTTAGACACCGTTAGGCCTAAATATAAAATTTTAGTTTGCAAGTAGATACTACTAGCAAATGAAAATAATAGAACGTTTTCAAGTAATGATAATGCACAACACTAGTAATTATATTCCTGGATTTCTTATTTTCCTATATTGACTGCAAGTCGTTAAATTTCACATGAAAAGTTAATACTAGTAATTATAACCTATAATGTAAAAGCTACAGTATTTTAGCTCAGTACATTATGCACTTACAAATCATGAATTATCTTTTTATTCGTCGTAGTCTTCTCTACCTATTTCTCTACCCCTCCTTATCACCTCACACTTACCTGGAAAAGAAAAGAAAAAATACGAATAAATATTGTGAATATTTTCAGTATTGACAAGTGAAAAATTTATTTTCTCAATATTGAGCAGCACTGCCAGTTTTTTACTTATTTCTTTAGGCATTGATTGACTGCTTTCACCATTAAATACTTAATGAATTTAATGAAAAATGCTTCATTTTCTCACAACTTCATATATGATATTATAAAAACACGAGATACTATAGTTTCGACAGTCACATCTCACAGACTCAATCTCAATCGAACTGAACAAGTTTGCTCAGTTTGACAATGCAAGTTTGCCAGTTTAATTTAGGTTGAGAATGACGTGACTGTCGAAACTATATTATCCCGTGATTTTATCATAAATGTGGTTGTGACAACATCAAATCTTTTTCATTACGGATATCCACCACGATATCAAATGTTTTTCATTATGGATATCTACCACAATACCACCTTCACCAATAAAAAGAAGCTTTTTGCATTTACACTTGATAAAAAATGAATTAATGGTTTGATAAAGTATGTTTTCTATGGTTTCTATTCCCAACAAGACGATCACATCACTGCATCCACAATTTTTCATCAAAAAAATTCGGATTATCAAAGCCAGACTGCGTTTTGAAATGAAGGTGATTATTTGATATATTATATATCATATATTATGATAAACTATCTGAGGTCACACAAAAAAACCATCACTTAGTAGCGTAATTGAGCAACACATTAAAACAAAGATAAAAAAGAGAGATAGGCTTCGGTTATGAATGTAAAAAATCATAATTCAAAATGTGCTAGCGGTTAGATTATTTGTTATCAATAAATAATATTCTATCATTAAGCAACATTACAAGTTTTTTAGTACGGTGAAATAATATTATAAGAATCCAACAACTGTTCATATAAATCAACTCACTACAAACCGAGCACTTTCATAGATTAAGATTTAATTGTGTTTCAATATAGATTCCTCATAAATAATCTGTACACAAATATAAAGAAAATTTAGATTCAAATTTTTATCTGGTCTATATTATTTCACAAAGTAAATATTGAACTTGATGGTTTATCAATTGAGCTAATTAATTTGATATTAATTTATTTGTATTTAAGAATGTTCACTAAAATTAATCTTATGAATCCTGTAAGATGATAGAGTGTTTCAAATATTCATGTAGCATTACAACGGCCTGCCGTATACATTCAGAAGGAAATAGGGAGAATATTATGAAACAGTTCTTATGCAAGAGTAGCGTGATTCACGAAGTCAAAGTCAACCATTTTGGAACTTTATTTGCGTCATCAAAGCACATAATGTGGCCTTAATTTAAATATTTCTTTTTTATAGTGATGTACTCCTAAATATTCACTCATCTAGAATGAAGTTACACATAGTAACTTCAAGTGCAAGAACCAGTTACACAGAAGACAAAATTCAATGAAATATAACGACAAAAAAATAAAATTTTCTACTAGAAAAACTAATTTACAGATTTTTTTTACATATTCCTCTTGGAATATAAGAAATGTCTCCTTGAAGCTTGAACAAATAAAGGCATCTTGGTTATATGTTGAGTAGATTAGATACACCTTTCACATTTTATTTATTGGGATTTGATTTTTTTCGGAAGATGAAGCCCACATAGGTCTGAGACCTGTGCGTGGGTAATGAATTGGATGATGATGATTGATAGGTTGGACCTAGAGGTTTAGGTGGGTACCGAACCACAGGGAATTGATTTTACAGCAGAGATCAGTCTTTTTTGCTGGCCAATCCAATCGGCGACCCTTACAAAGAGCGCCCAGGAGCTTCGTAACTTATCTCTGATTGAACAGATTGAAAGTCAAATAGAATCCGCGAAAACTTACTTATTCTTCCGCTCCTAAGGTAAGGAATTACTTTTATGAAGCTGAAAGTTAAAAATTGATAGCAGGCAAATGTACAAGTGTTAGGTTATGAGAAATCCTTTACTTTATATTTGAATGGATTAAACTACAATGCTTTACTTATTACAGTACTTCCATTCTATTACATATTTCGACAATTCTCACATCTACCGTGAAGGTGCTGTATTTGCTACTTCTATCAGGCAAACGTCAATGCGTACATATTTCCTCGGAGAGATCTATCTACAGTATTTGATTAATTTGTAGCCTCGAGCTACAAAATTTGGCTGTACCATGAGGTGGAAACGATTCGCAAACAAGTTAAAATTCTTTCACGCAAGTAATGAGTATCACCTCCTTAACACCCACTTTCACCAAAGTAACAACCGCTTTGGTTCATGTGAACCCATAGCAGCCGCCTTTGAAGAATCTCATCTACTTACTCAAATCGAAATTTCATCTCATTGCACACCACTGCCTATCGTTGATAGTGGATACATCTAATCCCATTTATTATTAGTATCTTTTACAATATTTTTTAATTATTTAAAACGTAAGAATTATAGCAGCGAAACATAACTACACTGAATTTTCATGGGACTCTCTCTTACTCACAGACATAAGATAATTTTTTTTTTTTTGAGGATGAAGCTCACATAGGTCTGAGACCTGTGCGTGGGTAATGAGTTGGATGATGGTGATTTATGAGTTGGACCTACAGTTTTAGGTGGGTTCCGAACCACCGGGAAGTGATTTTCAGCGGAGAACAGTTTCTTTTTTGCTGGCCAATCTAATCGGTCACCGTTACAAACAGGACCTACGAGAACGCAGCTTATCTATCTGATTGAACAGATACCTGCTACGGCTCGCGGCTATCACTTCCCTAAATTAGCGGCAAAGGTAGATATCATGATCACATTTTTAGTCATTACGAAAATGCTTCTACACAGTCTTGACAATCCGAGGACAGAACAGAACTCGTGAGTAATCCACAAGGTCGCTTCTTTCCCGATCAAGTCGTGGACTATCACTGCTGCAGTGATGCAGCTGTACATATATTGAGATTGTGTTATACAACAAGCAAACGTTGACGGTTGACGCCGTGAGAGCAAGCGATATTGCGGCGCGGCTGGAGATGGAGCAGGCCATGCCATTGGTCGGTGCTGTCTGCTGCTCAAATGCATTTGCCTCCCCCCCTTCCCCTCCACGTCCTACCATCACTACCTAATGGTGAAAACAAGTCAAGGATGCCTGGAGGTCACCTCCTGCAAGCCGTACAATCGACACCTGGACGCGCCAACGCCAATTCATACACCCAAACTTCAATAAAAGTAGAGCTGCTCTCATTTTACAAGATACAGAGTGCTTGATATTGACCATCAATCTTGGTACGATACAGATCGATTTTATACACAATAATAGTTGAGGCATTAAAGTGTTCCAAGTAACTATTTTGAATATCATAATAATTGTGAGTAAAATTTAATAATAATAAACAAAATTTATTAATTTCGAATTCCTCCAAGTGCTATTAATTTATACTGAAGACTTCCGCAATGGCGGATATTGACAACAGTATTGAATAGCTGATGAAAATCGATGAATTCCACTATGCAAAAAAAAATAATAATAATAATGATAATAGACTAATAATAATAAGACTAATAAAAAAATAATGATAGACAAAAAAAAGAGAGATAAGAGAGTGTAATGAGGAAATGAATAAGATGGCAAGAAAAGTAAACTTATAAAATATTTAAAGGGGAAAAAACAATAAAATTAAAGGTGAAAAAAGTATTAAGAATAGGAATAGTAAAAGTAAAAATAGTAAAATTTTGAACATTGGAGCTCATCAGTTTTAGAGAACAAAGATTTCTTTGAAATATGGTAAATTCATACTTGGTCAATGACCCGTATGAATTACTACCAGCCAATTAGGTTGTGATATCGGCTACATAGTCCTAAATAATAAGACTAATAATAATAATAATAATAAGACTAATAATAAAAATAATGATAATAGACTAATAATAAAAATAATGATAATAGACTAATAATAATAATAATAATAAATACATCACTTGTCAATAGAGGAGAATGGATACGAAATGTTAAAAAAGACCAAGTACTGGCCAAAATAACCAATTCAGCTGAATTCGCACAAAAAATGAAAAGCTGGTGGGCAAACAAGAAGAACAAGTCCAAAAAATGAACCATCTTTGGGAACCAACTTCCACTTTCACGTCTAATAATAATAATAATAATAATAATAATAATAATAATAATAATAATAATAATAATAAATGCTTTGTTCTAATCAAACATATTGCTTTGACAAGAGCATCACTTTTTATAATTAATTATGGATTCTTTGTAGAATTATTGTTGATAATGTGTAACTCTTGGTCATACTGAAATAAAATTCTAGTGTAATTGTCAAAATCTTAATTAATTTCAATTTCAAATTTCTACTCAAGTAGTCGTAAAATATATATCTAGAGGTCTTTCCCAATTTCTTCCCAGATCTACCACTTCAGAAGACAGAAATAATATCTAACGAAAAAATGATACCACCTAGTTGTATTCAACACAAATAAATTATAGTGCCACCGCGTACTACCGAAGTAGCATGTGCTGTTTATATAGTAGGCTACGTGCACCTCATCTATGACATTGGTCTAGAGCTCTAGAGAAAGTTCAAGAAAAGGTTGAAAATACTCAAGAAGAAATGTCCAAAACAACTTGTCATTCAGTTTCTTAGATGAAAAGTTCACTCTTCAGAGTCTACACAATGACTAGCTAACGTGAATAGAAAATTTTGTCAACCAAGAATGGTAACAACTGTATCAAATAAATTGAACTGGCAATCGTGATCACGTGATTGGAGCGCTTGTCTGATTGGATAAGACTCTGGCAGGCTGCTATTCCTGCTGTCTCGAGATTAAATCTCGTTCAGCCTTGGATATTTACTGTCATCGTTCAACTCATTACCCACGCACAAGTCTAAAGACTCATGTGGACACCATCCAAAAAAAATTAAAAGTGCCTCTACAAGGATATATTTCAGAAAAAATCGTGATTTTACCACACTCGTATAATGAAAATTCCAAAAATTAAATATTAATAAAAAACATTCATTTTTAACCATTCATCAAGCTGACACAATTCTAGCTAAGTACTGAATAACAATAACCCAAGTACCAGGTGCCATTTTTCACAAACAATTCTGTTCTAAAAATTCTCAGTTCAAGAAAAGGTTGACAATACTCAAGAAGAAATGTTCAAAACAACTCGTCATTCAGTTTCTTAGAAGCATACACACTTGAAATAGAACTCTATTATGTAGTCTTTTATAAGTATACCTAGTAGACCTACCTTTCAAGTGAACCTACTTGAAGCTTTTTCACACGTTTTTAAGCATTTTCAGGCCCTTATGAAGTTTATTGACAAGTGTACAGTACTGTAATTTCGTTTGATTTTTAATAATTCTTACATCATAAGGGCTGAATTATACAGACAAGACAGCAACAGAAGCTGCAGTCCACATTCTGTACATTTTTTCAGCAAAGCACGTAGTTATTTACTTCTAATGGTTATGAGTAATATTTAAAGTTTGATGTATAATTTAAGTGCATAACATACAAAGCAGATACCATACCGCAAACTCGAAATATCACGCTAGACACAGACAACCACAAATTCCACCAGTTTTTCTATAGTACAGAGTGACGTGAATCAGCACTTCCAATAAAAAAGCATAATTTTTTTTTGAGGATGAAGCCCACACAGGTCTAATAGCAGCTTATAGAGCCCAAATAGATCCAGAGCGATCTCCAATAGTCAAGTAAATCTACAGATTCGTTTTCCGTTACTTTCTCAAATTCACTTAATAGGAATATATTCACATTTAGTAGTACTTCAGTATATGAGAATTCACTTAAGAGTATATCATTTTGAGTACGATTGATGGCTTTTGTGTTCATATGCTTCGGGCTTCACTAAGCTTTTTTTTTGCCGGATGATGATGGCCACATGAGTTTATGCGTGGGTAATGAAGTGAATAAGGTGAAAACATCCAAGTCTGAACGGGATTCAAACCGCAGCCAGTCAGAGTCTTATCTAATCAGAGATAAGCGCCCCAACTGACTGAACCACCAAGGCCGTCACATATATCAAGTTTACATAAACCAAACCAGAGACCAGAGTTCAACTCAAAATACTACTCAATTAGAAAAATAATTCTTCATTTTGACAAATGCCTGGACCTAGACGACTACTTGTACTTTTTCAGCAATGAAATCCATGAGGTGTACGATTCATACGCCAAATTTACATTCAAAACCATAGAACAGACTTCAAACGCGTAATATTACTCTAGACCTAGACAACCTCTGGTCCTTTTGACAGTTTTTCCAACAATCAAGTCTATTAATTTATTAATTGTTCTCAAACGTAAAAGAAAAGCAGCAGATACAAGTATTTTTGCAACTGAGACGTTTTTGGGTTAGCGAGTGGTTGGACCACTATTTCATTCATTTTCTTTCTTGGACCACTATTCCATTCAACTTTGGCAAATCGAACTGGAGCGAAATGTGCGCGAATCACAGTCTTCTATCTTCCACAGACGAAAAGAACAGTATACCTATACAGAATAGAATGAGTAGAAGGACCGGCGGTAACGTAGACATCGTAGGCACAGCAACAGCTCGTGGGCAAGGCGAGGCTCTATCATACAGCAACACCCGGAAACAGTCGCAGCTGTTACATCATGTTCCGCGATCTGCAACGCGACACCGCCAAGACACGGAGAACAAAGAAAACGATTGATGCAACAATGCAACCTTCGTTTCACCATAAAAGGCCAGCACCCGGCCACGGTGTGTGTGTGAATCAGTGTCACCAAACGAAACATCTTTGCAATCATGAAGTCAAACGCCTACGGGCATCTCGTGGCGAAACGACGACATCTTCAGGTTGGATCGACCTGAACACATGCAACGACAACCCACGAACGCTGGATGCTGGACCCAACAGCTGTTCCCCAACGTCCCACAGCTCAATATAAGGAGCCGGTTCAACTTGGAGCCGTAAATGTTATACAGCTTGGTGGTTCCTTTGTGGGTGACTGCTCGGTTGTTTCAAAATGAAACTACAACAAATAAATACCGTACATTGGCTACATTACTGTCAATGAGTTTGGAACAAAACATGGTTCAAATGGTGAGGTGGAACTACCAGTAAGGGTCCCCCATCAATAAAAGCCTGCATATTATATTTTTCCGTATCACCCACTTTTGTGGAAAGTTAATTTTATAGCATATTCTGGATGATTTTCGATTGCTGACTGCTCAGTTTTTTCAACAGGATGTTACAACAAATAAATACCGTACATTGGCTACGTTATTGTCAATGAGTTTGGAACATAACATGGTTCAAATGGTGAGGTGGAACTACCTAAGGGTCTCCCCATCAATAAAAGCCTGCTTATTAAAAATGCTTATTATATTTTTTCCGTATCACCCACTTTTGTGGAAAGTTAATTTTATAGCATATTCTGGATGATTTTCGATTGCTGACTGCTCAGTTTTCTCAACAGTTACAACAAATAAATACCGTACATTGACTACGTTACTGTCAATGAATTTGGAACATAGCATGGTTCAAACGTTAAGGTGGAACAACCAGTAAGGGCCAGTAACAGTAACACCAATAAAAGCCTGCTTATTAAAAATGCTCATTATATTTTTTCCGTACCACCCACTTTTATAGATGTTCCTTGCGCTTTCACCAATACTCTCTCATTCTCTCCGATGTTGCCTTTCTCCTCTCCTCGAAAACCTTTTCGGAAGATTTTTCTTGAAATCTTCTATTTTCATCCTTCAGCATCTTTCTCAGATTTGTAGTATTCTTGATTTTATTTTCAGTAATATCTAGTTCATTCAAGTCAAGTTGTACTTGTTTTAAACTAGTTACATTTTGTATTTCTTATTCTGAAGACTTCAAATTTGCTCAGTATGACGATTTCCCTTCATTCTGAAGATTTGGGCGTAAAAACTTATTCTTTTTTTAACAGCATCCGAAAGCCGTTCTATTTTCTGATGAATAATCTTATTTAAAATCAAATGCACTACATTACATTAATATTATTATGACAAAAAATTAAATGATTCATAAATTGTCTTCCGGTAGGAAGATGCGGAGTGCTGAGCTTATTTAACACTCGACAAAAATGCCAGTTCAGGTCTACTGAATATGGCAAGTTAATGGCACTATAGATCTTGAAGTTTTCAGTGATTAATTTAAAAGCAGCATTTATTTCCGACATTCAAGCGAAACTTTTCTATAAAACATTTAAAAAATACACTGCTAGCTGGCTGGTTAGTCGATTTTAATCTGTGTTTTTTATATCATTGTGAAGTGGATGTATGTAGTTATAATAAATAAATGTACAGTGCATCTATTTCAGTCACTTGTCAATAAAATTATTATAAAACCTGCCCCGTACAATTTCAGTTGCGGTACTGATGGTGCTATAAATCACCTTTTTGACAAGAGACAACTCACAATAATCATTTAGCTTGATTGAAATAAATAATGATCAGGGTTTAGCGCATTTAGGGGGTATTTAATGAAAAACACAAGAATCCTAACAAATATAACATTGAAGATACCTTCATATCCGGATTTAGATTTAAAAATAGAATGATTATCTATTCTGTGATGTTTTCCATGACGAAATACTTAATAAACAATCTATTATCAAAACTGACACTGTATTTCACTTGTAAATAATGTTAGATGAAATACAATCAGCACAGTGCTGATTTAATGTTAAAGTGAAATACAGTGTCAGTTTTGATAATAGATTGATTATCTATTACTTGACTTGACAATAATTTGATGCCCGAGCAACTTGTTCAATCAAGGATAATGAAACATATTTTCAAGAGAATTGGGAGTAATATCAGAACCGAGAAATTTTCCTCCCCAATAAAAGAACATGAAATTGAACAAATAAAAGAACATAAAACTGGAAATTATTTTTTCAAATGAAAAAATGAAGTTCCACATTTTAAGGACTAACAAAAGATTATATTCAATGTTTTTTTTTTAATTTTTATTTTGTTCTATTCAAACGCTTCAGAATTTAGTTCTACACATTTACTTCTACTTGCACTCTATAGTGATAGTAGAAATAATTTAGAATCCGCCTTTCAATCGTTGAGCTCGTAATTAGCCTGTAGTTCCGCAAAGGAAATCATGAATAAAAGCGATGAGTCTCCAACTAATTGGTGTTCATATACGGGCAAAGTGTTAGCGTGTTTTGCTAAATCATCTGCAATTTTATTTAGGCCAGATATCGATTACAATAAGTGAACTACAATGAAGACTACTCATCAGTTGAAATCACTTGCGATACATCAGATACATTGAAATATAAAAGAGAAATGATTATTAGTGAAAGAATACAGAAAGAAAAGTGCTGATTTTATAAAGAATTTATCAAAAATTGAAAAAATAAAATAAGGCAAACGAAAAGTGTAGAGAAATTGGTTTCTAGAAGTTCCCAATACAGTGAAATTATGTATTTAGTGGGATATTCTAAAACAAGTTATTTCTAAAGGGGTTTAAGAACATCAGAATATTTTTAAAAACCCCCATTTAAAAAATAGTCAATTGATTTAAGAATTTCTTTCAGAATAAAAATAATTGTTCAGATAATTCTAAGTTAACTATGTATGAATAATTATTTTATATGGTAACTATCAATATGATATTGTGTTGAACTGACTTGTTTCATACTCTAGTAAGAATGACTAAAGTTTACATAAAGTATTTTTTTTAAATAATGTTAATGTTATCTCCAGATTATTGTTCAATTAGGAATATATTTATTTATTCATTTGATACAAACATTCTTTGAAGGCAACAGGTAATATACTCAAAACTGCCTCCTCAAAATAAATACAAAATTCTAAATCGAGTAAATCACAAGCAAACTTGAAGAAATTAAAAAAAACCTACTAAATACAAATATAAAGAAAAAAACGTGATTAAGAAGTTCTTATTCAAAACATTACTGAACTATTGTGAGAAAATGAAAAGAATGAACATGATGATGGAAGTGGGATAGGAAAATATGCATGAAAGGAAAACAGGGAGAGAGCACAGCACAGTAAGAAAACTATTGGAAACCTAGACTTCAAAATATTGAACTGAGATGGACATCCTGCCCGAAAACACGTTCTGCCTCAAGTAAGAAAGACAAATTCCAGTTCCTTATTAATTTTAAGCAATTCTGCACATCTAAGTGAAAATATTGACTATTCCTCTCGCAGTTCGTCATGGATCAACAAATACTAAGACAAAATATTTATAATACTTTCAACCTGATACTTTGTTCCTCAATCCACCCTGTCAGAAACTAATCTGTTTTGGTTTTCCCGCAGAAATCTACTTTCTGCATAGGAGGACAACACAACTAATGTAGAAAGTCCATAAGTTGCACGCACGCACAAATGCATAACAGCCTTCAACTTCAATCTGTTATTATTGTCTCTTATTGACCTGCATTGCATTGTATCGTTGACTCTTTAACCTCCCGAATAGAGCAACAGCCCTCTCAATGCTCAACCATGTGATTTGGACCGGCCCGAGTAAGCCTGAATCTATATTATTATATACTACAGTAATCCTATATCTACATACGGTATAAAATACTATGTAGGCCTATATATATAGGGGTGTCAGTAAAACCCTCCACTCAACACCCACAAAAAGACAAGAATTCAGTCAAGACCCACACAAGCTTTCCCGGACGATACCACTTTTCAGACCAGTTGAATTTTTTATAACGAACTCTTTCTTCGTCTATACTTGACACACCGTTTACTTAAAACCATCCTTGAGGTGCATTACTGTCACGCAACTATGTAGAGTACATTCAGCCATTAAAAAGGAGCACATAGCGTACCGATAGATATGAGTAAAAGAGAGAGTTCATTACATGAACGTATATGAGGCATTCGTTCTTTCGTATGGTGTGATAATTATTGTTTTACAATATCTGGCACAAAAAGCATTAGATTGCATGTCCTTGTCAGCCAAAGATGAAAAATCGAGAGAATAAACTCAGTAAAAGGTGTCTTCACAATTTCTTCAACGTTCATTTAATATTAATACAACAAGCGAGACCTATTCTCTTGTGATAGCCGTGAGCCGTAGCTGGTATCTGTTCAATCAGATAGAGAAAAGTTGCGTTCTCCTGGGCTCTCTTAGTAAGGGTGACCGATTAGATTGGCCAGCAAAAAGACACTGTTCTTTGCTGTAAAATCACTTTCCTGTGGTTCGGAACCCACCTAAAACTGTAGATCCAACTCATCAATCACCATCATCCAGCTCATTACCCACGCACAGGTCTCAGACCTATGTGGGCTTCAACCTCAAAAAAAGGAACTGAATTTGCTTTGGAAAATTTACTCATGTTCACTTCTGTATGACCTTCTTTATAACCAAGTGTGAAAATGAGTTGAATTATTAGAAGTATTGAAAATTGTCAATTCTGTGGAACATAATAAACACCCCAATGTAAGGCGTGCAAGGCCTTGACCTAATTCAAATAATTAATAGAAAAAATATATAGATTACAAAGGTTTATGAAGGAAGATATAGCCTACTGTTACAATTGAATTTGAAAATGCCTGGATTTGATTCCATCCTGATATTGAATTGAATACAGTAACTGCCTTTATTTAAACCTTGGAGGGCGAAGTTAAGGCGCAGTCGGCCCTCTCCACCACTTAACCCTCCCATACAACTCTAATTCATCAATACATATCCTAGAAATAAAACAAAACTAAAACAAATCCTTCTATAAGAAGGAAAACAAAACATGTGCCATCTCTCAATGAAAGAGAGAAAAAAGATATAGGTATGTAACCAACAATTATTTCTTAAAACGGACATATTGGCATACAATTGGCTGTCGTTCAATTTATTGAAAACTAGAACCATTACCCTCGATCCATAATATTAAAGTAAGTGCATATAGAATAGCTTACAATGAATATTTGTGGCAATTCAAACTTATTGAATATAACCTAAAATATATATGTGGTGTTTTCCGTAACACACTATTTGGGAACAATTTATAATTAAAACTGACATTGCATTTCTAGTTAAATATTATTTTTATTCACTAAAACTGGAAGGATGCATTTCGCTTCTGAGAAGAACCTTCATCAGCTAATCACCAGAGGTGATGTTCTGTTGAGTGGCAATAATCTATTTGAAAACTGCGTTGGGATTTGACATGTGTCTGATTATTGAGTATGTTTGTTCTGTCTTGTTCATGGTGTTTGAATATTTCACATTGCTCAAATGTTTATTTACTTTGAGACTTTTTTAAGACCTGGAGAATTTCTAAATGAGTTTTGATGTTTTTGTATTAATCTCCAGTGTTGGGTAGCTGGTCTGCAAACGTTGCGTCAGCGTTGGAGTATTTGAGCTGAGTAATTCTCAATCATTTGCTATTCGATTCCATAGTGGAATGATACATTCCACCATGTATCATTCCACCATGATTCGATTCTACACATTTCGGTAGACAGTTATCTAGAATACTATAACTTGATTATTTTTATAAAACCGCATTAAATTAAAACTACAAAATTTAATCAATTCTCACTTGATAAAAGGAAAATGAATGTTTATTGAACCGGACTATACAGCTATATATTCAAAGAACAATACTCAATTCAAAGAATTAGTTGATTAATTGACTGCATTTTTCCTTACAACGAAGAAAACAATAAGATCATAATTTGATAACGAGGTGAAGAGCAACTAACAGCAATACAAAAACATCCAATAGCGTGCTGTAGGTTCACATTTTATTAAAATAATGAATCAGCTAGTCTACTTCATTTATTATCCTTACTTATTATGTGTATCGATCTCTTTTAGGGCTTGTCTGTTGCACTTTATGTATATTAAAAATAAAACATTAAATAATAAACATTAAAGAATAAAACATTAACTTCAAGTCACTTTTGAACTGATGTCAAACTGAATAATTTCCTGGATTTCTTGTTCCATGACGAACTGCGTTGTTAATAAACTTTCTAAGTGAATTACGACTTGCATTCAAATTTTTAAGCAGTAAAATACTACTTATTCTTAATAAAAATTTGACTGCAAATCGTTGAATTTACTTGAAAACTGAATATTTATAGCGTTTACACTAAACTTAATAGACAAAACAGCGAAACAATAGCGAGCATTGTGGATCTGTCGTTAAAGAAAAAACGTTAAGATGGGTTTTAAATTTCTACTTGGTAGATAAATTCTTTATAGATAACAGTAGAACTTCAATGACCTGTCTCATAAACTCTCCAATGTCGATAACATTGTATGATAAGAAAATGTTCAAATAATTTAGAACGAAATGGAGCGGATTGGAGTTTTGAAAGTGAGCAATAAATATCATGCAGCAAAGACTTATCGCTATGCTTTGAAATGAGTCAATATTCTATAACATAGGTAATGAAAAGTAGCAAGTACGATAGTTGATATTAAAATTTCTTGTGTAGAAATCAAAAGATGAAATTATGATTCATCATGAAAACAGAATGAGAATATGAATTATGAGTATAATATTCTTATCAGTTCATAAGATGAGAAACTATTTTACAAAACTATAAATGCATCACAACTGTATTTTAGCAACAAAAACTACAGTGTCCTGTAGCGGATGACATCAATAGGCTAATTCTTAGCGCATGGTGTAGTTTTTACATTGAAGTTTAACTTTATATCAATGGAAAATTATTTAAAAACTTTTGGCCGAACTCTTTGATCCATGATAATCTTATATTGCTGAAATTTTCAACGCAAATACGAAATAAAGTAAACATACCAATTATCGGCCACTTAAACTTCTAACCTCAAAAATAAGCGTCTGCTTCAATTCTTCAACATCTGATTAATACTAAAATATTCATTGGTTTCTTGGCTATCTAAAAATCATGTCAAGTTTGCATACCGTAAATAAATTAAGGATTCAGTATTAAATTTATTGGGTGCTCGATATTAGGAAAGTTAAACATTATGAACATGAGTTGAAAAGTAAGTACAGTATCAAGATAAATGTCTGAATGTTTTCTTCGTTACAAATGGTGAGAATAAGTTAAGAGAACATCGACATTCACTTTAATAACGTTAGATAATATCTTGGACATATTATCTAAGATATAAATAATGGAACCTAAGCATAAGTCAAACTCGTGTCAACCCTGTTATGTCCTCACAACTGTATTTTTCCCATACAGATTTATGTTGTCAACGAATAACATCTGTGGGTAATTGATTATGAAAATAAAAATATTCCAATGACATAAGTTATTTTAATTCACACGGATATAAATTTCACACAAAAACATAAATTGAATATGTCTGGAATGACTGCTCAGGGGCCAAAATACCACAAAATCCTGGAGTATGGCTTAAACCACGTTAAATTGTTGAGGAAGACATAAATAATGAAATTATGAAATAATTCATAGTTGGACAGATTTGTCCTTAACCGTCCGATAATTGGAAGGTTTATCTTATATGAAAGCTCAGAAACTGTGCTACTCTGTTCCTATTGTTTAAAGATAATTAAATTCATCAGAGATTTTGAAAAGGTGAGTAACCTTCATTGCTCCTAACCTTGAAGAACAAATAATTTTTCGGTTACCTACCTAGCTAATAATTCTTATCAGGCTACTACTAACACCAATTTTTTTTCATTTATGTCTACATCGTATAATGATAGGAGATACTCTTAACCAGAAGAATGATACGTTATAAGGCAACTTAAAAAAATAATGGAAAGTAGTAATTAGTAGCTTATCAGCTTAATATCTTTCTAACCTAACATATTCAACCATTACACATGTTATTAAAACAAGAATAATACGGTATATATTTCCCAAAAATGCATCTTGAATCTTGCAGAATTTGTAGGAATTATATTGACAATAAATTAATTGTTAAGTGATAGCTTTCTTTATTTAAGCAATAGAAGTTTGTAATCACATTTCCTAGGTTACCACAATCTTTTACAGGTGTTTACCTTTATAATTCACAAGTTCATGCGGTATTTTAAACAAATTATAAGAATAAAATAGTGTTAATTACCTTTGTTTTTGTAACAATGTGTGTGGCGAGCTTGACAATAGCAAAATTGCCCTTTCCTATAGTTTTATCAAGTTCATAATAACCAACACGCACTAAACGTTCTACAGGAAAGTGCTGTATTCCAGACATTCCCGTATTCACTTTATCCATGACCACCGCCATTTCACAAATAATAAGCCTATCTTTCCTCCATTTGTCGTGATTTCTAAATTGTCAACACTACTTAACACATCCGATGAGGAATCCGGACACCAAACTCACGGAACTATCACCGTTCGCCGAACTGATTGACAGAACAACCAAAACAACCTGCCTGCTCACTCGCAGATGGACAAATAAACAACACTCAGCTGGTTCGTTTACAACTGAGCCGCCTACAGCAGCACTAGTATCACTATGTTTCCCGCTCTTTTTTTTTAAATCCACCTTCATAGACTACTATAATACATAGAAGTAAAATTAAATGGGGAATGTGACTTTTAAAATCATATCTTAAATAAAACAATCGATGAATTTAGCCATTGTTAACGGATTCTATTCGCTATCATTATAAATTGAATTTAGAAGAATACTAAAAATATCCTACCTTTGAAATTGATCATAGGCACACTTTCTCAAATTTAGAGGGTTAACCCTTTAAACGAATTTTTATATTTTTTTAGAAACAAGACTAACATTATTGGATAAAGAGCAATAATTTATTCAATTTTAACCACCATGGTATAATAGGAAGCATCACACTGCCTGTTCGGAACCTTCCTACCAATGATGCATTTCTTTCTCTCTGAGGATGAAGCCCACATAGGTCTGAGACCTGTGCGTGGGTAATGAGTTGGACCTACAGTTTTAGGTGGGTTCCGAACAACCGGGAAGTGATTTTACAGCAGAGAACGGTTCATTGTTCTTTATTTTCCTTTGGTGTTGTTAAGCCTCTTCAATAAATGTTGAATTTGATTTCTTTTTCTCTATTGTTTGAGATTTTTGTGTTTGCTGGATATATTATTTGTAATGTTTGGACCTGATAAAATTCATGTCTGGACGGCATTCAGGTAAAATTAAATTCATCTCATAATTCATTAAGTAGCCCGTTCCCACTTTCCAATAGATTATAGATTTATTATTTTTTTAATCGATAATATTAACCATATCCAAGCGAAAATGCGAGTCGTCTGCTTGGTAGATAGCTTGGCTTGCACAGAGGGTTTCGACGGACGCACAGTCGCGAACAAGCAACACCTTCTAGACTCTTATAGATATCGTACCTTCAGAATATCTAAGTTACGTGTTTGGAACAAGGCAGGTTCTATTCTCACATTATCAGAAGTTGAGCAAGCCAGGGAAAGCCATGGGTCGTTTGAGGTGCATGAAAAGTTTTGGTCTCTTTTCTCGAAGAAATGAACCTTCTAGAACAAGTTTATATTGCATAAGAAAAAATTATTTATTTTATCGTAGCTCAAATCTCTATACCTACATAGCCGTGTCGTAGAAGGTATCTGTTTAAACAGAAATAAGCTACGAAACTCCTGGGCGCTCTTTGTGAGGGTGACCGATTTGATTGGCCAGCAAAGATGACTGTCGTAAAATCACTTCCCGGTGGTTCGGAACCCACCTAAAACTGTAGGTTTCTCTTAATCACCATCATCCAATTCATTACCCACTTACAGGTCTGAGACCTGTGGGCTTCATCCTAAAAAAAATCGACACTTATCATTGGATTTTCTAATATAAATTCTAGATGCCAAAACTTTGAATGCATTTATATTCGGGATCTTTTAAATTTACCTAGCTTGGCATATTTGTCAGTTAATTAAAACACAAATTAGATTTGTTACCTTTTGGCATACTGCACTAAATTCATTTTCAAAGCCAAATTCATGAGACTGATGATCTTGTCAACTTACTGTATTTTCAAAGTTTTTTTTGGAATGGCGATTATTAAACTATTGCATTTTTATCTAATTACAACACAGAATAAGTATACCGTAGTCCAATTAACACTAAATAGTCGATGAAAATATCTTCTCGACAATAGCTGAAATTTCAATAGTTTGATAGTTACAAGCCAAAGAAATTTGAAAAAACGTTTTAGCTGAAGGCTGCTTCGTGTAGTTTACTTTTACTTTAGACCGCATTAAAAAATAAGATTCAGTAGTCACAAAATTTCAGCTTCTTTTTCATGAGGTATTCTATAATATTCTACACATTCAATTTTATTTAATAAATTCACAAGTCTACATATCCTCATTGTGTTCTTTGTCTAACAGTAGAGAATATGAAAACATGGTTCATTTCATGGGTAGGTGTAAGGTATTGGGAGGGATAAGAAAGACATGGTTTGGTTGCTCACATATGAATGAAGACAATAATAGATTATATGAATGGTAGAGATTGGAATCGCCTTGTTGGCTATCTTAGGGATGCTCTTCATTACAGACAGTGGTTGGTGAGCGAGTTCAATACTTAGTATTTGTTAATAAGGCTGTTTCTTGTAAAAAGTATTGTACGTTTTTCTAATATGAATTATAAGTAATTAATTACAGTATAAGCTTATATCATCATGTGAGTTTTCAGCTTTGCTTGATTTATCAGATTATATTCATTGGTTTTTCTCTCTTGGCTTTTTTTTATGTCTTAGTAAATGTTCTAATGAAAAATATCAAGCATAGCTTAATATTAATTTATGAATGCAAGTGCGTGTGTGAGATGAATCTATTAAGTTACTTAATATAAACTTAAAAAACACTTTTAAATGGAAATTGACTCACGTTATGGCGTGACGGCCGTTTCGCTCTGTTGTCTAGAGCATCGTCAGACGACCCACAGTACACTGACTTCAAGTCTGACGATGCTCTAGACAACAGAGCGAAACGGCCGTCACGCCATAACGTGAGTCAATTTCCATTTAAAAGTGTTTTTTAAGTTTATATTACATATTAGTGGAAACAAGATGGATCTTCAACATCATATTAAGTTACTCTATTAAGTTTCATCTTTCTTTTAAAAGGAATTTCAATGTTTTTTTCGTCAATGGGGCGATTATCTGTACTGTCTAATTATCAAGTATCGTTTCATTTGGAAGTGATAGATTAGATAGTATTCTGCAGACATTAAATATTTTTTGTTATCAACTCGACTGACGGTCTCGGCCAAGTCTACAATGATTTCTATTGAAAGGACATTATTCATTTCAATTGTTGATTTCATGTACAGTACTCTTCTTTTGAATGACATGATTTGTTTGTATTGTTTATAATAAATCAGCTTTCTATTCTATATTCCTCATTGCAGAATTAGCCTAGTGTGATTTGGCAGTAGCTAGTACATAAAAAATGAACACAATAATAATGAAATTAGGATAGACGAGAATAATTCAATAGAACACTAAACATAATTCAAACAACTAAACATCTTTATTTAAAATAGCTGCTATCCATTTACTGATCACTGATAAAGGTTTGATAAAATTCGAACATTTTCCATTCAATGGAATGTTGAGGTGGGTTGAGGGTTTCCATAAAAATAATGATAATCTGGACAAATAATCTGACACAATTTTGCTAACTGTGCATATTATACACTGTACATTAATTATGGAGGGATGACACTGATACAAACAACATCAACGTTTTTGTGTTTCTATTGCATCGTTTTCGATTGTATTCATTTTGCTCCTGCGTTTACTCTGCTATTTCTAGATGATGATTGACGAGGAACCAGGCCGAACGTGCATTAACTGCAGCAAAACGCACCAGTCGCTTTCTGTCATCCAGGCAAGGATGAAGTTCTGTCGTAACCTACAACATTTCATTGAAATACCAAATTTTAATACTGATACTAACTACTGAAAACATCAAATAAACTACAAGCCATAACAAATATTTGAATGATTGATGAGATTATTTAAAACAATATTTCAATATGGATTTTTTTTTGTTCATGACCACATGAGTCGCTACTTGAGCATGGGTAATTTATTTTATTTATTTAATGTACAAAGACTTATTGAAGTATTTTAAGCCCAATGAGATGTATCAAACAAAATATGCCAGGCTAAACGGGAAACAAAGCTGTGATTGCAGGAGTGGCTTCCTTTTTCCTCTTATAGTCCTACTTCTATCCTGTTTTATTTACCTCTGTTGTCTCAGTAAGTTTTTTCTGTCAAAATCAACTATCACTATAATTTTTGCATGTAAGGAGATGCTTGACCATTCCAACCGTGGGCTTCGTAGGTCTGACAAGCGGTTTATGACTGTTCCCCACATCCGTAGGGTACACAATCAGTCCAGTTCCAACATCCGAATCGTTCGCCCTTAGGAATGAGCCCAAAATAACTTTCTGTTTTTGGCCTTAATGAAATGACACTCTTTTCACATGTCAAGATTGATCTTAGGTTAAAAAGCAGTGTTGGGCGCAACCCATCAACAAGCACCCATCATCACGAGCACATTACAGAGTAGCCTGGTTCTAGCCGGTGTAGCTCCACTAGTAGATCTCGGTCCTCGGTCCATTCGTCCCCCTCCTTTGCAGCTACATTAAATCCAGCTGGTGCTGAAAACTCTACTCCATATATTGCTTTTGCAGCAGTATAAAGGAGGACAACATCAGGCTTAGTAGCAGTTAGAAGCCTGAATCATGAATAATATTCTAGTTTATTCAGCACTTCTCATTCTCCAAAACGGATTCAATGTGCCCCGCGGCATAAAGCAGCATTGGCGTACTGTCTATACCATGAGTGCCTTAAATGACAGTAGAGCGCTCGCAGGGCAGCATTAACCTGATGAATGTAGCCTAGAAGTAAGATATGCATGTTCTGTATAGGTTCTAATGCAAAAGAGGTATCAGCAGTGGAATATTTTAAAAACTCTCTGACTATTGCTATTGTGTTCAGGATTACAGACCTTTGTAACTGTGTATGTCTCAGGTGGCAGCTTTAGCAAGGTTATGATGTAATCTCTTTAGAATGATTCCAGTGCATGAGATGATAAGGGACTATATGTATCTCTACCTGCTTCCTCAACAGCTTAATGTTCTCTATCAAAGACTGGATTGTAAATGTAGATTGCACTTCACAATCCATGTTGCCTACAAATTATGGGAATTGCAATACCTATTACATATGTTTTGGCAGCAACCTTATCAGTAAATGCAATATCTGGCCCATTACTGGGACCTGTTTTGTCAGTACAGTTTCAATATACCCTGTGACTACTTGATTCAAGGACATTCTTGAGCATCTGAGCTAATTTTTGATGAATTATTCCTGCCTCTGCAGTCCGCAGGACTGCACCCTACCATGATATGCTGTTGCTTCACAGGCTTGGTGATACCTCCTACAGTTGTCATTCATGATTTCATTTTTCAATGTACTTTTTGCAAATTTTTTGACACAACCTGAAAACACATCCTTCATGTCTAGCATGAATCTCGTAAGCTTGAGCTTTAGGGAAGTGATAGCCGCGAGCCGTAGCAGGTATCTGTTCAATCAGATAGATAAGCTGCGTTCTCGTAGGTCCCGTTTGTAACGGTGACCGATTAGATTGGCCAGCAAAAAAGACACTGTTCTCTGCTGAAAATCACTTCCCGGTGGTTCGGAACCCACCTAAAACTGTAGGTCCAACTCATAAATCACCATCATCCAACTCATTACCCACGCACAGGTCTCAGACCTATGTGGGCTTCATCCTAAAAAAAAAAAAAAAAAAAAAAAAAAAACCATTCATTTGACGCCACCTCATCCAAAAAGCCTTTGATTGGCAGCCATGGAGCGTTTTCCCAACCATTCCTCACATTTCCTCCTCTGATAATGTGAATTAGTCAGGATGTCATTTGTCTCCTGTGCCTATTAAGTGGAGTATAAGCTTTATCAGCCTGCCTCATAACTCCGTGCAAAGGTGATTGCTTATTTTGAAAATATGATTGAAGCACCACAGCTTGTTTATCATGAAGTCTGATAACATCAACCAGACCCCTGACACCCTAATGACGAAGAAGGGTCAGTCTTTCCACAGCTGACCTTGGATGAAGGATGAGTTATTATTCTTATAAGAACATGTGTAGGCCAGCACAGGAATGGCGTAGGTATCCAGTACCTTAGTATTATTATTAGACATAAAACTCCCAAAGTGGAAGACGCTGAGTAAAGATGGTTCATTTTTTGGACTTGTTCTTCTTGTTTGCCCATCAGCTTTTAATTTTTTGTGCGTATTGAGCTTTTCTCTCTTCACTCTATCTTGTTCCAACTCTTGGAGGTTTTGTCTCAGGTATAACTTCCCATTTATAAAGTTTTATTCTGAAGTTTTTTCTATAGTAAATTTCTTTGTTCGTTATTTTGGCCAGTACTAGGTCTTTTTCAACATTTCGTATCCATTCTCCTCCATTGACAAGTGATGCTACATAGTTTACAATTCTCTTTGTTAGGCTATTGTCTGGAAGCCTCATGATGTGACCATAAAATTTAATATAAATAAAGGTTTAAATACCTGCGTTTTGATATCCAATAAACTACTTGTTCACTACCGGTTTCAACCCTCCTATGGGGTCATCATCAGGTGGTTGTGGACGTTATTATATCATTGCCGATTTATTATATAACGTCCACAACCACCTGATGATGACCCCATAGGAGGGTTGAAACCGGTAGTGAACAAGTAGTTTATTGGATATCAAAACGCAGGTATTTAAACCTTTATTTATATTTATACTGGTATCCGGAGGCCAAAGAATTCATAAAATTTAAGTCATCTTTTCTCATATCTGTCTCTATATTAGAATATTCTTAAACTTTAAACGTTCTCTGTAATCTATCCATTTTCGGTACGCCTTGGTCCAAGGATTTTCCTAACTATTTTTCTTTCTTCCTTCTTTAGATTTTCCATACCATTTTCCTGTTAAGGGACAGGGTCTCGCTGGCATATAAAATTGCTGGTTTAATCACTGTATTGTAATGTCTAAACTTTTGTATAAATAGATAAACATTTATTTTTATATATTGCACCATTATTACTATTATTATCATCATCCTTTATTACTTACTATATGTAACTTAATTCAAAACTATTTGGGTCGTGTTTCAAGAATGAACGAATTTATTTTGAACTTCACCGTTTTACATAAATGCATCACTTGGATTTCCATTGTTAAATACGATATAATTTCATTTCATACGATTCAACTGCAAGATCATATCATTAGTGAATAAGATCTATTTTCTTAAGAAATTTGAAAATTAAATTCTTGAAAGTTTGAAAAAATATGTCACTTACATCTTCAACATACGGAACGATTTGAACAGGTGGATAGCTGGCATAGAACTTTAAGCATTCCAGTGCTCCTATCCTAACTTTCTGTAAAAGAAAATAAAAGAAACTAGTTATGTAAGATGTCTTCTGTAATTAATCTGAGTTTCAATGATACTATAATTAAAGGGGAAGGGAGATGATTTTCATGTGGCCATATAAATAAAGATTTATTTTGTATCTTAATATACACGCCAAATTCAGAGATTGATTAAAAAATCTGAGCGGCAGGAGTGCACACATAAATCAAAGTTTTTCAGCTCATTTATGGATTGAAAATCACACTTAAGTCACAAGTTGCACATCTGCATTGCATGGTCATGAACAAACAATTTGCATTATAGAAGAGTTCAACAAAATTGTGGTCAACCTTTGACCAAAAAACCCAATTACGTATCCACATTTTATGAATCGTTTTTACCCCATGTTATTAAATTAGGAGATTGGAATAAATTGCGCAGTTGTAAAAAACAACTGCCTGCGGTGACAAAACAACTGACTGCTAGCGACAGACTTGTAGACTAGCATGGTCAGTGTTGCCAATTCGTAAGTTGATGTTGACGTTTCTCTACTATCAGCTGCTGGCATAGTCCCATATCTGGCAACACCACTATTTCTTACAGCTGTCTAATTTGATGGCGTAAAGCTTAAAGTTTATACTAGACAAACATATTTTATTGGACATATGGACAAAGTAAATTACTTTCCATAGTAGACAAAATTATTGTTAAGCATTCACTGAAATGTCCAATTTCAACACTTGATCACTACAAAGATAATTATAGTTACTGCGTGCAGTTTTACATTATATTCCCAATAATTAAAAATTTTGCTGGGCTGGGAGGTCAGCAGTGTGTAGTGATATAGTGCGGTCAGTCAAGGAAACATGGTTGTTGAGAAAGGAGAGAAGTGTTGACTGGGAAATTGTTTCATAATATTGAAAACTGTTGAGTTCATGATGAGGATGATTACAGAGCCAAGTAGTGATATTTAACATTGTAAAAGTGATTTGTTATTTTGTTGCTTATTGGAATATGATCAGTCTAAAGTCAAAATCTACAACATGACTGTTTGAAATGTATAAAAAATATTATCAATTCAGAGTATAATAAAATTCAATTGTATGTAGCGAATTGATAGGGAAGTGATAGCCGTGAGCCGTAGCAGGTATCTGTTCAATCAGTTAGAGATAAGCTGCGTTCTTTTGGGCACACTTTGTAAGGGTGACCGATTAAATTGGCCAGCAAAGATGACTTTGTCGTTCTCTGCTGTAAAATCACTTCCCGGTGGTTCGGAACCCACCTAAAACTGTAGGTCCAACTCATCAATCACCATCATCCAAATCATTACCCACACACAGGTCTCAGACCCTAAGTGGGCTTCTTAAAAAATAATTGTTTCCAGTAAAAAATAAAATATATAGATGTATTTATTGAAGATAAATAATTATAATATAAACCCCATAATAATTGAGAGTAAAATATGAAACTATATTGTAGTTTCCTGTAAAATCTAGGGTATCTTTAGGTGCATACATTTTTATATTTTTGAATAACTCACCATGGAATGTGATTCTTTAGCCAACTTGATGAAACGTGGGATAAAAGTGTCGGTATAGGATAAAAGAGCTGGCTCCTTTTCAGCTAGAAGGCCAGACAGCGTATTCAAAGTGGTCAACTCCAGGTTATCTTCACCTTCATCCAAAGACTCGACTAACGGTATCATAATCTGTAGAATGGAAAATTAAATTCAGTCAAGTTAGTTACATAGTCTATGGAAAAATTTAAAAAATGAAGTTTGAGAAAGAGATAGAAGGGAAAATTGGACAGGAACAAGCAGGATTCTCGGCAGGAAAGTCAATTGTATATCATATATATACTCTGCAACAGATCATACAGAAAAAGTGTGCAAAAAACAGGTCAGTACATCTTGCTTTTGTGGACCTCAAGAAAGCCTATGGTACAGTGCCCAGAAATGGACTCTGGAAAGCAATGAAAAACCTTGATATACCTAGAAATCTCATCAATGCCACAATCCAACTTTATAAACAGAACAGGATTGGTATAAGGATAGGTAAAAATATAACACAACCATTTGAAACATCAAAAGGCTTGTTACAAGGCTGCAGCTCATCTCCAACCCTTTTCAAGATATTCTTAGAGGATACCTTGAGAACTTGGAAAAGAAAGTGCCAAGGAATGGGAATACCCGTCCGAGGAGAGCACCTTTTCACCCTCTGTTTCGCAGACGACCAGGTTGTTATTGCACAGGATGAGGATGATCTGGGATATATGATGAGGAAATTGAAAGAAGAGTACGAAAAGGCTGGTTTGGAAATAAATATGGACAAGACTGAGTATTTGCAGACAAATTGCAATTTCACGCAAAATTTGGCCATTGACTGCAATACTGAAATAAAAGGAGCCAATAAATTCAAATACTTAGGGTTCACCATCACGCAAACCGGCGATACAGAGGAGGAAATAAAAATGAGATTGGCACAGACAAGAAGTTGCATAAGGCAGTTGCACCCCGTCATATGGAGTAGGAATATTCATAAGAAAACTAAGCACAGAATATTTAATGCAATTATTAGAAGTATTATGACTTACGGTGCAGAGGTGTGGGTAACCAACAAGAAAACAAAGAGTAAAATAAGAGCTGTCGAGATGGAATATTGGAGAAGATGCTGTGCGTTGACTAGGATGGATAAGGTGAGGAATGAGGATATCAGAGGCAGAATGAGGGTGGAATTTGATATAATAAAATTCATAGAAGAAAAAAGATTGATGTGGTATGGTCATGCGAGGAGAGCTAGTGCCAGTAAGTGGATTGGAATGGTGACTGATTGGAGCCCGATTGGGCGGAGGAAGAGGGGACGACCGAGAAGGTCTTGGAGGGATGAGGTGGATGAGGCTATGGTTATGAGGAATTTGAGGGATGGTGAGTGGGAGGACAGACGGAGATGGAGGACTCGACTAAAGGAAGGAAGACAGTAAAGTACTGTAAAATCCTAAAATATATATATAAGTTAAAGTATTAAAGTGACCGAAACTCTTTTTAAAAAATGAATTTCTTTTATTTAATACAATATAACATCAAATACAAGTGTACTTGGAGAACCGTCCGCGATGCTAGCTGGATCAGAACTAATAAAAATACAATGAATTTCCTATACTATGATAATGCTTATTCTACAATAATTCGTGGGAATAGCTGATGGTCTGCAGGAAGCCACTAGATAACTCCTCCATCCCTAAAAAGAACTTCGGGGGGTGGTTGAGTAGGTGGAGCAGGTGACGACAGTCTCTTGAAGAATTTTCTGTATACTACGAAGCCAACACCCACTAGAAATGCACCATACAGTGGACAAGTCCATAAGCTTGCCGTGAAGTGGTCACTTTTGAAGACTGGTCTTAATTTATTTAATTCAATTTTATCAAAGTTCAAACTTTTAAGTTCCACGGAAAATTCTTGTTTTTGAGTCTCTTCAAAGTCTAAATTCAGCACTTCCAGGAACTTAGGGTGTCCTCTAAACTTTGTTTCATGAGCTTGTAGTTGGTTGGTCTTGTAAGTGATATTGTTATCGTTTACACTGATAAGAAATACACCTTGTAGCATAGTGTTTCTAGTCTCTTTATAGTTTTGAATTTTCAAATTTTCTTGGTACGGAAATGTCGCTAAATATTGATGAAGTTCTGGAATCCATTTTATTAGATTTTCAAGTATTCGTAGAACAGTGAATTTGCAGTTTTTCGTTGAACCATATTTCAAAATTGAAGCTTCACAGCTGAGGTCGTGATGAGACACTTCGGTGGATGAGCATAAAAATTTCTTTCCAATTATATTTTTACATTCTGTTTCTAAACCTAAAATTTCCAAGGTTTTTGACTTTGGTTCTAGCAAGTACTTGACTCTAGGTAGAATAGTTACATAATTATTTTCCTGTTTAGTTGGTATAGACATTAATTTGTAAAGGTTGAAGTCTGCTTCGTCAGTAATTGGTAGCTTAATGAAATAAGTGATTTGTTTCTTATCAATTATACAATCTACATCTAACAATCTTTCAATATCAAACATATTCTCTATTACTACAGTTACAGGCATTTTATTATTATAATATTTGGAAATTTTTGATATTTCATAGAACAGTTCTTTTGCAGAAATAATACTAGGATGAAGAGTTTTTAGTTTACAAAACGTCAAAGAGTTCTCTATATCTTGTATCAAGCCCAAGAGTATATTATACGAAATTAAAAGTTGATTAAGAATATCTCTACATTTTTCTAATTCTACATAATCGCTTAATCTACGGTTGACATACGTTAGTTTTGAAACGAGTTCCTTAAAATTATTGTCAACTATATTTAAAGTTTTGTTAAATTCATTCATAATATCCACATTCATTGAATATTGTAAAGCCATTTGTTTATCAACATTATATTGATTGTTTTTTATATCATTCAATATTTTTTCGAAATTTTGGCCATCATTTGCATCTAAGTTTCCTGTTATAGTTTTAATAATCGATCCTAGGCCATCAATTAATCCTCGTTTTGATCTAGGGACATTTGCATTGTCCACATTTAGTATTTCTAATTTTTCTTCAATTGTATCTTTAGAATGATTAATAAATCTCATAAAATTAACAATATCTCTAATTTTACTACTATTATCAGTGACATATTCAGTATTATTACTAAAATTACTAAGTCTAGAATTAACAATATTCACCACATTTTTATAGTACAAATCTAAATTATTTATTTGTCTGAAAATACCTTCGATTTCATAGTAATGTACAAACGTATGTTGAGAGCTTATCAATTTTGCTGGTCCTAGTTCAATTGGTAATATACCAACATTGTTAGTAATGTTTTTTATAACGGGGTCTGATGAGTCAGTTGCTGTGGACGCTCGAATGAACAGGAAGGACCTGGAACAGGATTTGAATTTGTATCTAATTGTGTATTTTCGGCTGCTGTATTAGCATTAATTTCATTTATTTTTCTGGGTCTCTTAATTTTTGATAAATGGATTTTTTGTCGTGTGTTATGATGTCTTGGCGTAATTTTGGCGGTCTTGAGTTCTTTATTTATTGATTGAATAGTCTCTTTATTATATTTGTTCTTGGTTTTACTTTGCTTCTGTACATTTCTAACGTAGACTTCTTTTGGAATGTCTGGTAATTCTTCTCTATCTTTGTTTCGTTCATTAATTACATTTTCTTTCCTGTTTTGGTTGAGTTCTTTAACGTGGTCAAATAATTGTTTGGTTTTCTCTTTATGATTATTTACGTATTCGTTTATAAAGTTGTTTTGGAAGTTTGCTTCTAAAATTGGATTTGATTCAATATGTCCGTATAAGATTTCGATGGGTGTCAGTCTGGTTTCTGAATGAATACTATTATTGTAAGCAATTATAGCGTATTTAACTTTGCTTTCAATTTTTTCGGATTTGAATTCTTGTCGGTTGTTGAATATTCGTATGTGTTCGATTAATGTAGAATGAAAGCGTTCGGCTAGGCCGTTAGATGGTGGATGTTGAGTACTTATCCAATGGATTTTAATCTTATGTAATTCGGTCAATTCTTTTACAAGTCCATTGTTAAATTCGCATCCATTGTCTGCTACAATTGTTTGAGGAATTCCGTGATGGGAAAAGAAAGTAAACAATTTGTCAGCTATTTCTACACTGTTACAGCTGGCTACTGGATAGCATTGTGCATATCGTGAAAAGCTGTCAATGATTGTGAGAAATTTTACTTTTTCCAAGGTTATAGTATCTATATGAATTATTTGTAGTGGTCTTACAGCTGTCGGTGTCAAGTTCATTTCTAAGTTCAGCGGATTTCTTTCATATTTCGTCTTGAGACAAATTTCACATTTATTAATAAAATTTTGAATGTAGTTTTTCATATTGGGCCAATAATATATTCTTCTTATCTTATCATACGTTTCTTGTATACCTCTGTGATTGGTTTTCCCGACATGATAATTTTCAATTGTATCCATTCTGTCATCTTCGTGTGTAACGTCCAAAACTTTAATTTTGCATCTAATGAGTAATAATTTAGAGAATTTGAAGTTTTTAGCAATGACTGAAGCGAATCTTTCGTAAAATTCGTTTTCAAAATATAAACTATATCTCACGTTTGGTACTAGGTATTCTTTCACAAATTCCACTATGTCTTTATCAAAATTATTTTCAGAGATTTCTACCATCATACGCATTTTATTATCAAATATTTTGTGAATGACAACTTTTTTGGGGTTACTTTTCACAAGTTTCAGTATGATCTGATTTTTTGCGAAATTGACTGGATCTTCTGATACAGGTATTTCAACTGAAGTGTTGCTTTCATAATTCGAATGCTGAGTATGTGAATTGTTCTCAATGAATTCGTTGTCAAATCCTAAGAAATCTGTTTCATCGTCAGCTACATTTGAATGTTCAGTAGGTGGGTTGTTATCTATGAGTTCACTGTCAAATCCTAGAAATTGAGTTTCGTTATCATCTACATTTGCAACCATTGATTGTGTCTCTTCATTATTAGATCTAAGATTTATTAAATTATCAATAGCTTCATTCACTATAGTATCAATTTCGTTTGGATTTTCGGAGTTGGTATTGTTATTATTTAGGTGAATTCTAGAAAGTGCGTCTGCGTTCTGGTTGGTTTTTCCTTTCTTGTAACATATATCGTAATCATATTCTTCTAATTTTAGTCTCCATCTTAATAATTTAGAATTTGGTTCTTTCATAGAGAATAACCATTGAAGCGGTTTGTGGTCAGTGAAAATTTTAAATTTCCTTCCATAAAGGTAGGGGCGAAAGTATTTGGTTGCCCAAACAATTGCCAAAAGTTCTTTTTCAATAGTTGAATAATTCGTTTCAGTGTCATTAAGAGTTCGACTTGCATAGGCAATTGGTAAGTCAGCTCCGTTTTTGTTTTGGCTTAGGACAGCTCCTATGGCAATATTGCTTGCATCAGTTGTAAGATTAAATTGTTTTTCAAAATCCGGATATTGAAGAATTGGTTCGTTAGTAAGAATATTTTTACAAGTTTCAAAGCATTTAATGTAATCAGCGTCTTTTATATCTATTTTAGCATTTCTTTTCAAACATTTAGTTAGAGGTTTTGTTAGGTGAGCAAAATTATTAATGAATTTTCGGTAATAGCCCAAAAGTCCTAAGAATCCTTTAATCTCTCTAGTTGTTTTTGGTATGGGGTATCTTTTTATAGCTTCGACTTTATCAGGATTTGGTTTTACTCCATTTGGGGTAACTATGTGTCCAAGGAAATTGACTTCCTTACGTAAAAATTCCGTTTTGTCAAGTTGCACTTTAAAATTCGATTGTCTTAGCCTTTCAAAAACTTGTCTTAATCGATCTATGTGTTCTTCCAAGCTAGTTGAATAAACAATAATGTCATCCAAATATACTAAACATAGTTCGTTCTGTAATCCTCGTAATATGCTATTCATAGCTTTCTGGAACGTGGGAGGACCGTTCTTTAACCCGAATGGCATACGTAGAAATTCATAATGCCCAGTGTCTGTTGAAAATGCTGTTTTTTCAATACTATCAGGGTCCATTTCGATCTGATGGAATCCGGAAAATAAATCAAGTGTTGTAAAATATTGCGCTCTTCCTAATTTGTCTAAAATATCTGTAATATTAGGAAGGGGAAATTTGTCATCTATGGTTTTAGAGTTCTTATTTTTGAAAAGTCAACTCTGTTATTTTGGAGATTGAGCAGGTTGAAATTATTACATGCATTTTGTCTATGTAATTTTTCCGCTGAAATACATGAATAGTCTGCAAGAGTTTCTACTATGAATGGCTTAGCTATAGAAATCTTCTTATTTTCTGTTGTAGGATTTAGTATAGTGCATAAAGCTTTGCTGTTGTTAACTTTAATTAAACTTTGTGGAATTTCAAGTCCTGAAATTTTTTTATAGGCCATTAAAGCTTCGCCCTGTTCCATATTTGCAATGGGAACCTCTATTATTGTTTGAGTTCGGGCTTGTATAAGAAAAGATTTTACTTGATGCATTGGTTTTTTCACTGAGTCTGGTTGTAATGATTTTTCGGCAGTGTTGAAATAATAAATTGGTAGTTTGTTTCCATTGAAAATTATGTTATTGTTGGTGAAGTCCAAATTGATGTTCAGCTTTTTCATGTTATCAATTCCTATAAGTAGGTCAAAATTTTGGTGAAAATCAAAAAGATAGAAAGTAAGTTTTGATTTTCCAAGCAGAGGAATTTTTGTACTAAATTTCTCTTTTGATACGTCATGCGCAGTTGCAACTTCAAAAGGATCTTCAATCACCTTATCTTTATAGCATTCCATACCTATTATTTTTTTTACAAACGATTTAGTACTACCAGTGTCAATTAATACTCTAAAACGTGTCTGCGGATCTATGAAATAAGGAAGCTCATTTTTGTCATCTTGCAAGTTCATTATGGAAAATGTTTTTGGGGGCTGGTATCCTCTAAAAAAGTCACAGATTCGTCTTGTTCAAAGTTTTGTTCATCTCTTTCAAAATAGTCTTTGTTTTGATCATCCAGTGTTAGTTGTTCTAAGCCATTTTCCAATTCACTTGGCATGTTTTGAAGTTCAGTGAAGTCGTTTTGTAATTCATTAATTGGTCGCCCTGTCATTTGATACAGTCTAGGTCTTTTCTGAGGACGATTATTGATAGAAGAAGTGCTCATTGGTGTTGGTTGATATTGCTGATTTAAGTTCTGTGGTCTTGGCTGATTATTATTAAAATTTTGTTGTGTTCTGTTCACATATCCTGAATTTTGTGGATTCTGAAAATTGTTTCTATTCTGATGAGATTGAAATTTAGGCGTTTGGTTGTTGTAAAATGATTGATATCTTGGAGGAGGGTTTTGTAATTGCATTGGTCGAACCGGATAGGATTTGTATTGAATTGGAGGATTCGGCAAAGTTTTTCGTGCATTAACTGTATTTTCGTGTGAATGACTAAGTTTGAATTGAAAATCATTAGTAAGCATATTGAGAGCACTGTCCAAAGAAGCTGGGTTCTTTGTACGCATGAGTGATTCAATAGGCTCTCTTAGTCCTCTTAACAAAACTCTGAGTGCCAAATTATTAACATACTGACATAGAACATCAGAGAATTTTGGTTCCTTATTAGTAAAGTAAGCTATTTGCAGGTTCAACAATTTTTGAATTCGTTCATAGAATGAGAATGGCGACTCTCCTATTTCTTGTTTCAATTCAGCCATTTCAAGATTAAGTGTGAAACAGTCTCTCTTATCCATATAACTATTTAATAGTATTTTTCTTACATCTGGCCATGCATAACTATTCGAGCTAGTGATAAGATCTACAGCTGGACCTTTAATTTTTGCAAGAATTGTTGAAAACAAATATTCATTCTGAAAATCTTCAGGGTTAGAAGTTACAAAGAATTTTGATACTAGCTTATCACAAATAGAAATAAACCTATTTAAAAGAGTAGGCTCTCCACAGAATTCCGGAATCATATCCAGATACTCTTTCTTTAGAGTAGGAGTAGTTATTGGCGTAGAAGCCGTTGAGGTCATTTTGATACTTCAAATATAATAATAAATTAATTACAATTAATTCAATAAAATACAAAAATACAATATTATTAGGCTACTCACAACATAAGAAATTTTATGCTCATCATGAAGATCTAAACGTTGAATATTTCTATATCTTTGTCTGCGATGCCAGGTAGACTTTTGTGGAAAATTCGTAGAAAAGTTCGTAGAATAACGCAGGAAAGTTTTTAGAATAATTTGGGTTCCACTGCACTTCGTCTGTTAACATTCACTGTCTTTATATCACGCAAGTTCGTCGTTTCACTGTACTTAAAAGTTTTTAATTTTTTAAATGTTTCACTCGTAAACGGTTGAAACCGAAGAACAACGATTTTTGTTTGTTCCCGAGTGTCCTACCGACTGCGCCAGTTAAAGTATTAAAGTGACCGAAACTCTTTTTAAAAAATGAATTTCTTTTATTTAATACAATATAACATCAAATACAAGTGTACTTGGAGAACCGTCCGCGATGCTAGCTGGATCAGAACTAATAAAAATACAATGAATTTCCTATACTATGATAATGCTTATTCTACAATAATTCGTGGGAATAGCTGATGGTCTGCAGGAAGCCACTAGATAACTTATATATAGTTACATAGAAACAGAATTTATAAGAATAAAAGTTATGTGACTTAAATTCAGCAAAATTAATTCAGAATTTTTACTAAAAATTATTGATTACCTTATACATCTTATAATGTTAAATGCATTTGAGCGATCATTTCCACAGCTGAATATTATTTACAGACACTGATGATATCCTATGTCAGCTATATCATGCTATTTATTATAATTTACTCACAAACGAATATAATACAGCAAAGTCCCGGTAATTACGTTGAATAGGACCAGAAGTATTTCGAAGAACTCGAATTATTTATTTATTTGCATGCAAAAATTTGAGAGTGCAACAGGCATAGCCCAAACGCACTCATGAAATAAACTTGATATATCATATAAGTATTACAAAAAAATAATTAATTTATAAAATTACATAAGAAAAACAATACCATGAAAGAAATTACAGCAGCTGAAAAAATAGTAAGAAAAAAAAACATTAAACCTTTATAAAACAATACTAGGAAAGATAACAGTTTACAATTTGAGTAAAAACATCAGGGTTAGAGAAAAAGACAAGTTTAATAGAAATACTGGGTAACAATGGATAGCAACAAGGTTATTATATACTTTTATAATTCAAGACCATCCAAATAAATTCAACACTTCAGTTGAAGATTGAAGACATTTTATTTTTGAAACAATATTTAGTCAAAGAAAAGAGCTCAATTTGACCATCACAGCAGAGGAAGTCACGAGGAATTCGATTCATTGATGAATAATAATGACCACAGTGAAAAATTGACTGATTGAAAACTCTTGTCGATTTCGATTATTGAAGGCGGGAACTCTAAAATTCAACCTTGCCAACAAATTACACGGACACCACGAGAAAAATGGGGTTTAAATTAAAACTTCAGTGTTACTAGTCTGACTAAAGCACTGGATAAATGGAAAAGAGCATTGAAATATTTCGTACAAAGATTAATAATTTCATTTCTACTTAAAAAGTCTGCCCAACGATTTTCGTTTCACCAGACGGCAGCGTTGGCTCTTGGTAGTTCGTATTCAACGGAACCTCGGATTATCGAGACTAATGTAATGCTAGAATTTTCGAAAAACATTTTATACATGCTACTAATATAATTATGTTTATTCACGCCATTTAATTTCAAGATCAAAAAATACTGTTGTCATGAAAATATCTCTCGCCATGGTTGAATTATATTACAATAGAAGTAAATTACACTGAAATAAGATAGCAACCCTATTTCATAATTTATTCCAGCAGATTTTAAAAAAATGACATTTATTAATACGCAAAATCTCACCACATACTCACAAAACACTATCAACATAGATTTACAATATCAAACCTATATATACCGAATATCTAAAACCTAGAATACCGATTTTCGAATTTACATATTAAATTTCATTCTTCTAATATGAAGCTTTTTTTTATTGCTGATGATGCCCACATGAGTCCGAGACTTGTGCGTGGGCAATGAGGTGAATTATTACACATAAATGCCTGACGGTGGAGTGGGATTCGAACCCACGACCGCTTAAACGACAGCAAGCTGAAGTTGCGACGCCCCAAACAACTGCGTTAAGCGGCACGCCGCAAAAGTAATACGTATAACTAATAAATAATTACAAAATTCATTTTTTACAATTTGAGCTAACTGGTAAAACATGGATATTTGGAATAACCTAACCTAACCTGAAAATATGGGAATACTGAATGCCTAGATAACAGGACTGACTACGAGATTTCTATGGCAGCGATTTTGTGTTTGATCAACATGCAGGATTGGCATTTCAAGTACACATGGAGGAAGTAATAAAGAAATTGATTACGCATTTTCAAAGATTTACCTGTCGAAGGCTGGGTAGTAGGACCGACTTTGGAACAGACTGAACTAGATGAGCTAGTGCAGTGAGGTAGTTGGGTTTGCAGGCACGTGAACACGTCCTACTCATTGAGGCCAGTGCTAGGGCTCTTTGGAATAGGCGTTGACGATAGAATATCCTAAAAAATAACACATTAAAATAGCTCAAATTCTTAAACTTATTTCAAGTAATTATGACTTGGCAGTTTCCGTTTTGAGCCTTAACCCAAATGGATAACTTAGAATAGTTATTTCATAGTTAAACTACTATATTATATAGGCTACTTGTTCCTTTAGTTTAATATGTTTGTTTGCTTCTTTGAGAAATTTTAGAGGTAATCATACAAGTTTCAAGAGAGCTTTTAGTAGCATATTATTCCATTGGACCTGATAGCGCGGTGCTTAGAGCACCTGCTCATCATGCTTGGGAACTTCAGTTCAAATCGAGGTATGGTAATACTCTATGGTATTGTATTTATCTTGGTATGGTATTACTCACATACAATATTGTAATACTCAGAACCGGCGCGAACTGCAACAGGAGCAGTATTTGTATGTATGCATGCAATTTATTGTTAAACTATTACCTCAACATGGAGTTACTTTTCGCTATCAAAAACAGTTTATCTTCTTCTACAATCAGTCGATAGCCATCAGCTGCCTCACGGCCTGGCTCTTTACAGTCAGCTAGTTGATCGGTAAGCTAGAAAAAACCAAAACAAGTGTTCATTTTGATCAAAAACGTTAAAACTGATCAATTTCTAACCAACTCCCATATTTTTAATTTAAGCAATGGCCATAACACAAGAAGTAAAATAATAAGACCATCGTGATGCAGCAGTTAGCGCATCTGACTGCCATCTTGAGTTCGATTCCCGATCCAGGCTTCAATTTTGCATCATCATTCACCTCATTACCAAAGCACAAGTATCAAGCTCAAGAGAGAATCATCCGCAAAGTAGATACTATATTTTTTTTAAGAATGAAGCCCACGTAAGTCTGAGACCTGTGCGTGGGTGATGAGTTGGATGACTGATGAGTTGGACCTAGTTTTAGGTGGGTTCCGATTTTACAGCAGAGAACTGAATCTTATTTGCTGGCCAATCCAATCGGTTACCCTTACTGAGAGGGCCTAGGAGAGAGTTGCTTATATAATCTGACTGAACAGATACCTGCTGCTTATTATTGCAATGTAAATTGTGTATAATGCATGAACTATTTTGTAGTTTTATGACTAACAGATTTCTAATTGTAACTATAAATTGAAATATTTCAATTTCAAAAAAGAAATAGTTCAGAAAATATCAATGATTAATTGAAAACGTTGAGAAACAAGCAGAACTTATACTGTAGAAAAATAAAACCGAAAAACAGGCGCAATATTATTCAGAAGTTTTCTCTTATTCAAGTGATACCATCTACAATTCAAAAAACTTCTCTATTGTGATTGCACTGCTTACTCTTTATGTAAATCTTATTATGATTTGAAAAAAGCCGCTTCAAAATATTGAATAAAAAATATCAATTCAGCTTAGAAATAGCCGGTGTCGTTTACCTGTCTTAAAATGCATGATATGATTTAAAAAGTCGAGTGTGTGACATTGAATTTATATCTTACCTTATCAATCCAGTAGGCCATCAACCCATGTCCTCGAAGAACCAAGGACTTGGTGACCCATGATAACAGTTTGACCGCATTTACTTTTGATTTGGTGTCTCTGGATGCAAGTTTCTGTTCTAAATGTTTGGCAGTATGTCCCAAAATAGTTGCGAGAATTTCATCTGAAGTAACAAATATATAACAGTAATTCATCAGATTTGTATTCTAACATTTGCAAAGTTATTGACATTATTTGGCGTCTAGAACCCAAAATAGTTAGATTCACATTCTTATTATTTATGGACTCTATGTTCATCATTTTAGGTTATCCTGATGGAATGTTCTATCACTATTTCATTTTTTTTTTTTTTTTTTGTTATTCATCAGAACAATGAGTTGAATACTACTGTAGTACGATTTGACCTACATTTATAGACATATTTATTATGAATTCAGCTCAAAGCTGAATACAAAATATTTAAAAAAAATTCAATATTTAATAATATATTATATTTTTAGTATGATATTTTTCAGGGTCAGGGTATTTTGGATTCAGGGTCAGCACAAATTCAACCTTACTAAAGGAGAAAAACCGATCAATCCGCATAGTGAATTTATCATATTTATTGTGAATTCGTGAATTTTTACATAATAAATACTACAATATTTTGCAACGTTAATGTACACTAGATTAGAATTAGTTTAAAAGTACAAATTTTAATTGAGAAATGATTTAAATTTACCATTTCACTTGAAAAAGTGAAAAGTTCAGGCAGCTCTGTCAAAAATTACAGGGTTCATTCTATTTTCTATAAAAAAAAATGAAAAAATATAATTTAATCTTGAAATATTTAACCTTACTATTAAGACTTTTATAATTTATGAAAAACGAAATGATCATGGAAAGTAAGAAAATGTGTTTCAATGCTTTACCTTTTTGCTGTTTATTGATCAATGTAGCCAAAAGTTCAGAAGCAGAGTCACGTATGAGTGAATCTTTCTCGGAAAAAGCAACATCGGCCAGAGAAGTTGTTAATGGCAACCAATTTTTTATTTGTACATTCGGGCGAACGTAGCCGAGTAGAGCTTGAAGAATTACTACCTGTTGAAAATTACACAACATACCACTTAATAAACTGAAGCAAACTCACAAAAGCTTGCAAGTTTTGAAAATTGAAATTAAAAAAAAAAAAAAATGCTTGTTTTTAGTACATTTGGGTTCAAATTGTGTATAACATAAAACTAGGCTATAGAATTTTAGGTTATGGACAAGTTATAGGTTAGGTTATATAATTTTAGGTTATGGTTTAGGAATAGACAAAGTCTAGACACAAATAATAAAGTTTTGAATTTCTATAATGTTGAAACAATACTTCCAACAAACTCATAACGATTCAACATGTTTCATAGTGACTGAATAAGAATGGTCTAGATATAAATTTAAATATTTTCTATGAATGTGAAAAACCAAAGCTTTCGCAGAGCGGAACTAGACTTGATTACGGCAGGGTACGGCTGTACCGCAGAGCGGGGTCATTTTTTCTCCTGACGTTCACCTCTTGTATTGTGGACAATTTGAAAGAAGTGCCTATTGTTTTGTTAAATTCAAAAATCGGAACATTACACTATTGAAACATTCTCTAATAATTATTAGAGAGGTGCATTTATCCTATAGATGACTAATATGGATGACTTGATGAAGTAACGCCCACCTAAAATTCCAAGTCAGCCATGTTTTCCATAACACGGCTCAAAAGAACTTATATTCTCAGACTTTAATATTCTATTTATCTATTACATAACCGGAATTCAAAAAGTAAATGTTGGCTTTAATTCAAAATTAACGCAGGAAATACAATTTGAAGAATATAAAGTAAATAAACAACTTACTGAATGTTTTGAGTTTTTGAAAAGATCTTTGTAATTTGATCCATCGCCTTCAGCACTACTAGGTGAAATTACTGTCTCAACTAATGGACATACAACCTCTGCTTGTAACCTATTATCAAATAAACATAAATGAATATAATTGAGAACATTAAAACAGAATGATTTTTTAAGATTAAATACTGTACTTCATCAAGTTTTTGGTTGTTATTGAGGTTAGTTCATATCTAAAACAGTAAACATTTGCTTTTTTTGTAATTTACAATTTTCTTGCAATAAAATGGAATTGAACTTGGGTAAACTTGGTTAAGGTATAATATGTTGTTGTTTACCATAGGAACCAGATAATATTTCCGACTCTTAAGTTTTTATAAAAATTTAATATTATTAACTATTTTTAACTGTTTTTAGTGTTTCGTTTTGATTGAACTTTTAAATTAATAGTGGTCAAGTGAGAAAATTCATTTTATTATTTTTCGAGTGAAGGTTTTCAGCATATCTTAAATTTTTATTATGTGTTAATCTCAATGTTTTGGACAATGTAACATATTCAAAATTTGTGAAGGGAGCAGTTTTGGACTTGAGTCTGTTGCACCTTCACACTCGTTGTAAATTTGTCACAATAAATAAATAATATATCAAGTCTAGCGTCAATCTAGATCATATATTAGTACCCTGAAGCCTTAAGGGCACCTGGCCACCAAAAGCTAGGCTGTACTGAGCTGAGTCAGCTGTTTAAACAATATCATTGGTTTTACTGAAACCATTCATTTGATGCCACTCAGCACAGCATTGCAATCGGTGGCCGGCCTTTTATTGAAAACCATTGGCTTGGTTTGAACAGCTGTCATAGCACAGCACTACTTTTAGTGGCCAGGCTTTTACAATTACTCGCAATTATTAAAATCTCAAGTAAAGATATTTATTATTAAATTTATTGCTATTATATATGTATAATATATACTACTACATGTAATATTGCTTGAGATGTTGGAATGTTTTACATGTAATTTTTATTTTTTGTGGCAATAAACCATATCTATCTATCATATCTAATGTACTTTATTAGACTTCCAGTGTTGAAACCAGGTAATGACAAATTTATCCTCTGTGTTCTCGTTACATAACCTGCTTCAGCAGAATCGATCGAAACCTACCAAAGTAGTATTACAGTGCTGAGCTGCTGTAATGCAACATATCTGCAATTTAATCTATATAAATAAAATTAGAGTTTTGTCTGTACATTTATCAGAATTGTATATTTTTTGGTTATTTTTACGTTTTATACATTAAATAAGCCGAAAATAGTCTTATCTCACTTTCTGTCTGTCTGTCTGTCTGTCACGGCCGCAAAGGCATTTTTCGCGGCCTTCTCCTCAAAAACGAGAGCATCTATCGGGATTTTAGTTATTGAACAGTATTGAACGGTTTATTGACAATGTCTTTAGCTATAAAAAACTAAATTAACTTTTTTTTTAACAGAGTAATAAACGTTTAAAAACCAAGTGTTTTGCGATTTTGGATACATTTTACGCGGTCTTCTCCTCAAAAACGAGAGCATCGATCGGGATTTTAGTTATTGAATAGTATTGAAAACATTATTGACAATGTCTTTAGCTATAAAAAACTAAATTAACTTTTTTTTTAACAGAATAATAAACGTTTAAAAACCAAGTATTGTGCGATTTTGGATACATTTCTTCCAAGTTTTATTACCACATAAGAATAAGAACAAATCACGTAATTTATCATGATATATCAATCAGCTGTTCTCAAATATAAATGGTGGGCCCTTCGCGGCGTTATTTACGCTGTCTGCAGACTTGTGTAGTCGGAGCATTGCAGTATTTTAGGAAACATATTTCTGGTGAATCAAAGCCCATCTTATGTTTTATCAATTATTTCTTTGTTGAAAAAAAACAAAATTTTCTAATTTCAATAATTTATCAAAACAAAAATTAACATTTTAGGAAGGTGCGGTTTGTGCTAGGCTCTTGGGAATTCGCCAGGTAGCACTATTATTACAACATAAGAACAACAACAAATCACGTAATTTATGATGATATATCAATCAGCTGTTCTCAAATATTCTCTCTGATAACTGTCACTGAATTGTTTACGTCCTAAGTTGTTAACTAAGCTGCTAACAACTTCATGATCGCTGCTATCAAAAAAGCCGAAACATATTTAGTCGTATTTCTAAACATAATCCGTACGAAGGACGGGTAGCTGCTAGTACTTTTCTAAAAAGGGAATTGACCAACCAGACCATAGTACACGTTTTCATAAATCATTATGCTTACAAAAACTTGAAATAGCTAAAATATCAACAGAACGACCAAACGCTATGAAACAAACACAGAGTTCTCCTCAACAAAAAATTTAGTAGTGTCTAGCTCCGAGCTTCAACTACAGTTTATCATTTACAACTAGAGTTTATCATTTACAACTCAAAATTATATTTACATCAATACCAGTTTGAGAAACGTGATATTTTACACTTGAAAAGATACTAATTTCGAAATTCATTCTAGAGCTATAAATTATGCCGAAGACCTCCGATACAATACTGCGGACATTGACAACTGCATTAAATAGCAAATGGAAATTGATGATTGCCATAAATATAACACAAAAATATGAATAATAAAAATTTTGTGGTATTGACTTTCATTGGCAGTTGTCAATGTCTGCAGTAGCTAAGGCATTTGGCATAATTTGTAGCATTAAAAGGAAGTTTGAAAATAATTACAATTTTGTGAAATTTAGCAATTTAATAGAAATGATACAGATACCTGTATATTATATACTTACTGACTATTCTGAACTTTGACTAGACTTTCAATCACAACTGCTATATCTAGAAGAGTAGAATTTTGTTGACTGCTGTCAACTTTATGAAAGCCCTCCAGCCACCACTCGACTAGACGTTTCAAACACAGCCTACAAATCACCTCAAGTACTTGTTCGCCATTCTCTAACAACTCTGAGTTTGTCAGAAGATTTCTAAAAAAAAAGAAAATAATTTCTAATAACAAGGCAAACCATGATTTTCAAAGTAAATCTGTACAATTTGCAAGCAGTGGCGTAACGTACACCCCCGCAGACCCCGCGGCGCGGGGGGGCCCGGGCTCTAAGGGGGCCCGGAATGAAAATATATTTTTTCAAGAAATGGCCCGTGCCCAGACTGAAATATATATATTTTTTCAAAAGAAATAAAACTGAAACACTGAAGAAAGAAAGAATGAATTAGCTAAATATTGTCAGGTCAATGTTTATTGTTTAATTTATCAATTCACAGATAGCTTTAGTGAAGGAATTCAGAAGCAGGATTTTGTGACTTCAGGAATGGAGACATAACGAGGACAAAACACTCTTCAAACAAACTTATCTAGACTGTTATAAATCATGACGGCTATGTCTCCACAGTGCAAATATTAAAGGAAATTAATATTATTTTCCCATCTTAATTCTCAATGTATATTAGCATATACGAAGTAATGGAAAGTGGGGGGTTGTGTAGAAATCAAAGTCAATATTTTTCATCATACAGTATTTTGAATTCAGTCTCTTGAATCGTCCAGTTGGATGCATGTAGGCCTACAAGTGTCCGGTAAATTGGCAGAGTGTGAACCTTATGTATATAAATTGAGTTCGTGATCGTGCGGAGTTTTATTATTTGGAGTGCCAATTTTTTCATTTCTATTCTATTTTTCAACATGCTGCGTTTATGGTATTGTGATGTTGTTCGGTCATGTTTTAATTATTTAGGCTATATTTTTTCATCGACTAGTACATTTTTAAACAATTTTCAGAAGGAATATTAATTTATACCCTTGATATGTCGGATAAATTACGTGAATATTGTATAAGTATATAAATAATAGTTTTGGTTTAATTGTGTTAGTTCTCCTAACGCAGTTGAATTTTTTTCTTATAATAGGATCAAGTACTGTATACGTAGTTCACTCTCTTCTGCCTCTTAAAAATAAATTTCTTAAATTTTTTTCTCTTCTCCTGACTTAGTAATTACACGGTAATTCAGATAAAATGTCTTTTTATTAAAAATTGAACCTGTGTCCGAGTCTGCAAACGAGGCGAATTCTGAGAAAACACATTTTCTGGGAAAAGGAGCGAAGGTGCTAACAAGGAGGATGTGAATGTGGATCCTATGGAAGACATCAATTTCAAGGTTTCTAAGTTTCAAGATTAATTATTTATAATATAATCAACTCTCAACTATTTCTTTCAGGAGCCCGTAGGCTACAGCCAAAATCATTAGACTAGCCCCCCTTGAAGCATGATTGAATTTTAAAATTTAATAGATAAAAAGGTGTTTAGTTCTTACATAATTATAACTGCCAACAAAATAATAATGCAAGTTTTTCAGGGAGGGGTGGCAAGGGTGAGGAGGGATATTTATATGATTTTGAAGAGAGGGGCCCGGAAAATCGGTTGCGGGGGGGCCCAATTGGAAAACGTTACGCCACTGTTTGCAAGCGTTGTTCAGGTGTCACTCCATTCGTGATGAAATGGCAAACAATACTGCACACAAATCAACTGTCAGTTGACAAAGTGTTTGCCACTGGAAGCAGTGCTGCCAACTTAAAGTTCTACACCTCTAAAAAAAAACCACCCTATATTTACTTCAATACCAGCTTGAAATACATGATATTTTTACTTTACAAGATAATAATCAATTTCGAAGTTCCTTCTAAAGCTAACCTTAATATTGAAATATTTAACACAAAATATAAGAAGCTACAAGATGGATTTTGTACTTCACGATTCAGTCAAATTAATTTCATTTATAACGATCAGTCTGAATAAAATAATAAGTTGAGCCTTCCGCTCGTTGCTAAATGCCATAAATTTCTATCTCTGGACATTATTACACACGTCTAAGAATTGTGTCATGTGTTTACTTTGGCAAGCTAGGCCTTGGCTTCTTCAACATAGTTGCCATTTTAACAAAGGAAACACGATTTTATACTATTTTTAGGCGGTTGTAATTACGCCCGAAGTAGAAATGTATCCCCATTTAAAAACGATGCTTTCTAGCCAGCTGAGAGAGTTCTAATCAGTCTGACAATAGTAAAAGAAACTTAAAGTGTCTGTACTTGGAAATATGGTAGTAACAATAATATTATGGTAGTTCACGCCAGTAAATTAGGCGGCTCTGAAGAATTGCGGTGTTGCCAGATATGGGGTCATGTCAGCAGCTGATAGTAGAGAATCAATAACCTCAATGCACGAATTGGCAACACAACTTGTACCGTGTTGCCTAGTTTACTAGTCTGACGCTAGCAGTCATATGGTTTGTTACCGCAGCCACTTTTTTATGTTACACTGCAATTTTTTTGAGCCGCCTAATTTTGTGGTGTGAAGTATAATTGACACAAAACATTATCACCACCAATATCAAGAAAAACAATTTATTTGTAGTTATAATGATTACCTGAGACAACTCAATATCTTTGGTGCTGATTTTGGATCACTTTCAATGAGATTCAACAATAGTGCACAGACTGGATTAACAAATTCAGGCAGAATGACAAGTCCGCATAATGTTTCAATTTGCCAGTCTTGCATCTCATTATTTGTATCTGAAAAGAGCACATGATTATATGCACTGATATTTTTAAATCACTAATATATTTTGTAATACAGTGAAATAGAGTTTAATTATTGGGCCTAAGCGGGAGAGATAGATTTTGTTTTCAGATCACGTCAATGGAATTTTATAATTATGCATTCTGTACTCTACCAGTTCATTCAATTTATTTTTACATCTGTAACGTTCCACTGTCAGGTTCTGCCAGTAGCAGTCATTATTCTTAGCCTCCGTGCACCACTAGAATGTATAGAGAGCTTGAACAAGTTTTTAAATGGAATCGAATTGAACATAAACAGGTTAAAAATGAGTAGCTTTGGGAAATAGAAGCTAATAATGTCGTTTCATCTTCGAAATTACATTCAAAAGGAACCATTTAGAGAATTTTCAATTTTAATTCGAGTATTCAAGATGTTTCTACTGTAGTTTTCATATAACTTGACAGCAGTTGAGTTCAGATCTAGCAAATTCTCCCATCTTCTACACGCTGCCAAGTTATATGAATACTTCAGTACCTTCATTAACCTACAGTACTGTAGGTGAATAAGTATTGGTTCAAATTTTTGCACACCAACAATTTATAGCTTTTGGGCATCTGAATTTCTGAAATAATGAAGGAAGTGTTGAAATAAACCTTGATTACAAAACTGAATCACTAATGCTTATAGCATTTTATGAACTGCATAGTCAGGGAATAAAAAAATAAAGTGTCACGGCAACGAATTTGAATTTTGTTCGCTGATTTCATTAAATTTTGCCAATTGTTCAAATTATTTTCATAAGACAGAAGTCTTCAGTTAGATAGTCTTCAGTTAGTTATTTTCTCAGAATATTTGTTTCTACAGCCCAGAAATAGAGCCCGGGCGGCAGGCTTGGTGATTGATGCAGGGTGGCTATTTGTGAAACAGAAATGTATTAGACTGCACAAACAGAATCGAGGATGAGTCTATGTAATTCTGTGACTTACAAAAAGTCACTCAGCTCCATGACGCCTTCTTGCGTTTCTACATGTGCTTGGCCTAACGATAGAAAAGACTAAATAAAATGACATACATACACATAGCATACACACAGAGACTGAAAAAGACAGACATGCTCATACAAAAAACAGCATGAGATTTCAGATGACTGTTGCATTTATATATCCAATTGATTTTGTGCAAAAGAGACATTCCGATAACAGATGCATACTGTAACAATGTAGAGTATTACAAAGAAAAGTAATAACCATTTTTCACTAACTTTTACACCACTTGTTCCACTCTCTAGGTCTATGTCAGGGGTCTCCAAACTTTCCAGCCTCAGGGCCAAAATTATTACTGCATTAAAAGGGAAGTGATAGCCGTGAGCCGTAGCAGGTATCTGTTAGAGATAAGCAGCGTTCTCCTGGGCACTCTTTGTAAGGGTGACCGATTAGATTGGCCAGCAAAAAATACAATGTTCTCTGCTGTAAAATCACTTCCCGGTGGTTCGGAACCCACCTAAATCTGTAAGTCCAACTCATCGATCACCGTCATCCAACTCATTACCCACGCACAGGTCTCAGACCTATGTGGGCTTCATCCTCAAAAAAATCTGAGGGCCAGAACTATTTTCATGTTATTAGTGGCGTAAGTAGACGTTGTCTGTTGGTAAGGAGGGAAGGAGTCATGCTGTGTGTTACATTTTTCTTGACTTTTGTCACACTCTCTTAAGAATTGTTGAAATGCCAAAATTAACTATGTTTTTGGGAGGATCTAGCCACCTACTATTATCTACAATTTGTGGAACAATAGCTGAGTATGCACCCTGAGCAATTTTGCTAAATTTGAAAGTTGAATCATGCACTGATGCTGCCGTGACAGGTAACATTCAATGACATCTACTGAACAATAGTAGAATTTAGAAATCTATTATATTGTAGATTAGAAATATTTAACACACATGTTATATGTTAATAATAGAAATATTAAGTGGTGAAACACTATTTAGGAAGGAATCTTAGCTGTCGCGGGCCGGATTTGGCCCGCGGGCCTTAGTTTGGAGACCCTTGGTCTATGTGATGTCTTGAGGCCGGCCTCCATGAAGACACTTATTGCCATGGAGATAAAGGGCAGAAAAGATATTTCAATATCAATTCTTGTCGCTATACGAGCTTCTGCAAGTAGCAATAGACTAAACTGAAATACCTGTTCTAGCCAGATTTCAAGTGGAGACCAGCCTTGATAACAACTGAAATTTATAATATTCTAGTATATAAGTATATAGTAGTATCACTTTAATCATCTTTCTACATGGGCTAGCTCCATTTAAACTTTGAATTCAGGGAAGTTTAGAAATTTGTCTAATAAAATAATATACTATGAAATACGGATCACCTAGATCTAGACCTAGCAAATGTGTTACTGCCTAATAACAATTGAAAAATACTTTAATTTAACAACATCACTAAAAAACGAGTATAATAAATTTATATTGATGCAGTATGAAGATGAACCTGAAAAGAGTTTTGAGAATTGCTTAAACAGTTCACAATAAACATTCAAGTGTCCTGTAGTTTCTTCTTTTTTTGCAATAATGAAGATCTCTCTCGGTTCTTACTCGTTTCACAGAGTATTCTAACTTTCTGACATTAGTTCTGATTTATCTGAAACACTTCGCCTTCAAAGAGTTGAGCCTTGCAGTTTAAATGATGAGGACAATTAGTAATAATCATGCTACGGTGCTTTTAAACACAAATAGCAAACACAATTATAACAATAAAAACATTTGAAAGTTAAAACATTAACTTTTGAAACATTTAACATTAACATTTGAAACTTAAAACATTTGACACAAATAAGTTCTGACATTACGTTTTAATTTGAAATATCTCTTTAAATTGATTGGGTTCTTGGGAGCCTCACAGGTAACCGGTAAATGTTACCGGTAAGGCTCCCATGAATTCAACCATTGTGGAACAATCTCAACAGATTATTTAGAACACAAATACCAGCTCATTCCTCAAACAGAAATAAACAGTCACTTCCATATAGTCCATTTAACTTTCAATCGATCCCAATAATTTTTCCTTCAACACTGAGATATTTCAATATTTAGAGCATTCTTCAACTTACCTTTATTGCTTGTTAACTTCAATTTTGAGTCCACTACCTTTTCCATAATTTCATTTGGATGAATTCTCGCTAATTTCTTCAATAATTCTATACATTTTACTCTGAAAATACATTTATAGAAAGTTATACATGTACCTAATAGTGAGTTTACCTATGAATATGAAAGTGTTATACGTTAGACTGACTGATTACTTTCTGTTAACTACGTAGCAGAATTTCAAATCAAAATTGTTAAATAAAATTACTCTACAACAATCACAAGAAGCTGGCAGATAGATGAGCGGAGGATAGACGACTCTATGGTGAATAGTTTTGGCTGTGTAAAAAAGTGTGTGAATAGTAAAAATTATTTCCAAGAAGCAGAAAATAGAAGCCAGTATAATACTCAGCAAGAGTGTTTTTATAGCAAAATGGATAAGAAAGTTTTTATAGCAAGTGGTAGAACTACAGAATAATCTAAAGTATTACTTAACAGGCACAAATACTCTACAGAATTTACGATTTTCATCAAGAAGCAACTGATACTGAAGTAAATATAAGAGACTCACGCTAGATATACTCACTTAACACGATCATCATTTTTAAGAGCATCCTCACAGCCATCGTAGATAATTGTTCTTTGTACTTGAGTTAAATATGGAGCCAATACAATTAGTCCATTGTAGGCTGACAATTGACAGGATGGATTTTGGATGTTTGACGATTTAATAATCTTGTCCGCAACAGGAGACCAAACATCACTTCCTAAACGATACAAAAATCAACATTATTACATTATCATAAACATAATTTTCTAAAAGATACAAAATTCAAATCATTAAATCCAAAGAAACAGAAATGAAGGAAATTGGAAACCTAGATAAACCCGAGTATATTCGATCCAATTATTTCCAATCGGATACTCTAAGATGTTTTTGCTTAAATAAAACTGAGATTGATTACTTCCACATGTAATATTACTCGCTTTATCTAACCTATGGGCTTTATTTACACCTTGAAATTTAATCAATTTTATCAGTTCTTTACCTTGAGATGCAGGCTGCATTCATTTTCCAATACAGTTTGAGTTATTTCTGGACAGATTCTTCTCAATTGACTTTCAATAATTAATTTGAATTCCTATTTCGTTTTGGTACCGTACCCAAGACTCAGTCATTATTATAATTCTTTTTTCTTTCTCCTCTATTTTTTTTCATTTGCATCGAATTTTTGTTTTTCCTAAACTGTTCAATTGTTTATTCTAACTTATTATTACATTATTTTTAATATAATCTTTATTAGTTCTAATGATACGCCTGCATGCGGACATAATTTCATTATGAAATTATTTGCATGCAGAATTATTTCTGCAAAGGGCATGAGTGATTGAATTTATTTTCACATTAAATATATATATACACATATTTTAATTCATTATAACTAGTAATTTATTCTTCTATTATTATTATTATTAATATTATTATTATTATCATGTTTGAAGTGTTACTTTACTTTAGTTTGTATTATTAGATTATCTGGATATACCCTGGTATCCAATATGCATTCAAATTTCAGGAAGTTGGGGCTTATAATTACTGGTGAGAGAGAAATACTTTTAAATCACATTTTCATTGAAGCTAATCTACTGCTTCTGAATATAAAGCAAGAGAAATATAGATTCATTCATTCACAAAGTTGTATGAAGCTCATATATGAATTGCAATGTTTTGTGGATGGTAAAATAATGAATTTGAATTTCAATATTTGTCAAGTGAGGCCTCAACAAATAGAATTATTGTTTATTCCCGTTGTTTCGTTAGGTTTAATAAGAAATTATGCTTATTATCCAACATCTTAGAAACAATCTGAAATAACTTTGGATCATTCCAGAGAAAAACAAAGTAGGACTATGTCAAATCTAACTTAATATATATGTCACCACAAATAGCATGACCATGAAGTACATTTCGTGTGAGAGTCCTTTAAGTATTATCATATTTGTAAGATAATTCAGATAGCCGCGAGCCGTAGCAGGTATCTGTTCAATCAGATAGGGATAAGCTGCGTTCTCGTAGGTCGTGTTTGTAACGGTGACCGATAAGATTGGCCAGCAAAAAAGACACTGTTCTCTGCTGTAAAATCACTTCCCGGTGATTCGGAACCCACCTAAAACTGTAGGTCAAACTCATCAATCACCATCATCCAACTCATTACCCACGCACAGGTCTCAGACCTATGTGGGCTTCATCCTCAGAAAAAAAACCAAAGATCTGTAACACCCGTTCATATGATTTCCAAAAAATACAAGATTTGCACTTGCAGCACAATCAACTAGCACGTCATTCCAACTAGCATTATTCTGTACATAACACTGGAAAGACAATTAAGAAATAATCAAAATTGTATAACTGTGAAGGGAGTACGTAATAAGAAAATATTTTTTCCTATAGTGACCCGAAAAAGTGCCTATTTTTGCACTAACTATAGCACACAAAATAGTCTATTCCTGCACCAGTGCGGGAATAGCTATTTGTGTAACTAGAGTGCAAAATAGCGTTTTTCTGCATCGAGAGAAACAGTTTCTCGAGTGCAGAAACAATACTTTGCACTCGTATTATACATTACATTTTTCCTACAGTAATGTATAAAGTAATTTAAAGAGAACAAAACAGGGCATACATAACCTGACAATTCCTCACATAACCTATTTTCGAATCACATCGATTTCAACAACAACAACTATTTCACAGCCGAAGCAGAGTAGCCAACCTATTTTTGAATGCAGAATAGGGAACCTGCGTATTACATGCTCACTATTTTGTGTTGTTAGGTTGCAAATTTGGAGTGCGGAAAAGTTCTTTCCCGCACTGGAATTTACTTTCCCGCACTGGTGCAGGAATAGACTATTTTGCGTGCTACAGTTAGTGCGAAAATAGGCACTTTCTCGAATCACTGTAGGAAAAGTACTTTTCCGCACTCCAAATTTGCAACCTAACAACACAAAATAGTGAGCATGTAATACGCAGGTTCCCAATTCTGCGTTCAAAAATAGGTTGGCTACTCTGCTTGCTTCAGCTGTGAAATAGTTGTAGTTATTGCTGATGAAATCGATTTGATTCGAAGATAGGTTATGTGAGGAATGTTCAGGTTATGTATGCCCTGTTTTGTTCTGTTTGAATTACTTAATACATTACTGTAGGAAAAATTTAATGTGTAATTCGAGTGCAAAGTATTGTTTCTGCACTCGAGAAACTGTTTCTCTCGATGCAGAAAAACGCTGCTTTGCACTCTAGTTACACAAATAGCTATTCTATCACATATTAAAGAAAAATGATAAATCAAAATCAGTAGAGGTAATCCTTGCTTGACAATCTCATCGTAAATGCATAAATTTATCCCGGCTAAAGTACTGTGCATAAATTACAAATAATATAGAGTTTACAAATGATTTAGAATTTAAAAAATGCTATTACTCACCAATATCAAAATCTTTAGAATGTTCTAGTGAGGCCTTAGCAAATAGGATTAGAGTATTTATCACCGTTGCTTCGTTGTGCGCTTCATTATTCTTGGAATCCAGCATCTTAGGAATAATCTGGAATAATTACGATTACACGAGGAAAAATAATTTTCAAGTGATGTTCAACTTATTACAAAATAAGATTGAAATGTAGAACAAAATAATCTCTTCGTTACAAATAATTATTTCAACAGAGTATTGGAAAAAGGAATCGCTCACATATTAAATCAAACTGTCTTGAGAGATAATTTTTAAAAATATAATAGAAGGTATCAAACAAGAGTTAGCCAGCATTATTTCGAAAAAATATAGTTCTGTAGGTTACAATAGTTTCAGTAAAGGTTATTTTAAACGCTTCTGGCCATAGACCATCACACTCGTTATTTTGAACCATGTAAATGAATTCAACCTTAAACACATCTGTCTTGATTACTATTCTCAACATGATGATCTTTGAAAACAAAATGCAGTCTTAAAAAAATAATAATTTCTTTAAATACTGTGAGTAAATCCATGGGTTTCAGGCATGTAAGCGATACAGCAGTAACGAGTGTTATTTTGAACCATGGAAAAATATTATACAAAGAATTCAACCCTTAAACACACCTGTCTTTATTACTATTCTCAACATTATCTTTGAAAAAAAATACACTGACTTAGAAAAACTGCATTTCTTTAAATACTATGAGTAAATCCAAGGGTTTGAGGCATGTAAATGATACAGAAGTAAAGATATATTTGGTTACAGAACTGGGAAATTGATGAATGGTATGTGTAAGAATACTATTTATTCCAACTTACATTAGAAACGACTTGTTTACAAGCTAGTTCTGATGATTTGGCAGCTACTTCTAGCAGATCAACTGCTGGTGAATACAAACTGAGCCGTGTGTCTGACAAAAGCCCAGAAGTACCTGAAAACAAATTAATCAACTCAATACGAGATTTGATAAACAATTTAATTTGACAAAGTGATACTTCTATTATTCGTTGAGATACACATTAGAAATAGCTACTTTATAACAGGAATGATGAATGAAAATAATTATTTTTCGCTATAGCAAAACATTAAAATGAAAAATACTCTCGGTTGAAAACAGTACCAATGGTAGGTTATTGACTCTTCAATGACGATAAATGAGATTTGGACAGTTACTTCGAAAAAAAAAATGAAAAAGTTTGGACGAAAGTACTGAAAATATAGTCAAATTAAGATGTTTTCAACAACTGTGCAGACAGAATTTATTTACGTTCAAATATTTGGTTTTCTAAATTTATGACCAAATTTTAGAACTCAGAGACTCATAACCAGGTGGTTCGGAACCCACCTAAATCTGTAGGTCCAACTCATCAATCACCATCATCCAATTAATTACCCACGCACAGGTCTCAGACCTATGCGGGCTTCATCCTCCGAAAAAAAGCAATAATGAGAATCATGGAATACTTTACGCTTTTCATAAATAAAAAACGATTACGGTACATTCATAAAAGTATTCAGATTAAAAATGGTAGAAATGAAAATATTTGAAATAGCATTAGAATGACTACTCCAAGTGCGCGACTGACAAGATGGCTCCCGTGCCCTCCCCTCTACATTATGTAAGGGAACATTTTGAATCAACCTCTATGCCTTAAGATTTGAAAACGCCGCGCTCCAGTGGGCCATTCATCTATTGATGATGGCGTCTGTTGGAGCGAAAATTCAAAACCGATATGACAGATATGACACAGATCTAAATAGTGAAAAAGCTCTACTCTGAATAAGAATATCAAACATATTGCTATCCTACAATTTCTTATATAATTTAAAGTTCTACATAAACCAACAAATATCCCAAATTTATGTCAAATGTTAAATCATCATTTCAAGCCGTGATAAATGTAGGCTAAACTTGTTATCACAGGCCAAGTTCTGCATGAATGTTTGGATATTTGTTTTGTAATTTATTTCTACTGAAATTATTTAAAATGTTAAAAGGAAAGCTCACATATTCCCTGAGACCCATTTTGAGTCTCCCTTTGCAAATATTAATTTTAGTGCTACATTTATGATTTTATATTAACTCATGCTTTGGCTGACCGATTTATAGGCCACATTGCCGAAAATTTGTCAGCTGTTCTAGGACTTTTCCGGTTCCCGAAAAAAGTTCTAGAGGACTTACTACTAAAAGACTGAAGGAGAAGGACGCAGGATTCGCGTATCCCTTAACTTGCTTTAATTTCATAAATGTAGCACAAGTGTTTAAAGTTCCTAGTAAATGTTAAATGTCCTCTTATGTTGAATGTTTTTGATCGTACGTTCTTTTATTGTAAAAAAAGTCAAACTGTGATAAACCTAGCGATTAAAACTACCACCACCAACTCCAAGAAATACTGATGTCCACGAGGCTGAAAAAACCAAGTGCATCGAAAAAGGGGGCTGAATACAGGAAAGTGCGTGAGTTAAATCCTGATCAGGTATAATTATCATTATAAAAGCTTTTTGAGTGCGAATTCCATGGCTAATAATTCAAATCTCGCCGCATATATCAGTGTAACATACCAAGTTGAATTCATGTAATATCTAGTAAAGACGTTCAACATATAATAGTGACCCTTAGGTCTAATTCCTCACACAGGAAAATTATTCCTAATTAAGTTAAAAACTCAAATTTCATTCAAGAATTTAAAGAACGTTTTTGGAAATTAAATATCTCAAGTGGAGATTATTTTATTCTTGTCATACAATTACTGAGTCACATGATTTATTTGATTAGCATTAATAAATTATACTGTTAATTGACTTTTGTGTATTTTTCTCTTGGAGTTTCTTGCTTGGTATTAGACTAAGTACACGTTCTCGCACACATAGCCTAGGGTCCATTTGCCTGTGGTACTTCATGAGAAAGTAAACTTGTGGTTTCAAGGATACCTTGACTGACCTTAGCATAAAAGGTTCAGTTGCTTCAGTGAGATCGTCTACAGTCTACCAGAGAAATCCTCCTTACACCAGTCATACAACAGAACACCTAGTGGTAATATTATTGCTTTCAGATATTTGATTGTACTCAGCTCGAAAACGCCCTCTATCTCTTTGATTAGTGGTAATTTATAATTATCATTTGTTTGAGAGGTAGTGGACGTTTATTCGTTATGGAGTATTTTCAGGAGGCGAAATTTCAATACAGCCAAGCCTTGCTTGAGTTTGTATGTTAGAGCCTATTATCCGGACACAGCTGATGGAACATTACATTTTATTTCCATTCCAGCTTTCAAATAGAGGAATTGGAGCCCAACCTGAGAATATTGCCTAACAATAGTAACGTACTTTGCGGTCTTAGCACCCATTTCAAGATTTGAATAACAGCTGATTACTTACTTGCCAAAATATCACTGAGAAAAGAGGTAAGTAAGGCTGGCCTTTGTCGACTGAATAATTTCAACAGTTCACTCAATGTTTCTGAAGCAGAACATCGCACTTCCAAATCTGAATTGCCTGGTATCAGTTCACGTTTCAGTGCCGTCCATAAATCAGTCAAATGTGTCTCCACGTTGGCACTATTCCAAACGTTTTTGAAACCTTCTTTCTGTAAAAAAAATAAGAATCATTATCTCAACTGTGGAAAAGAAGGAAAACACAAACATTCACATTCCCTGCTCATCAAACAACATTTATGAAGTATAAAACTTATTTTTTTGAGACTGACACTTCCGACGTCTCACAAAAAAACAATGGCCAAGTCTGAGAGTGATCATGGTTATACTTCTAGCAGCCGAAAGTACTGGTTTGGAAAAATATCATTACTTATTTGTGTTGAATGAAAACTAATGGAAATGAAGCATAAAAAAGAGTCTGCAAAATTTATAATCTATGTAGGAAACGCTTTTACTGGAGAAGCAACAGAGAGTTTGGGCAAAACTAACACTAACTTGAGCACTATGCATCTGCCTCCTCGGTAGCATCTTGCATTTGGAACAGGCAGATGCATTGAGTGTTCAGGTTATCATTAGCGCTATTTTCAACGTACCTTTACCCAAACTCGCAATAAATTGATCTAAACGACAGCCTAGAAAGCCCAATAATCAATATAAAACATTAAAAATTCATATCCCTACAAAAGCGTGATTTTCAAGTATAGAAACGGCTTTATATTGAGTAACTGAGTCCTTCTTGGCGAAAGAAGCTTATGCAGATCTGCTTAGTTTTAAAAGTCCAACTTTTTGCTGGTTATAAAATTTTTGTCCACCATCTTGGATCCGCCATATTGGATTCAACTTTAATTTTTTAAATGAGATGGTGGTCATATGACACATCATTTCAGTGTGAAATTTCAAGAAAAAAACAATGGTGTAAACCGTTTTTCAATAGATGCCTTTGTTTTCGATTTACAAACATTTAAATTTGCAATTTTGGGAAAATTGTGTTAGCAATAGTAAAGGTAGAACGCACTGCATAAAATATTTTATTGAATTTTTCAATCATAAATAATTATTTATTAACCAAGTTTAAACGGTGGTAAGACTTGATAATTAATAAGTAAACAATACAACAAAATAAATGGCTATGTTTATCATTCACTAACTACAATTCAACTAAGTTACCGGTGTTAATATCAGTCAGTAGGTATCATTGACAAAAAAAATGATGGAAAAAATGTTTTATGATGTTGGTATTATTCAAAATGAATTAAATTTTAGTTATTAGATCATTTATGAATGAAAAATTCAATAAAATGTTTATGCAGTGCGTTCTACCTTTCTCATGGCTAACATAATTTTCCCAAAATTGGAAATTTAAATGCTTATAAATCGAAAACAAAGGTATCTATTGAAAAACGGTTTATGCCATTGTTTTTTTTCTTGAAATTTCACACTGAAATGATGTGTCATTGACCACCATCCAATTAAAAAAAATAAAGTCAAAACCAGACAATGTCAAAACCAGCAAAAAGTTATATTTTTAAAACTATGCAGTTTCGCATAAGCTAATTTTGCCAAGAACGTCTCAGTTATGCAATATAAAGCCGTTTCCAAACTTAAAAATAATCTTAAATGAAGAGATGAAGAAAGAAATGCTTGAAGGAATAGAATAGAAGCTAAAGCCCATACTGAACTATAACCACTACAAAATGAATGCATTTCAAGCATATGTGAATGGTTGTTTTTTCTCTTTTTTTTTGGAGGATGAAGCCCAGATAGATCTGAGCGTGGGGGTAATGAAATGGATGATGGTGATTGATGAGTTGGGCCTACAGTTTTAGGTGGGTTCCGAACCACCGGGAAGTGATTATACAGCAGAAAAAGGTGTATTTCTTGCTGGCCAATCTAATCGGTCACTCTCACAACGATGGTCCAGGAGAACGCAGCTTATCTCTATCCGATTAAACAGATACCTGCTACAGCTTACAGTTGGAGACTGGCAACTTGACCCCTGAAAGGAATTCGCAGTGAATATTGATAAATACAGCACATTTGAGAGCGACTCAACTGGCTCACTAACAGCAGTGATATATATAACCCAAATACCACTGGCTCAGATTCGTGCTCTATTTAGTGCAAGGCATAGTAGAGCTATTACGCTATTACACCTTCCTTCACCTCTCCCCTTCAGGCGTCAGGGGTCATGTTGTCAGTCCCCAGCAGTACATTATTCTATACTATTTTATAAAATCACAATATTCTATACTATTTTATAAAATCACAATATTCTATACTATTTTATAAAATCACATTATTCTATACAGCTCACTGAAAAAATCGTATGTTCTCAATGACACAGAACATGATTTCCAAGTCAAGTTGTTCGCTATTTACTATGCGTAATGAAATATGAAGCATCTTAATTTAATTGAATTTACTTAACATTACGCTACATGAAAATTACTGCAGTCTTAGTCCCTCTATTAGAGATTTTTTTGTTAATGATGACCACATGAACCTGAGACTTGGGCGTGGGTCATGAGTTGAATGACAAAGAAGCCAGATCTAAGATGGGTACTCTTACCAACTACAATATGGCGGTTGTTAGATTTAACACTGGCTTACAATAACTAATATGTGTATGCACTTGATAAAATACATTAAAATTACATGCTGCTACTCTTACTACTACATTGGAGTCCCGGCTATCAGTCCCGATTAACAGAGTTTCAGATTAACCCAGCTTCTGGTGCGCAACCGTAAAGCAGTATAATGTGGCGAAATTGCGTGCTTTGCTAACGTGAACAACAAGCACGAATTATTGCTTTTATAATCATCAAAATATTTTAATAATAATTTAATATGATGATAACATACATTATAATATTTGAAAACAACTTTATTTAAATACAAACATATTTGAGGTAGTCTTACACACAGCATAGTGCGACTTCACCAGTGGTGACTGAAGGCTTTTTTTACACCTTTGGCCACGTTTTTATTCATTCTCCCATTTTACCGTGGCTAAGCCCGAGCTTCTGGTGCGCAACCGTAAAGCAGTATAATGTGGCGAAATTGCGTGCTTTGCTAACGTGAACAACAAGCACGAATTATTGCTTTTATAATCATCAAAATATTTTAATAATAATTTAATATGATGATAACATACATTATAATATTTGAAAACGACTTTATTTAAATACAAACATATTTGAGGTAGTCTTACACACAGCATAGTGCGACTTCACCAGTGGTGACTGAAGGCTTTTTTTACACCTTTGGCCACGTTTTTATTCATTCTCCCATTTTACCGTGGCTAAGCCCGAGCTTCTGGTGCGCAACCGTAAAGCAGTATAATGTGGCGAAATTGCGTGCTTTGCTAACGTGAACAACAAGCACGAATTATTGCTTTTATAATCATCAAAATATTTTAATAATAATTTAATATGATGATAACATACATTATAATATTTGAAAACGACTTTATTTAAATACAAACATATTTGAGGTAGTCTTACACACAGCATAGTGCGACTTCACCAGTGGTGACTGAAGGCTTTTTTTACACCTTTGGCCACGTTTTTATTCATTCTCCCATTTTACCGTGGCTAAGCCCGAGTTATCAGAGTTTTTGATTAACCGAGCTACCCTCGGTCCACATTAAATCGACGGTTAATCGAGCCCACGGTTAATCGAGTCCACTTAATCGAGCCTCTACTGAACTTGATTGGAATATCCATATAATAAGAGAGAGTAGAGGTGTGCTTTGTGTGCATGTCAGTCTTACAAATTTCACAAAAAAGGCAACGATTTGGAACACTAAATTTGGCACAAAGCTTCCATCAAACTCGATTCAGTGCACCTCAAAGCCCAATTTTTTATTTACTTTTCTGACTTTTCAAAACTAATGTTCAAATTTCACTTATGGGCAGTATTAATCTTCCAATAAGTGTCTAGATGCAGTAAGCTCTTAGAACAGCTGACTATGATGCAAAAAAGTTTCAAGTCACAAGCCAAAGTAACACATTTTTTCCTCATCCAGTTTTCAACTTCCAATTTTCTTTTTTTTTTTTTTTTTTTTTTTTTGAGGACGAAGCCCACATAGGTCTTAGACCTGTGCGTGGGTAATGAGTTGGATGATGGTGATTGATGAGTTGGACCTACAGTTTTAGGTGGGTTCCGAACCACCGGGAAGTGATTTTACAGCAGAGAACGGTGCCTTTTTTGCTGGCCAATCTAATCGGTCACCGTTACGAACAGGTCCTACGAGAACGCAGCTTATCTCTATCTGATTGAACAGATACCTGCTACGGCTCGCGGCTATCACTTCCCATTGCCGGTTGGAACTTGGCATTGCTGGTTGAAATCCACATGTCACATGTTTAATTTAATCATACCGTTGCAAAGTACGGGTAAACCAATAGTATATAAATAATTACCATGACATGAAGCGAGTCTAGCTTTGCAATGCGACGATTCGATTCCAGTTTCTCGAGGGCCAATGGTATACAGAACTCAGCAAAATCTGGGATGGCTACCAAACAAGGTACCAATGCAAGGGCCAAGTCTTCTCTGGTTATTGCTTTGTCATCATCACCACTCTGAAAAGTTTTTACCTTCATCAATCTACAAAATAAGCCACATTTTTATTTATTCCCCTATTTACCGCGGCTGAGTCCGTGTTTAGCGGTATACAGAGCTTTCTTTACAAGATTGTTTGAAATATTAGCCACTTAATTCAGACTAGCTACAATAACAAATTAATTAGTCTAATATAAAGTTGGAAATAATTTAAATGGAATTAGCATTAAATAATGATATTGAAAAAAAATATTACTGATCAAGCTTAATAAAAAATTTAATGGGAATAATTTAAATGGATTCAGCATTAAATAATCATACTGAAAAAAGAAATAAATATTACTGATCAAGCTTAATGAAACAACTGTTTCTTAGAATTTTTTATTGACAATCTCGAGTATTCTGTCTTATTTATAATAACACAACAATTGGAAGTTTTTTTAAATTGAACTTTCAAATACAGTAGATTATTTAAATTTATAATTGAAAAAGTATTTTCTCTTTTCTTATTCTAGAGGTCCAATCACAAGTGCTGAGAGAGAGACCGAGCGAGTGATCAATTTTTGTAAGAGCCCGTTCTAAAAAGCCATTTTTACCATACACAATAAACAGCTGAAGCCCAAACTACGAATGAGAATATCCAGTGAAAACTGGCCTTTAGAGTTTATTATGCTAGATTATGCTTAGACCATTCGCTCGGACACTCTCTCGGCACGTGTAATTGGACCTCAAGTTTAAAAAATGAATAATATGACTTGCTTCAACTTTGACTAAATTGGTAATGGATGAAATGGAAAATTTTAATCTATCATTACTTTTATTTCAACTAGGAAACATTTTCAAAGTTGAAAAAAATAAATAAAAACGTCTTTTCAATGAAATCTTCACGTTACATAAAAATTAAATTGGACACATGAAGTTCTATAATATAGAATAGGAACTCGTGTATTAAATAAATAGCTTATTAAATAGTAAAGTGCACAACGGAAATGGCATTACTTACAGGATTGAAGTCAATAGGGAAGTAACATGATATGACACTGAATGCTTCTTCAGTGAGATGTCCCAAAGTAAAACTGGTTAAAAATCTTGGCAACATCGAAAACAACACTATCAAATTGTTGGGATCTCTTTCTCCATCAATTGCAGTGATAAAACCAAGAACAAAATCTAAACCCAATGGCACCACATCTGGAAAAAAATTTCTTATCAGTCTCTCAATAAAAAATTTATTTATCCTACTGTCTTAACGAATAATAAAGATTAGTATAATTTACTTTGAAATACCGTACTGGATTTAGTATTTACAATTAGGCTATAATATTTTAGTAAATTGACATTCATTAATCAGAAAAGTTTAAAAAACGCTTTCAGTTTGGACAACAATTGGCGACCTTCAGGATTTTGTTAGGAGAAAACACAACTGTTTCTATTTCCGAGTATGGAACATTTTTGGAGAAAAAATTAGTTTATGCCATGACACACTTCAATTATTATAAGAACTGTTGACTACAGGAAATGCGAACAATAATATAAAAAGGTAAAGTAGTCCTTCGAATTGCCAAATAAAGGTTGGAAATTCATGAAATGATTATCTTTCAATTGAATATGGCTTGATTCAACTTTGACTAATTTGGTAATGGGCCTATATATGTTTTTCGAAATGGAAAATTTAATAAATAATAAAATAGCAAACACAAGCATAATGATAGCAAACGATACCACAATCAATACATCAGAAATATATTATAATTTGTTGAAAAAAAAACATTTCTTCGGTTCGAACAATAGGAATCGTCCTACATAATATTGTGGTTGTGTTTAAAGAGTGGGGAGAACTTTGTCCAAACTTCGCCATTTTATATGAATGCATTGTTTTAGATTCTCCTTGTTAAATATAATTAGCTTTACCGACCGCTGTTCATACTTTCTGTACTATGAAGAATACAACCGTCTACAATCTATGTGATGTTATTAATATTGTTTATAATCACTCATACAGAAATTTGTGGATAACGTATATATTTTTTTTTTTTTTTGAGGGTGAAGCCCACATAGGTCTGAAACCTGTGCGTGGGTAATGAGTTGGATGATGGTGATTGATGAGTTAGACTTACAGTTTTAGGTGGGTTCCGAACCACCGGGAAGTGATTTTACAGCAGAGAACAGTGTCTTTTGCTGGCCAATCTAATCGGTCACCCTTACAAAGAGCGCCTAGGAGAACGCAGCTTATTTCTATCTGATTGAACAGATACCTACTACGGCTCACGGCTATAACCTCCTGAGACCCAAGAGCCTAATACTAGCCACTATGGTTTTTTTTACTACTTGAGACCTGGATTTTTTCGGATATTTAGGAATTAAGACCGAAGTGCCTAATACTAGTCACTTGCAAAAATTACCCTTGAGACCTGAACATTTTTTTGTGTGTTTTTATGATAGCGACCTAGCGCTCACTCCTCCAAACATTACGTGTGTCAATGAATCTCGAAGTTGAGTGACTAATACTAGGCACTTCGGTCTTACTTCTAGTCTGGTGACAAAGAATGTTGGGCCTCAAGCTGGTGTTTGCCGATGTACTAGTATCAGTCACTTCGGTCTCTAATTAATTTAAACCATATTCAGCCTCAGGTCTCAGGAGGATAACTTGAGGTAACCTTACATTATCTTGTAAATGTATATGAATAAGACAATAATTATTTTTAATAATTTATGATTCCAGTTCACGAGTTTTCCAATATAAAATGGGAAGACAGTGGATTTTCATCACAATGAAAAGTAGAACATAACCAAGTAGAGTAACAACCAAGGAAACGATGGATAGGAACTTGAGTATGATAGAGCCCTGCAAATAAAATGAAAATGCAATAAGGCTGATGCTTGACGGTACAAACAGGAGAGAAACATACACAAAGGAGATTGGAAAAGTACAGCAATTAAGATTTAGAATTAGAACAATATTTTTTTAAATATAGTTAGATTCATGTACAAATAATAATAGGAATTCAGGTTTGGTGACTTTCCACAGCTGGAGAATGCTACTGTTTATAATGACAAGAAAAGATAAATTACAATCAAGAAATGAATGAACATCTTGTCTATTTCTACACAAATGCTCATTATTGTACATAGAAGAGTAATAATTGAAGAGGCATAACCTAATGCAGAACCAATTCTGTTAAGAAAGAAGTTCACATAACTTAGGGAAGCTCTTACACAGATTAATTAAGAAATGAAATTAATATTGCTATTTCCGCCAGCACATTGTTAGATTGTTCTTCAACAATTTTTTAACAAATATTGAGCAGGTTTTCAAAATTCATCAATTTAAAATCAATAAAGGGAATACAGATAGATATTTATTTAATTGTAGAAAGACACTCAATACAGCACACATAAGAAGAGCATTCAAAAGGAATAAGTTGATTGGTTTGCCAATGGAATTCTGGTTCACAAAGAAGACCAACACTGACCAACAAAATGATGCGCTCGGCTCTTGAGAGAAATTACAATAAAGCAAAGCTGCAAAGAAACAGAAAACATTTGTTGACAATCATTTCAAATACCCTGTATGTTATTATTAATTCAACTCAATAAACGTTAAAAACACTCTCTCAATAGTGAAAGTGGACTAAAAACGGAATTCACTGATCAAACAAGTAGGCTACGTTTTTTAAGTTTCATTTTTAATATTATAATAGTTCTAGAAGTAAAATTAGATTGATAGAAATGGCTATGCTTTTATTAAATCCAGTTATTTATTAGTTGTTATATATAGTATAGATCATGATATGTGATAAGAAATGATGTGTTGTATGTTTTATAGAATTTATTTTCTTATTGTTTTTGATCATTGACGAGCTTTATAACATTCTGGGTTGTTTCTGGCAATAGAGAAATCTTGAATTCTTAAGAGACAAAAGTGTGGGAATATAAAAAACTGAAAACAATATTAGATTAGATTTTGCTTATTGATCTGAAAATTCCAAAACATCTAAAAGAGGACAAGCGTATTTTTAACAAGTAGATTATATAAGAATAAAAAGTTTTAAATTGACGAGCCTTTAATTTATTTGCCACAGTGCTGTGGCTTCACAGCTTACTTGCTGCATCCTCAGCTGTATTGTGACAAATAAATCAAGTGGTTCGATAATTTCAGACCTTTTATTCATGATGAACAGGATCCACAACATCTCTTTCAACACACAAAATTTTTAGACTATATAAATTGAAATGAATTTATTTGCACACAACATATTACAATCATAATATAAATACAATTAAAATAGAAAGAAATATATTTCCCCACATGGACTACAGATCCGTGTGTGAGGAAAGAATTCTTATCTATTAATGTAAGAGATAATTTTAATATATTACACAATGAGTTATCAATAAAATTTAGAAAATTTACAAATTGTTTTTTTCATTACAAATAAAAAAAGTAGTAATTTTGAATAATTAAAAATTCCATACCAGAAGAACTGAAAGTGACTAGTCCAGCAATGATCAATCTACTTCTAGTAAATACAGTAATTGGCAGATTCTCAAAACACCCAGGCAGTGACAGCCTTTGAATAATTCCCAGGAATTAAGTGCAGGGTGAGTGAATGAGTGCATCAGCAGCCTCCCGGCCTACATCAAACAGCCAATCGACTACCCTTCTTTTATATACATAGACACTGCACCTCCCCGTATCCAGGATTGACTTCGGAAGGTTGCGATATAATATGTGCATAAGATGAAATGGGTTATTATTTAATGAACTTAAGGTGATCTAGGTGTCAAAGCCAAGATTGAGTCTGTGTCTAGTCGGATAATTGTGATGTATTTCAGTGAAAATTTCTGTTTTGTAGTTTTTGGTAAAAGTAAGGAGTGTTTTCACGTAAATTTGCCAAATATCAAGAACGCGAAAAACCGAGAAAAGCTGTTCTGTAGGAAATCTCATAGGTTTGTTCAAAATGATGTGTTCTCTGTGTTCTCTGAGTGACAGCTCATTGTATTATGTATTATGCAATGACTTCCTACAAACCTATTTTTAACGAATTTTAGTAGAATAGCTTTATTATTAGAATTAAGTTTATAGGGAGGCCACACTATCACATTTTTTTAGAAACTCTCAACCAATACCTTTATGCATTAATTTTATGAATTATCCAGTTCAATCAACTTGCGAGTTTGAAGGGGAACAAAATTGAGAAATAATAATTATTAGCCTGAAAAAAACTTAAATTTCTGAAAATCAAATCAAATTTCCTGATTTAAATGTCGCAAATGTTCGAGAACCTACAGTGGAAACAGGACAGGTTACCAGTTACCCGACCCTACCAGTTGACCGACCAAAACAAACTTTACGAAAACTAAATTTTACGAAAGAAGTAAAGCGTACATTTCGTAAGATTGTCAGGCTAGGTTAGGTTGAATCGCAGAGTTTTCTTTGGTCGGGCAACTGGTAACCAATCGGAAGCAGTGTTCAACTGAGCAAACCATCAAATTTCCTGATTTAAATGTCGCAAATGTTCTACAACCTATAGTGGAAATTGTTCAACTGAGTGAAAACAAAGTCAGTGATTACTTTTCAAAAACTCATCTTATAAACAGAATAGTTTCCCAACAAAATATAACAGGATGCATGAACAGGCAAAGTATATCGCAATTAGAGCAACTCACCGGGTAATTTATGCACGAGAAAATACTGAAAGATTTTGTAAAGTGCATTCCTTTCCGATTGCATCAGAGTCTGACAGTGAACGTTGGAGAAAATTGAAGAGAAAATCAATTTGGGAGAATCAGAAGGAAGATTTTTCATTCTAATCTGTAAAAAGAAAACGAATAAGTCATTTACACTCATGTACCTTACTTGTAAACAAATAACTGTTATAAATACAATGGGCCTATCTGAAATGTTTTATCATGGTCTTAATACGGAAATATTTCAATAGATGTATTATTGGAAATTATCAAGACATTATCTATATGAACTGACTGATTTTCCAGAATAATGAACAATGATTTCAATCTTTCTTCATCAAATCAAACTCAAAAACATAATAATCAACACATAAATGCACAAAGATATGCAGAGCAAGGTCGAGATGGGGCGTGGAGTTGAAAACCCTTTCCAATTATGATGACCACGTACTACGAAAACAGTCAGAAAAAATCCACAGGCAAATCTTAGCAAGCACTCAACCAGAATAAACCTTTTCAAAAAAATCATTTATTATAGATCAGAAAAACAAAGTAATCAAGACAATGAAATTTAGTTTAATATCAGTATTTGGATTAAGAACATCTACTTTTCCAGAAAATAATTTTTTATAGATCAAAAGTAGTTGCTCACAGCCCCAATACTGATATTAGGCTATATTTTATTCTATTAATTATTTCGGTATTGATAATGTAGTTTAATTTTGTTTATGATTTTTGAACCGTCATGTCTTTCTCACTTTTGAGTAGAAATTTGGTAGAAGTAGAAGCTCGATTAATTAATATCTTTGTAATGAAAAACCTCTGGTAACTAGGCTTTATTATCCGAAACTAAAGTGAAACGTTTTAAAAGTTTAAACATGTGATATCTATAGAACATATGATATTATAAAATTGTATGTATCATCACATTCTTCCTTCCTTTTAAAAATTTAGTGAAAAGTCCTTTAAGTTAGAAGGCATTTTGCGCACTCTATTAGAGCGTCGCAGAGGCTGTGAATCTGCATGCTGGTTGTCTTGATTTTCTTGATCTTGATTGAAGGGTGTTGAAGGTCCAGGCTCTTGTGGCCTAATTGGCTCTGGCTCTGTCTCATGTACTTCTATTTCTGGCTCTGTCTCATGTTCGTCTATTTCTGGATCAGTCATCACCTCACCTGGAGGTGCTAGGTGTTTTAGTGAAACTGTCGTCTCTCGCCCATCTTCAAGGCGTACCTTGGCATACTGTGGGTTGACTTCAATGATGTCAACTTCCTCCACCATTGGATCAAATTTGCTTTTTCGAACATGTACTTTCATTAGCGCTTTCTTTGAAGGAGAAAGCCAAGTTGTAAGTGAAATACCATTGGAAGATTGCCTGTTGTGCCTGAACATTCTTTCATGGGGCGTCTCATTGGTTGCTGTGCACAACAGTGACCGAATTGAATGGAGAGCATCAGGGAGTACTGATGCCCAATCTGATGGATCCAACTTTCTGTATTTGAGTGTAAGAGATATTGTGCGCCAAATTGTGCCATTTTCTCGTTCAATTTGGCCATTACATGTAGGATTGTAAGGCGCTGACATGGAAGTGGCTACTCCTCGATTATGAAGGAATTCTTGCAGCTCTCTGGATGTGAAAGATGTTCCTCGGTCAGTATGTACGTAAGAAGGTAAACCAAATTGTGGTGAATAGACATTGAATTACAGTTGATGAGTTCATATTGGGACAAATGGCAAATGGAAACCGGGAGTATTCATCAATTATTGTTAAAAGATATTTATTCCTTGTTTTTGATGGAAGAGGGCCCTTGAAGTCCATGCTAATTCTTTCAAATGGATGTGTTGCTTTTATGAGAGTAGACTTCAATTCTTTGAAAAATTGAGGTTTTATGACATTACAGGATGGACATGATGAAGTCATCTTTTTGACATCCTCGACTGAATAGGGTAAATTATGAGTTCTTACCCAATGGAACATTCTAGTCACTCCAGGGTGGCATAAGTCACAATGTAAGGAGTATAATTTATCAATTTGGGTCGCATTACACACCCTGGAGAATGTATCTGCTACTTGATTATGTTTCCCTGGTCTGTAAATTATTTCATAATTGTAACATGACATCTCCAATTGCCACCTCTGTATCTTTTTATTTTGTTTTGATGAGTCATATTGAACATGAATGAGTGAGTAGATCACTGGCAAACTGTCTGTAAATCAGCTAGAAACGTTTCTTCATCATCGGCACTTATTGCAGCCTCCACTGTCCTCGACAAAGCTACATTACAAGTTCAGGTAAATAACACACCTACATTCGCTTTGATAGATACAGGAAGCTCTGAGACATTTATATCTCAGTGCTTTGCTGAAAACTGCAATCTGAGAATGTATCCTACAACTGGTATGGTCTCTATGGCTTCAACATCTCTCAGCAAACCCATTTCTTATTACTGTGTTGCTCACTTGGAATTGTTAGGTAATCAATACGCCAAAACAAAATTCAGTGTACTGCCTGATTTGTGTGCTAATGTTATTGTTGGACACGACCTATTGAAACAACATTCTGAACTCAAAGTTTCCTTTGGGGGAACTAAACCTCCATTGACTATCAATTACCTTGCTCCAGCAAAAATAGAACCTCCTGCTCTCTTTGAGTTTTTAACTAAAGACATCAAACCTATAATCACTAAATCCCGGAAGCACTCTTTTGAAGATGCCATTTTCATGAAGACAGAAATTGAAAAAATGCTTGCTGATGGGATAATTGGAGAAAGTAGGTCTCCCTGGAGGGCACAAGCGTTTGTAGTGAAGAATGAAAATCATAAAAAACGAATGGTGATAGATTATTCTCAGACTATTAATCGGTACACACACCTTGATGCATATCCCCTCCCTAGCCTTGAAGATATTGTTTCTAAAGTTTCAAAAAATTCTGTATTTACCACAATTGATTTGAAAAGTGCTTATCACCAAGTACCTCTAAGAGAAAAAGATCGGCCTTTCACTGCATTTGAGGCATGTGGTCGTTTGTACCAATTTCGAAGGCTAGCTTTTGGTTTGACAGATGGTGTACCCACTTTCCAGCGGGTTATTGATGATGTTATTACTCATGAAAAACTTGAAAAAACGTATGCATATCTGGATGATGTGACAGTTTGTGGTAAGGATCAGGAGGAACATGATAAAAATCTCAAACGCTTCTTGGATGTAGTGCAAAAATATGATTTCACAATTAATGAAGAAAAAAGCAAATACTCACTAACTTCAATAAACTTGTTTGGCTACAAAATTGAAAATGGAACCATATCTCCCGACCCTGAACGTCTAAAACCACTGTTCAATCTTCTACCTCCAGAAAATAAAAAAGGCTCTTGAGCGGACAATTGGAATGTTTGCGCACTATTCAAAATGGATCCCCAACTATTCAGACAACGTCAAACGGCTTCTTAATTCAAAAACTTTTCCCTTGACTCCTGAAGCTATAACCGACTTTAATCAACTCAAAGCTGAGATTTCTAAGGCAGTAGTAAGTACAATAGACGACTTGGAACCATTTGTAGTTGAAACAGATGCCTCTGATTTCTCTATTTCAGCTGTCTTATCACAGTGTGGACGGCCAGTAGTATTCTTTTCACAAAAACTGAATGACAGTGAGCGTAAACATTCAGCCATTGAGAAAGAGGCATATGCTGTAGTTAGTGCTCTGAAAAAGTGGAGACATTTCTTACTTGGAAGATTCTTCAAGATTATCACAGACCAGCGCTCCGTTCCATTCATGTTCAATATGACTCATCAAAACAAAATAAAAAATGAAAAGATACAGAGGTGGCGATTGGAGATGTCATGTTACAATTATGAAATAATTTACAGACCAGGGAAACATAATCAAGTAGCAGATACATTCTCCAGGGTGTGTAATGCGACCCAAATTGATAAATTATACTCCTTACATTGTGACTTATGCCACCCTGGAGTGACTAGAATGTTCCATTGGGTAAGAACTCATAATTTACCCTATTCAGTCGAGGATGTCAAAAAGATGACTTCATCATGTCCATCCTGTAATGTCATAAAACCTCAATTTTTCAAAGAATTGAAGTCTACTCTCATAAAAGCAACACATCCATTTGAAAGAATTAGCATGGACTTCAAGGGCCCTCTTCCATCAAAAACAAGGAATAAATATCTTTTAACAATAATTGATGAATACTCCCGGTTTCCATTTGCCATTTGTCCCAATATGAACTCATCAACTGTAATTCAATGTCTATTCACCACAATTTGGTTTACCTTCTTACGTACATACTGACCGAGGAACATCTTTCACATCCAGAGAGCTGCAAGAATTCCTTCATAATCGAGGAGTAGCCACTTCCATGTCAGCGCCTTACAATCCTACATGTAATGGCCAAATTGAACGAGAAAATGGCACAATTTGGCGCACAATATCTCTTACACTCAAATACAGAAAGTTGGATCCATCAGATTGGGCATCAGTACTCCCTGATGCTCTCCATTCAATTCGGTCACTGTTGTGCACAGCAACCAATGAGACGCCCCATGAAAGAATGTTCAGGCACAACAGGCAATCTTCCAATGGTATTTCACTTCCAACTTGGCTTTCTCCTTCAAAGAAAGCGCTAATGAAAGTACATGTTCGAAAAAGCAAATTTGATCCAATGGTGGAGGAAGTTGACATCATTGAAGTCAACCCACAGTATGCCAAGGTACGCCTTGAAGATGGGCGAGAGACGACAGTTTCACTAAAACACCTAGCACTTCCAGGTGAGGTGATGACTGATCGAGAAATAGACGAACATGAGACAGAGCCAGAGCCAATTAGGCCACAAGAGCCTGGATCTTCAACACCCTTCAATCAAGATCAAGAAAATCAAGACAACCAGCATGCAGATTCACAGCCTCTGCGACACTCTAATAGTGCGCAAAATGCCTTCTAACTTAAAGGACTTTTCACTAAATTTTTAAAAGGAAGGAAGAATGAGATGATACATACAATTTTATAATATCATATGTTCTATAGATATCACATGTTCAAACTTTTAAACCGTTTCACTTTAGTTTTGGATAATAAAGCCTAGTTACCAGAGGTGTTTCATTACAGCTGCCGAGGAACAGAATAATGTACTTGAAACAAACTTACCAACGCTGATATTCCTTGGAGGATAGCTGAGGACAAAGAATGGTGATCCAATGTGCGATCACAATAGAAAGCTGTCAGAAAAAACAGCTCTTTCTCAGGTAAAAAGTCTGGCCGTAATGCTGTCAATACATGAGACAAACTAAGAGTACCTTTTTCTCTATCATTCACTCTGGTGCTAGTTAGAAGTGGACCAAGCCACTCCACTAGTTTCAGTATACTTAGTTTCCCTTGCATTATGTCTGAAAAACAACAAATTTTGAACACACAATCATTTGATTTTCAATTTAGTGATTAATCAAGGTTACCTCATTTTTCTCTTCCAGTATTTCACAATTGATTATTATTGTTCCTGCCTTGGGATCATAGTTGATGGAAACACGACAGGTGCCTATCAGAGAATCTCTTTGTGTAGTTTTGGAACCTACTTGGAAATTGAATCAATTCATTCCCATCGCAGTCCGCGAGTTTTAATAGACGTAATTCTAGATACATACATATTTTTAAGATTCTACAAACATATATAACAAGTATTTGTGGTTCCAATGAAATTGACTCCAACCTCATAATTGATATATTCAAGTATTCAAAGTGGTTTACTGGTCATCAACTCAATTCTATAATCTTCAAAGTGAAGCTACTACAAAAAGCAGTAACGAATGAAAGTGCATCTAAAAGTAAAGGCAAAATGAAATTAATCTCAATCCCGATTTTTACAGTATTGAAAATTAAATAAAACATGAAATCGTAGAAGAAACAAACAAGAAATAAAAGTAGCCTAATAATGTCGTTTGACTTGGCTGGCTCAGGTCTGGTGTCAGAGTTATCAGGTCGCACCCGAACAAGTTCAGGGTTTCTGAAGGACTGTTTTTAGGCAGAAGGGGTGGGGGAGAAGAGAGCTGAGTTGGCTTGTAGTGGCAAGTTTCGCTGGCTTGCTAGCTATTAAAATCATCCAATGTAATGGACGCTTCAAATTATTTTTAATAATGGACAGAGATACTACAGTAGATAAACAGGCGTTTTTAATTTAATGACCTTCAGAACATTCCACAAGTATAATCTCCTTTATTGATTTCCTTATTAATAATAAATTATTGGCCACTTAAGAAATATCGCCCACGTAGATTTCTAACCTGAAAAGTAAGCGTCTGCTTCAAGTTTCCAGCAGCTTATTGACACAAAATAAACTTATCGGTTGTCTGTCGTAGTTGGTTCTTTGTATTTTGCCTTCTATGAGAAATTACGGATTGAGTAGTCTGTCATCTACCGGCATGTAAGGAATTTACCCTTTCTCAAGATTCTGGTTTTTGAGCGATTGAAAGATATTTGGGGCCGATGAAGGGAAGTTCATAATTAAGGACAAGAGTTTGAAAAATAAGTAGGTCTAATCATATAAATTATTTTAGAAGGGTTTCTTTGTTGCAAATGGGGAGAACGTCAAGAAAAAATTGATAATAATATTTTAGACATGTCCTAAGTATGAATATTGGAACTGATGGCCAAATTTGTCCCTAACCGGGCTGTAATTGGTAATGTTAAGCTTAAATCTTTGTTGATTAAGTTATGAAACTTGCACGTCTCAAGTTTTGTACTTTGTTGGCAAATACATTTTTCATGTTCATGTATCATTTGACAATAATAATGAACAATTCTTACATGGGTAAAAAACGCAGAATAAATTATAAATATCCTACTTAATAAGCTTAATTTATGGTCAACTGGGGTCGGTTACACGTGCTAGGGATGTCTACATACTTTGGTGTTTATTGTGATACATAAGCCTTTATCCAAAACAGAATAAGGTATAATATATTCTATATTAATGGAGTTTGTTAAAAAAAAATAAGCGTGGACAATGTTATCTACTAGAGAAGGTTGATTAATTTATTAATATAAATAAGATTGAGATTGATTTATCCTATCAATATCTTAAGAAACTTGAATATTGCTTATATTTGCTTTTGTTGCCTAGCTTTCTGCTAGTGCTGATTGTTGTGCTTAATTTATATATAGATTCATGCTCATTGTTATTTGATGCAAATGTGCAAAACTAAAAGTTTAAATTGTGTTTACCGTGGATGAATAAATAAATATCTTGAGCAAGAGTTTCCATTAGTGCCGATGGATAGCTCAATGAATCTCAATAATGTGTTATCTAAAAATGTATTAAAAATGTTAACTAAAAAATAGTTAAATGTATTTCATTACAACTAAAAGTTACCTTCTCCTAGTTGGATGCAGTATGAGTTCAGGTCTGTCGTAGAGTCTATTTCCCTGACTAGTTTTTCTGCCGCTTCTTCAACAGACATTTTGAAGAAAATTTATCAAAACTAGTATAACCTATTCAAATGACCTATCCTAAAACATGGTCTGAAGCAGAATTGCTGTTATGATTATGAAAAGCCTTGTTTGATATGATACGGAATTACATCATGATTGCACGAAAGATAAAGACGCAGTGTGGGAGCGCAGGAGCGAAGCGAGCAATGATGCAAGCATGCATAGACTTCGACTCTAGTGTAGTTTGATAAGCGTAGATAAATAGTACCATAGAGGGCTTCAACGTATGCCTGCCATCGAATAATGAAGTTTTAGAATTACGATAGTTATGAGGATTAAAGATACTAGAATTACAGGAAAAGTAACATTTCAAGAACGCACAAGGGTACAAATTTCGCAGATGTACAAGGAATTTTTTTTGGGGGGGCTTGGGTGGTATGAAATACCCCCCAGAAAGTCGCAAGTGGAGTCATTGAAAAATGCATGCTTAGGGAGGGTCACTATTTTTTGGTCAGTAGAATACAATCTGAGGAGGCAACCTGCCAAAAAATTGAAAACATCCCTGCCTAGGGAGGAGCTGAGAACCCTTCCCTCGCCGTGAGACAACGTGTCAGAAGGCGTTGCATGAGAGCGCTTTATCCATACCATAACGTGGGCATAGTGATGAAGGGCACCTTTCTGTCACACCCACAAGATCTCATGTTGTCTGCCAGTCTTTGAGGGACCTCTCTAGTAACCGTTTTTTTGGTTTCCTCAAAGTAGAATTTGGACATGTATTGGGGGTTTAAACACTTACGGTACTCAATTTGGATTTGTAAATTATGAGAATAATATTGTTGAAGTTAACACATTGTTTTCGTTTTGAATGTTTGAGGTCATAGAATAAGGTATGTGTGCACTCCCTCATCAATGGAGGGCTAATAGCCACCAATTAGCATTTGCTAATTTATGCTAAACTAAATCAAGACCATCCCTATACTTGATATTAAGATAGTCTTGCCCAAGCGCCAACTACCATCACACAATTTGGAAGACATGGCGAGGTTAGGACCCATATGGACAAGCTAGTTAGGTTAGGTCCCCATGTTTAGAACAAATTGAGCTATTTCAAAATGTTGCTGCATCAGATGTCATTGAAGAAAATTCCTGGATTTCTTGTTCCATGACGAACTGCGTTGTTAATATTAACTTTTCAAGTGAATTCAAGGACTTGCAGTCAAATTTTCATTAAGAATAAGTGTCTTTCATTAAGAATAAGGTTACTCATTCTTACTGAAAATTTGACTGCAAGTCGTTGAATTCACTTGAAGTCGTTGAAGAGTCTGAATAATTGATTGTGGTTGTTTTCATTCACTGTGGTCCAAAGTGTCAACTATTATTGTCATGTAAAAACAAAAAATTATGGAATTTTTCAGCAGTCAAGCGCCGAAGATGAACAACATAGTTCGAAACGCGCCCAAGACTCACAAGATGGCTACTTCTGCATAGCAAGTTGATTTAAAGTTTTTATATGACAATACCAATAACATAAAAAATAATGGGTAATAGTTGAAAAATTTCATAAGATTAGACTTCAAATTTACCTGATCGTTGATCACCTGGTATGCCAACTAAAATACACAGTTTTAAAATTAACCATCAGCTATAATAATCACGATTTGAAAATTCATTGTTCCAGAACTTCGTGCTTGAATAAGTAAGCTCCAATTCAGGCATATAATAAGGCACATGCTCTTAGCTCAACTTTCCAGTGCATTACATTTCCAGATATCTACATTACAAAGTTGAACTCTACAAATGGTGCTTGCTAAGTGGAGCATCTGAAAATCACAAAATCGAACACATGCTATGGAATGGTGTAAGGCTTACTAATAATGGAGCAGCATAAATAACACACTATTCCACAAAGCATGTACAGTATTTGATTTTGCAACGATGATTATCCTAGAGTATTATACAGAGTGTTTCGGAACTCTCTACCAATACTTCTAGGCAGTGTTTCTGGACCACTAACAAAAGTAAATATCATAATAAAATTTTTCTAAAATCCCCAGTTACTCACACAGCCGCCATTTTGTTTTTTCACTCATTATTTTTTTATTCGAACACCTCTGAATGTATAATATTGAAATTTTGCATACAGCTTTATAACAATTAAATCAATCTAAAAAAAATTAATCAAAATTTTCCGACATCAAAAACAAAATGGCGGCAATTAAAAATCTTTGAAAAGGATTAAATTAATAATGGCTAATGATATAAAAATTTGACTGAAATAACTTTTTTTAGATATTTTTATTGCAAATCCAACGATACCTCATTTTCCAATATTGGCCAACAATTAACAGAGATATGCTACTTTTTAGGGTATGCGGTGGTTGGAGGCGAAAAAACTGCAACCCATTCTCAACCACCGCACACCCTAAAAAGTAGCGTATCTCTGTTAATTGTTGGCCAATCTTGAAAATGAGGTATCACTTGATTTGCAATAAAAATATCTAAAAAAGGTTATTCTAGTCAAATTTTGATACCATTAGCCATTATTAATTTATTCCTGTTTAAAGATTTTAAGTGGCCGCCATTTTGTTTTTTGATGTGGGAAAATTTTGATTGATGTTTTTTAGATTGTTTTAATTGTCATAAATCTGTATGCAAAATGTTAAAATTATACATTCAGAGGTGTTCAAATAAAAAAATAATGAGTGTAAAATACAAAATGGCGGCTATGTGAGTAACTGGGGATTTTAGAAAAAAATTATTATGATATTTACTTTTGATAGTGGTCCAGAAACACTGCCTAGAAGTATTGGTAGAGAGTTCCGAAGCACCCTGTACGCAGCCCTGTGTAGACACCCTAAAATATAATGGAAAATACCATTTACTGTCTATCATTGTCCAGTTATAGTTGAAGGAACTGCAAAATGCTAGATATTACATTGACCTTGATATTCGAAGAAAGAAGCCCCGATTTGACGTGTTATAGGTATTTTAGTGACTATTTCCTATTGAAACCTCAGAAGTAGCATACTTCACAGAAGAATGCATATTATACTTTATTTGGATATTCCAAGCTTTATTTTGTAAGATAACATTTTGTATCTTCTATTAATATGCAAAAATAAATTTATTTATTGATGCATCTTCCTAGTGTACACCTTTTTTCATGATCTAGCCCCATTTTTTATAAAATCATTTTGATACACAGCTATTCTCTTGGATTTTGTTTTCCCTAAGAAACTGCGAGATGCTTACTAATAATAGAAGCTTGTAATGGCAATGCTGTCGGTAGTTTGAGGAGCAGATGAATCAATAAATATCAACATAAATGGTATGCCAATGGCAGATCTCATTATCAAATGACAAATTAAACATTTTTGTCCTCATATCATATTTTAATAAACTCGCTTAATTTGACAAAAAGTATTCAGTCACTTTTTGTCAACTACAAATAAATTCATACTGTATCCACTAAATATCAGTTTTGAGAGAAGAACATTAGTTTCAATGTTGTAATACATAGTATTTATTCCAATCACGTCCATAGTTTATATTAAGAATAACATATTTTATTAAAATATATATCTGAATAAAAAAAGAATTATGTCCATCTGCACTATTGATCATAAAAAATTACATAGAATTGCCGTATTTACAAACGAATCCACCAATAATGATTGTTTACTGCTCAGCATTCCTTTATCATAGAAAATAAAGAATTCTATGCGATTCATGAAATCAGATTCAATCATTATATCAATTGACCAACAATGGCTAACTTGATGCTTCATTCTTTTCCTTGTAGACCACAATTCCTTTATCAATAAGGTCAGGAATTTCAACAGCAAGCCACGGTCCCAGCTGAAAACATAAAAATAAATTATTGCAATATAAAGCGATGATCAAGTACCTTTTAATAAAATATTTCTTTATAATTACTCTTTATTCATCATTTTTCCTGAAGTCTAAAATAAGAGGGGTGAGATAACTCATGACTTTTCTGATAAGCTTTACACAGTGCAGATTTTCTATATATAAGAATAATTATTATAACGGGTTTGATTGGAAAATTTTGAGACAAATATACTTTGATCAATTATTTATTGGTGAGTTTAGAGCTAAAAAGAATTTGTTTAATAAAATTGCATTATTACTTTTATTAAAACTGATTGAAATTGAGAATGATTTGACTGTCGAGACTACAGTATCTCATTGTTTAAAATAAATAAGTATGAGATAATATCCACACTTGTTAATTTTGGGTGTGTACTACAATATCACAACCACCAAAATAAAGCAGAATTTTTTCCCTTTTTTTCGGAGGAAGAAGCCCACATAGGTCTGAGACCTGTGCGTGGGTAATGAATTAGATGATGGTGATTGATGAGTTGGACCTACAGTTTTAGGTGGGTTCTGAACCACCGGGAAGTGATTTTAAAGCAGACAACAGAGTCTTTTTTACTGGCCAATCCAATCGGTCACCCTTACAAAGTGCGCCTAGGAGTTTCGTAGCTTATCTCTGATTGAACAGATACCTGCTACGGCACTCGGCTATCACTTCCCTTAATAATTAATATATTCCTTGGATCTTGAAGTTTTTTTTATGCTTGAGAAAATGAGGTTCAGTTCATTTTCTAGTGAGGAAATGTGAAAGTGGGGTTTCAACTATAACTATTTAACTTTATAATAATTTGTATTCAGCTTCCTGACACTGAATAAAGCTTTGGAATATGATCCATTAGCCTCCTACGTATTGGATATCACTATCATAAATTCATTCAGGTCAGCCATTGCCAATAACTGTAGTATCCATGGAAAAAAATGATAGGTTTTTTGTTTGTTTCCGAGATGCGCGAACCGCGAAACAATTGTAAGTGATACATATGCTATTACATATTACTCTGCATTGAATTCATCAACAGCTCCTGAGATTCATCTGGACACTGAATGTTTTGGACAGAATAAAACCTAGGATATAATCAATTGAAAGTGATTAATCTTGATGTTTCTATTTGAATTTGTTTACATTATAATTTATTGATAACACACTCAATACTTGCCCCTAATGCCATCGCGTGAGCGATACCAAATTTTGGAACGTTTCTAGCCCAAAGAGGTTTGAAATGATCAGATAAACAAATTTTTCCACCTCTGTACATTTTCGCAGTTTTTCCATCAAGCTCAGGGATAGCAATTTCTGGTGCCGTGCCTGGAAATGTGACTGGTATCTGAAAACATTGATATAAATTTGGAAAATAATTTATATTTAGATGCTGACTAGACTCAAACTATTTTTGTATAAATCAAGTTCTAAGCTTAGTTGCACAGTGGCCACATGTACTAGAGGTAGTGGCCAGTTAATTTCCTGGATATTTTTTTTTTCAAAATTTGTTTTTTGTTTTTCTTGGTTGGAAATAAAATTCAATATTCATTATTCAAAATAGGCAAAGTACTTCAAGACAATTGAAGGCGAGTGTAGTAGAGTTGATAAAGAGATTGTAAAATTCTAAATAAGTAACTTTTGTTTAATAAGCTTGAGGAATATGTGATATACCATTGTCAATTTGTAATTCAATCAAATTCTTCCATTCAAGTTAGAACAAAAATATTAACATACATACTTCAATAACAATAATTTATTATCAATAACAACTGGAGAAGGCACGTATATCCGCAAAAACTCTAAGCGAAAGATACTTTTGGCATTATAATTTAATACAACAAATATACAATCTAAATTAATTAAAAAAGGTAGTTGAAAAAAGAGGAGAAAATTAGAACAAGACTTACAAATAATAGACGAAGAAAAAAGTAAAAAGCTGAGATGACAATAACACTACTAAGAGTACAAAAAATATGGTACTGTTATAATAATTGTATTTCAAAGGAAGGGAAATGAAATGTTTTTTGAAAATTAATAATATTTTCTGTAGGTTAAAAATTTACAAATGAATATCATTAGCCCATCAACCATCGATCTAGCTCTCGCGTTAGAAGTTTATAGCAGCTTACATTTGGAGATCTTCTGGGAACTGAGCTCAATATAATATTTATTTTATAACTGAAGTGTTATAAAGCCAATCAAAAACGTCTCTGTGATACTGTGTGAAGGCACAATTTATTGTAGAAAGCGCAACGTGGAATAATTATTAAATTAATATCTGTATAAGTTAATGTTGAGAAATATAACCAGAAAATTTCGTGAAAATGTAAAAAATCACTGTAATAGAAGCATATTCAAATCCAGTGGCGTAGCCAGGATTAGATTTCGGGGGGGGGGGGGGCCTCACCAAGGGGGGTGTGTGGGCAGTGGCTTAGCCAGGATCAAATTTCGGTGGTGGTGGGGGGCTCACCAAGCCCCGTCTGGGGTATAGGAGGGTCCGGATTTTTTTAAAATTTAGTGGTGTGAAAAGCTAATCTAGACAACTTGTTAGGCTCTAAAGTTCAAAAGAAAGTTTTGAAAAATTACTACCCAAGAACCTAGGTGGCCAGGTTTGAAATGATAAAGTTTGATATGCCGATATCTGTGACTATTTTGAGTTAAAACCCTTGAATTGGAACTAATCATACTTAACTTATGTACTGAATCTCAAAATTAATACTAATTATTATAAGTTTCATATAATTTATGTCATTAGCCTGAAACGCACCCAACCCAAAGTTCATGAAATCGGATTTTTTTTTATCATAGCACACTGATTTTACACGCTTGCATAGAACTTGCATTTATTTGTGTGTTTTCATTTATAAAATCCCGATTTTATGAACTTTGGGTGCGTTCAGGCTAGTGAGTTATACTGAATTTTAACTTCAAAACTAAATTTTCTACAAGATGAGTTTATTCAAAAAGGTGATTTATTAATAATTAACAAAGTTAATCCACTTCGAACTTGAAAATTGCATTTTTTTTTTTTTTTTTTTTTGAGGATGAAGCCCACATGGGTCTGATACCTGTGCGTGGGTAATGAGTTGGATGATGGTGATTGATGAGTTGGACCTACAGTTTTAGGTGGGTTCCGAACCACCGGGAAGTGATTTTCAGCAGAGAACATTGTCTTTTTTGCTGGCCAATCTAATCGGTCACCGTTACAAACAGGACCTACGAGAACGCAGCTTATCTATCTGATTGAACAGATACCTGCTACGGCTCGCGGCTATCACTTCCCCTTATTTTATTTAATGTAATAAATAAATAATTATGGTAGTCACAGTTTTCTAACATGTTTTATTCGATTTCGTAGCTCATTTTGAATCAAAATTATCCATTTGAGCACCTAACAAGTTTCTATATGAGGAAAAATTTGAAAAATGCATTAATCTGACTATAACTGTAGCTATATTCCACTACACAAACAGGGTTTCTGTAATCTGTTCGTTATAATACAGCAAAACAGATAGAACCCTTCGACTTTAATAAGTCCTTATCTATTAGTTATTTGAGAATTTTTTATTTCTGAAATTTCGGGGGGGGGGGGGGGCGGGCCCCATGGGCCCCCCCTGGCTACGCCACTGTTCAAATCTAAAGCAACATGAATAGTAAAACTTTGCTGAAAAGTTAAATGAATTATATGGATAAAATTTATTATGTATGTATGTTTGATCTTCTAAAAGTACTAGATCATAATAAAAACTTAAAAAACACTGTTAAGTGGAAATTGTGACATCAGAAATTGTGAAAGAGCATCGTCAGAAGACCCACTCATGCTGTACATGCAATGCAATATTATTTATTAAAGGAAACAAGATGGATCTTCAACATCGTACTAAATCATTTTTCCAATACTTATTGAAAGTCATTATTAGTATAGTTGTATAAGTTTCTGAGTAAAAAAATAATGATATTTCAAATTTTGTAGATAATAAGGCCATTTTTAAAACTATTGATCAAGAAAATTGTTCAGTTGTTCTTGAATAATAAAATTACAACTTACATCAAATTCAATGTCGAATTCATACTTGAGCATGTTCTGAATGAACCAGCATTTACCGAACCATCGAGTGCCTTCTTTATTTGATTCTAGTCTAAACCAGTCATTGTCAGCTGCCTTGTTGTTTTGTACATACTGAAAAAATCAAACACACCATTACATCATTGAAAAAAAATTAATTCCAGTAGCGCCTGCAAACGAGATATTGATTTGTTCTCTTCCATTTTGTCAAACTTCTATTATGCTCCAGTTATCGAACAGATAAAACGGAGAACTAAGAAACGTTCCTTTAGTTGAGTTATTTAGTAAGCGTATGAACAATTGGTTGTAAATTTGGTACAGATGGAGAGTAAAGCCATGTTTCTAAATAAAAGTCATACACTATTGTGAAGGGTGGTGATTGGTGACGCGGTGTTCATGTGATCTTGGTGTTCAGTCACGACCGCTTCAAGACTGCGCTTGGATGGGCGACCGTGCTCCAATGATGTTATTAACTATTGTGAACACAACACTGCTTGATTTCATCAAGATGAGCAGTTGATATAATGTATTGCTGTTGGATGGGGGTGTGATTTACCAATTATTGTGAAAGTTCATCAAAGAGATTGAGTCTCAGCTTCTGAAAATTCTAAATTTACAACAGTATAATGCTTTTCCTCCAAACACGGCTAGTCAATTACGGATAGTCACGGCACGTCATATGTTTAGTAGAAATCGATTTGAGCTTGTTTACACAAACAAGAAAACTACTAGGCAAGTTAATTGGGCTAACTAAACATATGGCGCAACCAGCAACTTGGTACTAATTCAAGTTATTGCAGTTCAAAACACTGATCACTGAAGCTGAGACTCAAGAAGGATTTCACTTGGTTTCGTAAAACTTGAGAATTTCTAATACGCTGTTTCTGATGTAGTCTATTCACTTATTTTGGAATAGTTTCACATACGCGCACGACATAATTGAGACAATAGCCAAGAAACAAAAGTATTTGACTGATTATTCGAGCAGTAAGAAATCCATATGCTGCAATTATTTAGGTTCTGTAGGTTAAAACAAGTTTCATGTTTACAATACCTGAATTAAAGCTTGATACTCCTCTTTCAGTCGTTTTGGCCACAAATCTTTATCCCTTGGCCCAGCTTTAGTTTTCAATAAAGGAATGGAGCTAAGAGTCTTTTTAGAGGAATCATCCATATTTTCTAAATGCACATAGACTTCAATAAATTCCCATTACGAAACAAATATGAATATTGAATACTACACAAGAGTGGAAGTGAGCAAATGTCAATTCTTAGCAGCAGCAGTAGAAAGTATGCAGACGACGTCATAGCTTGACAGCTGATTCTGTGCCACGGCACTCTGAATAGCAGAGCTTCCACGTCGACTCAATCAACGACTTCTAGAGATCTGTATCTCTAGAAGGCGTTGACTCAACACGATTTGCGCGGGCAACTAACATGATTTTGAAATTAGAAACGGAGACGATACAGTCTTTTGAGGTTATGTTGTTAAATGTTCCAAGTTTTAATTTACTATACTCTTCACTCTTCCCTCAATTTCAATAATCAAGCAAAAATAATGAAATTGATATAATATCATAAATAGGAATAAATGAGAAATTGAAATATCATGTGACAGTAAATCAGTGTGGTGTTATTAAAAGTGTATTGATGAAGATAACATTTACAGGTTATTGTCTCAATTAATTTAAATAAATTGCTGGTTAATGTTTCATGATGGATAAAACATCTGAATTTTCTGTCAGCCCTAATGTATTTTATGGTGAAACTGTACATTCTTCAACTTCCAATGTGAATAACAAACAATCAATGACAACAGCACTACCTGTTCCATTCAAGCTTCGCAAACTGCTCGGTCCAACTTCAATTTGGAAAGTTTTCAAGAAGCAGGTTGATGTTCTTTCATTCGTTAACTCTAGAAAGTGTGGGTTAATGAGTTTCGTATTCCAGCAAAATACTGGTGAAAGACTCTTTCTGGCTGCTCATCCGAGCTGGTTGTGGTATCATGATTCGAATAAAGACATTCACTCAAGAAGTTCATATGAGATAATTCAAGAACTAACGGTTTGTAAGTTGTATTTTGACATAGAGTTCAACAAAGACATTAACCCTTTCCATAATGGTGTGGAAATGTTGGAGATTTTCATTAAAATTGTCTGCTTCTATCTAAAAAAACACTGGGGCATCTACTGTGATCGCAAAAATACTCTTGATATGGACTCAAGCACTGATAAAAAATTCAGTCGTCATCTTATATTTCAGTTACCGAACGCCGTATTTCGAGATAACTATAATGTAGGAAATTTTGTAAAATATATTTGTAAGAACATACAAACTCTAAAAGATAACTTGAGTGAAGATATGTGCCCATCGCATTCATGTGAACTTGTCAACTTCATAGATGAAAGTAGTATCCAAATGCATCAGATAAAAAATCTCTTTGTTACAAATTCAAACAGCAGGACTGGTATTTTCTGTGATCAGGGTGTTTATACAAAAAATAGACATTTTAGACTTTTTAAATCTTCAAAAATGGGGAAACAAACTCCTTTAGTTTTGAGTGAGCAAAACGAATACAAAGTGGAATGCAGTGAGGAAGAAATTTTCTTGGATTCTTTAATTACTTATATTACTAATGATAGTGATCAACTGAGGATCCTTGAATTTCAAAACGATAATATTGATTTAAAAAAGAAATTAGCAATAGGGGAAAATGTTCAGCAACATGTAAGCAATGCAATAGTTTCGCCTTTCCCTAAAATTGATCGATTCATTGAATCTGTAGCTAATCCAGGACGTATATGGCGGTCTTTCTATTTCCAATCTTCCAACTTGATTGTTTATGACATAGTTGGAAACAGATTTTGTGGAAAAATTGGCAGGCAGCATAGAAGTAACAATATCAAACTAATAGTTGATTTGACGAATGTGTGTTATTATCAGAAGTGCTACGACCCAGATTGTGCTGGATATAAATCAGTACCAGTGTTATTACCATTCGAGGTTCAATTTCACATTGATGATGAACTCGATTGTGAACTGTCTATATTGGATCAACCAGAATGCAGCTTTACAAGTGAAGTAAATAGTTATGATTATAATTCATCTTTATTTGATGATCACGATAATGAGTTATCAGAAATTTTTGACACTGTTGAGGACATTCCAGTTGACAGTTTCACAGATAATTTTTAATGGAGTTTAGAGTAAGTTTTTATTATTCTGGTATCTAATACCTAAGTCAATAATAAAAGTTACCGTATTTTAATAAGGAAACGTTCATCGTATTCTTTTTCCTTACATATGTTTTTCTACTCACTGTCATGGGCGATTAGTCTCGTGGAGCGAGCATTCATTACTACTTTTTTTTGTAGATTACGTTTTGAAGACTCCAGTTAAGGACAAGTCATATCAACAACTATACTCTTAAATACTAGTTACCATAATTACTATATCAATTAGTTGGGGTGAGGCTTAATTTGGATGGGAAAGGAACTCTTGTATACTATAAAAATCTTTATCAACTAAATATTTTTTCAGTTGTTTTTTTAAATATTTATATATTTTCAAGACTCTTTAAAAACTGCGGTAGCTTGTTGTAGAGTTTCCTAGGCTACCAATATAACTAGGTTTTTGATTGAATAAGCTACTATTGTGATTCACCAAGTGATAATCTCCTCGGCTTCTTGTATTATAATCGTGTATGTCGAGATTTTGGTCAATATCACTCTTTTTCACTTAAAAAGTAGCTTCATACACATATAAGTAGGGTACAGTTAGGAGACCAAGTCTTTTGAACAACGGCCTACATGAATCTAATCTATTTACTCTTTCCATACACTTAACCGCTTTCTTTTGGATCTTAAACACCATATCAAGGTTTATCGTGTAGTATCGGTGCGTGCGATACAAGAGCCTTAGCAACTAATCCAACTAAACGATTGTGTATGGGTTTAGGGCGTGACACAATAAGTCTTGCACGCGTCACGCTCCATTCACTCTTGCTGAAAACTCACTCAGGAATATGTTAAAGTAATTTTTAAGGTGTTGAAATTTCTCATTCTAACAATTGAGGAAGGGGAAATGCTTTTAATTCGACATGTTTTATTCAAATTTTCATCAAATTGTGGACTTACTGGCGAAGATGTGCCAAATGATGCCTCAATGTATTGATATGTTGTCTCTGTTTGTAAATTTTGAATGAGATTTGCCAAATTAGCATATTTTTCCTACTAAATGTGGTTGAATAAATATCATAAACCCAAATTACAGGAATCACAACTTCCCATTTCAATAGAAGTTTTTTATGATAAATGAAATAAACTTTTTGAAAGATGTGCCGGCAAAGAAAAATTAAATATTTTTGTCTATACTTATAAGGTGTGTTAGAGTACTTGCACAGAAGTCAATACTGTAGAATAATCACCATTTCAAAATTAAATTCATGCTGTGGAATTGTGAAATGGCGAGTGACAGATTGCAGAAGCATGTATTTGATTTTGCAATGGTGATTTATTATCAAGTACCGTATATTGGATATACTCCAATCCAAATGTTATTAGGGCTTTGAAATGTTACAGTATATTTATTTCTGTAAGAAATTTTTTTTCATCAATTAGTTTGTAAAATATGGGGTATAAAATTGTTGAGGGGGTGGGGGTGGAGACAATATGGGGTATAAAATTGTTGAGGGGGGGGGGTGGACATAATTGGGGTATAAAATTATGGGGTTCGTATGTTTTGACAGTAAGCTGAGAGCTAAGCTAACCATCAAAAAAAGCATTGGCTATATACTATATATCTTTTCAAGTGGTATTCTGTTCTACTAGTAGGTATGGAAAGTTTAGAAATAGATTTAGACTTGATTTTTTATACTAAAAGACACGTTGGGGAATAGAATGACACTTTCTTTCAATTTAACAATTAATTTTTTAAAAACTGATTTTTTTTAGACTATTGAACATTTATTAAAAAAAAACTAATTGTTAGATTGGAATATGCCTTTTAGTGGTAAAAAATTCATACAAAGTTTAATATAACTTGTAGGTGAGTTCAATTGCCCAAATAATTCATTACTATTAAATAATTAATAATTGCCAAAATAATAAATTTCTAGTTTCCAAATTTTTAAACTAAGTCAACAGTGATAAATTTATAATTTACCGTTTCATCAATTTACTGATTGAATATTTTTTCGAAAGTGAATATTGTTTTAATGTACTAAAAGTGATGCATTGTATGAATTTGAAGATTATTATGAAATACACTGAAGGATCTGAAACAGAATATTAGATGGACGTTCTTGGGCTTTAAACCCCAAATATCCTTCATCTTGGTGCTGTAAGTTCTCTCAGCTTACTGTCACAACATACGAACGTTTGTCTATACCCCCCCCCCCCAAACAATTTTATATCCCCATATTTTACAATATAATTGATGAAAAAATTTCTTACAGAAATAAATTTCTTACACTTCTAAAAAAATTATGACCAAAAACCCTGCACACAAGCCTTGAGGCATCTATCTGCATGGGTAAAATATAAAACTAAATAACATAAAACTAATCAGAGTTTTTTTTTTTTTTTTTTTTTTTTTTTTTTTGTAGATTACGTCTTGGAGACTCCAGTTAAGGAGTATAAGACAAGTCAAATCAACAATATTATACACTATATTACATAATTACTTCAATTAGTTGAGGTGAGGCTTAATTTTGATGTGAAAGGAACTCTTGTACACTATAAAAAGCTTTATCAACTAAATATTTCTTCAATTGTTTTTTAAATATTTCTATATTTTCAAGACTCTTCAAAAACTGCGGTAGCTTGTTGTAGAATTTCCTACCAATATAACTAGGTTTTTGTTTGAATAAGCTACTATTGTGACTCACCAAGTGATAATCTCCTCGCCTTCTTGTATTATAATCATGTACATCAAGATTTTGGTTAATATCATTCGTTTTTACATATAAAGTAGCTTCATACACATATAAGCAGGGTACAGTTAGGAGACCAAGTCTCTTGAACAACGGCCTACATGAATCTAATCTATTTACTCTTTCTATACACCTAACCGCTTTCTTTTGGATCTTAAACACCCTATCAAGATTTTGTTTTGATGAATTACCCCATACTAAGATAGCATACCTAATATGTGACAGTAAGAGCCCATGGTAAGCTGTAAAAAGTAACTTTTTGTCATTCAATCTAGCGAGCTGTCGCAGGACAAATACCCCAGATGAAATTTTACTACATATTTTCTCAATGTATGGAGTCCAGGTCAATCGTCTATCCAACGTAACTCCTAGAAATGCAATTTTTTCTTCCTGGTCTAATTGATTATCGTTTACAAACACGTTTATAGCCCTATCTTCATTTAAATTATGTTTGTTTTTGAATTGAAGGTATTGGCATTTTTTACTATTTATAGTTAATTTCAACTGATTTAAAAATTGGACAATGGACTGCACACCTATATGGGCACTTATTTCTAAATTATCTAGAATGGAATTGCTGAAAATGAGTGATGTATCATCAGCAAATAAGAGGGCTCTACCACTAATTAATTCTTTAGGTAAACGGTTGACATATAACAAAAAAAGCAATGGACCTAGTATTGATCCCTGAGGCACTCCAGCTTGCACCTCTAATTTGTTAGATTTATTCTTTACTATAGTTGAATTATAAACAAGGAAAAGTGAATGTTTTTGGAAGCAATTGAGTAAGTTTCAATGAAAATTTCATAACATGACAACTTTAGACATTTTAAAAATTGATCAAATTCAATATAGTGGGAAGATGAAGTTTTTGACGCCACCGTGGTGAAATTTTCAAATTGAGCGTTCTACCATTTTCAACCGACTTCCGACTAGAAGGAGGTTGTTAATTCGACATGTTTTTATTATTTTTAATAGACTAACCTTGGATTAGATTCTGGAATAGATTCTGTATCTGCTATATATTTAGTGATTGGCTGTTTAGCCCTGATAGGCCTACAGCTCTCCAGTTTTAGTGGGAACGCAGTTTCAGACAAAAAGTAATTTCTTAGAATTACTATTTTCAAAAAATATAAAGACCCATAATATAATTATTTGACTCATTTCAGTAGCATACTCATATTTTCCTTTTTAATCTATCCTATTTATTGTATCAGCTGAACTATGTTGATTCAGAATTGCATGCATTGTACTAGAACCATAATGTCAGGTGCGTGTAGGCTACCTGGTGTTTATAGACCCGATAGCTAGATCAGCTGCTGATCTCCTTATGCCATTCCCCTTTATTGCCGGAATTATGAGTACAAATTACCCTGAAAATATTTTGAAAACATATTTTGCTAAGGTTAAGTTTCAAGAGAAAATTGCAATCTTTATTTCAGAATAATGGAATACTCAGTGGAATATCATGAACATCATAAAATTCTTGTTTTTCTCAATATCTGAATTGTACTTGTTGCTCATTGTTCTTAAAGGTACAGTAAATTAATTAATTATGGAATAGATCAGTCACTACAATTTCATCTTTACATCATGCCACTGCTACTCTGTTGGCAAAAAGGTCCGAGTGATTATTCATTTACATTTATTTAGCTCATATCAGTTAAACAAAGAATTTCAAATTTCGTGTAAAATCTAGGTTTGATAACAAATATTCCTATAGTTTCAGCTTTTATAGATTCATATTATAGTCTCTTTTCAAGTTTCAAAATGGACAAGAACTGATCATGCATTATATTTTCATTATAACATTACATATTAAGCTATTTTTCGACTCAGGCCAGGTTTTTGGGTGTAAAATTATTCCATGAATGAAGACTTGAAAAGTTATATTCAGACAGATCATACATAACAGAAGTAGCAGATTAACTTCGTCTGAAGGTGTGGCAGTGGAGCATCCAATACTCTATTATAATCACCATCGCAAAATCAAACACATTCTGTGAATGGTGTATGTCAGTAGGTTATGTCAGATTGGAGCAGCATGAATACCACCATTCCAAAAAATTTGTTTCATTTTGCAATGGTGATTATCATCGAGTTAGCTGTATTGGAGGTGAAAAAACACTTTCTTATGTGTTATGAGGCTAGTGTAGAAAACTTTCATCAAAATATATAATTTTTATTCTACAGGAATTCCTATCAGTAATGGTCAAATACAAATCAATACAAATGCCAATACAAACGAAATACAGTTTGATGAGAATGAACAACTAATCTGGCTGTTTTGGCCTTATTCAGATTACATGTTTGGTAGAAGGCAACAGAAGTCTGGACTTATTCAGATGTTCAAAAGCATATTGCCAGGCGTCAGTTCCAAACAAATAACGACATCGTCAGCAATCCAGCATCCATATACTGAAATAATTTTGAGAAAGAAGATGGAGTCATCCTTTAATCCTTTGAAAATGATTAAATCTTTTTTTGCCACTGCATCAAATGATACTGGAACAACATTAAAGGAGCAAAAAAGCAATGATACAGAATCGAAATCAGTGTCATCAAATTCAACTTCCCAAGGAGAAAGTGATAGACTTTCCCCTTCAACAATGAACGAACCTTCTTTTTTCTCATTGTTAAATACTTCTTTTACAACATTGAGCCCACTAAATATCTATCCTACTGAATCAAATCCAATGTTATCAAATTCGACAATCACGTCTGATATATTGACTTTTAAAAATTCAAGCAATGAAAATGAGAATAAATATTGGCACTTTGATAAAACCTAAAATATTATATATTCAAATTTTATTATTCAATCAAATTTCTTTATATTTATTGTACCATTTTGTGTGTTTGTGTGTATCTCATAAAGATAGATTACAGCTCACACACTAATGGATCTCATTTTAATGTATCGGCATTGACACACATATTGCTGGATCTCAATCAGATAGTAAAAAATTTTCAGACAAGCAAGGTTGAGTAATTACAAAAGTGAATAGTCAGGTCTATTCATTTTATTGTGAAGACTCAGAATCCTTGAAATAGGACATTATTTAAAGTTCTCAGGCGGGTGGGGTTTTTGGTTGGATCTCAACTGGTACATACGAGAGTAGGCCCTATGTGTGTGACATTTTTGTTGACTTGCTTAACTTATAAGTTCCCATACAAAAATATAATTTTCAATTTTTCATTGCTTAAAGTAATTAATTATTGGCATTTAGATACTATATGAGCGAAAATAAACACACTCACGTCATACTAATTGTAAGTGATTCATATTCGCACTGCTCTGCTTTGTTGGACATAAACATAGTCGGTTGCCTACTGATGAAGAAGGTTGAAAATTAAATTTTCAACCCAAAGTACTCTCAAACCTTGATTCTTAACCTTATTCGGTAGATCACCGACCATATCTGACAAGGCACTACAGCAGTGCAGTGCTATATGGTCATCACACTCAAGTTGGAGTGAAAATACCAATTTTTTTATTGACTTATTCAACCATGTTTATCAAGTCTACAAAAGTCACATGCATCTGTTCATAATATAATACAATTTTTCTTTTGATTGGTGTGTAATGAAATAGATCACCTTTATTGATATCTTCAGTTTATAATAAAACATATTTTAAAACAAAAAAAGAAACCGACTTCAGTGAAATGATAAAATACTCACGTACTAAAAAGTTTAAAATAAAGTATTTACTTTAAACTGAGAAAATTTTAAATTTCATACAAGTAATCTTTTGAAGTCGGCGCCAAATATTTTATAAAGAAATTCTATCTAATATCAAAACTATCACTATATTTTTTTGGAGGATGAAGCCCACATAGGTCTGAGAGTTTTGCGTGGGTAATGAATTGGATGATGGAGATTGATGAGTTGAACCTACAGTTCTAGGTGGGTTCCGAACCACCAGGAAGTGATTGATAAGAAATTCTATCTAATATCAAAACCAACACTGTATTTCAATTAAATATGTGATTTACACTCACTTTTACTGAAATACAGTAATTGATAAGAAATTCTATCTAATATCAAAACTAACACTGTATTTCAATTAAATATGTGATTTACACTCACTTTTACTGAAATACAGTGTCAGTTTTGATATTAGATTGTTCAATTATTTCGTCATGGAAAACATCACAGAGTAGTTCTGTTATATTTTAGAAGTTTATGGGAAATTTGGCGCCGACTTCAAAAGATTACTTGTATGAAATTAAAAATTTTCTCAGTTTAAAGTAAATACTTTATTTTAAACTTTTTAGTACGTGAGTATTTTATCATTTCACTAAAGTCGGTTTCTTTTTTTGTTTTAAAATATGTTTTATTTTAAGCTTTTTAGTTCAATTTTCAAACTTTGAAAACATGAGAAATTTCTTAAAGCCTACATTATGAAATATTTATCAAATTAGCAAGCCAATAATTCATTTATAACATCCAAACTTAAGTAACTAAAAACCCACTTATAAGAAAATATAAACTAAGGAAAATTCTACAACGTTTTATTTAATGTGGAATATTGTATTTAAGAGAATTATAATAGCGAAAGGCTTCTTAACAGTGAAATGGCTTTTGATTCATTTTGATGTGGTCCCTTTCAGAATATACCTACACTGAAATAGTAGGCCCATATTACGTTACAAGTGTGGAAAATATTGTGCTTACTGAAAATATGATAAGTAAACGCAGGAGATGAAGTTGAGTGCGGTATTATCATACGAGTATGGTAAACATCTTCCCGGACGAGTTATGTATGATATTTTTTGTGTTATGATTGAAACTAAATAACCTTATTCCTATGACTCAATAACATCAACTAAATTATTTACAATTTTCATATGAACATATGGACAGAAATATTATATTCTTCTTATTCTCGATTCAAATTAAGTTCACGTGATTGGTCAAAACGGGACATTAAAGACTTCTTTCACACTGAACTAGCTTTGGGTAACCGATGTCGTTTACCCGGCATAATTGCATTGCATCATATGATTTCGAAAACCCTCTAGATGTAAAGCGCTCCATATGATACAATGATCAGCCTGGTAAACGACACCGGTTATCCGATTGGCGGTTATGTGTGGAACTATCCTATTCAAACTTGATTGAAATGAAGACATCGAAGAATGCTCCTTTTTGTTTAATATTGGGCTAAGTATTGGGCTGATCCTTGCAAAACTTGTATGGGACCACCGCTGAGCGATGCTCTTTCATTTAAAAAAAAATTCATCGAAATCGGTTCAATATTGTTCGAATGATTGATGTACAAACATAAAAAAAAACAAAAAAAAAAAACAGGTCGAATATAGTAACCTTGTTGTTTTTGGAAGTCGGTTAAAAAATCATAAAAGTTAAAAATAATTGCTGATATCCTGTTTTTGGACAAAGCCATAGACTACTAGCAGCAGTCAAGCTATTGATGTTCACATACATTTTCATGCCTCAGCTGAATGGTAGGTGTACTGAACAATGCATTTTGAAATTTAATTCTATTCTACAGTATAATGATTGTTGTAATATTACCTGCAATGTGAGATTTAGCTATACATTATAGAAAATGATTCTATTTTGCAGTCAACCTGGGTGAGTCCTGCACATCAAATTTCGTAATATAAGAATTATGGAATACTCAATAATTTAATTTGAATTTTGATTAGTGATGAATTTTATATTACACATTTCAATGGATGTAACATTTTTATGAAACTGTATGTCTTAAAACCCTTTTGTGTGAAAAGAAATCTTTTTTCAACAGTCAGAGACATCTCTGACTGCTACTCCTGGGGTTATGGGTTTGATTCCTGTTCAATCTGGCATGAGTTACCTCATTTACCTCATTCACTCATGCTCAAGTCCCAGACACAAGTGGACCAATCATCAGAAACAAATACATTGCTACCGGTACATTTTTTATATTCCTCCCCCCTAAAACATGATAATGTTTTAGCAAACTGAATAATAGGTTGGCTCTACTACCGTACCGTGATCTTGAATAATAAATGTATTGTTATTGATAGTTGCCACAACGAGGATTCAATAGCGCTTGATTTAAAAGGTGCTCTTTGTAATATGAGTGGAAAGTATATAGAGGTGTACTCTTGATATATTTTGACTTCTATGAATAATTAAGATGAAGGATTCCTATTTACTACTGCAAGCCTATGAACCACACAGTATAACTATAACAGTGTGTATACCATTCGATGTAGATATGGAGTAATACCAGGAACCAGGAGCAATATTCCATTTTCTCCATTCACGGAATCCATAACAAAATGGTGTTTGATTAAAACCAAACAGTGTACCAATGAGTCTGCCATTTCATTTGGATCTGATTTGCAAGATGTGACAATTAAAATGGAAATGTAAGGTTTTTCCGCACAGTCAACTGAACTAATGAATGAGTGGGTTGAAAACGAGATTGAATCAATAAAAGTAGAGTAGCAACCAGAAAATCATCTACTGAAGTGCGGCTGTATGGGCAAATAAAATTAATTCAGGCTACAAGTGGGAGTGCTATTGAATGAAACTAATTTTCAGTGTCTTTTTCCGCTTCCCATTCACAAATCCATTCCGGAAAATCGTGCGCTTTGTAGCTCAATGTGTAACTGTGATACTGTGGCTGCAAAGATATTCATTTTAATTCGCTATTCTACTTACACTAGCTTTAGAGTGCCCGCCCACTAAAAGCTGAGATGAGTTGCGCTGCGCCATGTAACGACAGCTTTTAAAACCGAATCAATGGTTTTCAATGAATGCTCATTCATTGGAAGTTGTGCTGTGACACTTCATTGAAAGCCATTGGTTCAGTTTTTAAAGCTGTAGTCGCACAGCGGGGTGCAACTCAACTCAGCTTTCAGTGGCCGACCACCTTTATAATTGAAGAATACGCTCAATCAATAAATTATTGATTTAATTGATTCACTCATTCGACCACTCAATCAACCCTTAAATCTGTAATTTCTTGTACAAATGCATTCTTCGTGGCGTTTCATCAGATTGTTTTCATTGATCACCATGACTGTTTTAAACCTCGTAAATATGTTCGATTTCAATTCTGTAGGCCTAATTAATGCGCTTTTATGATTAGTCTTTCATTGGAATCTTGTTTTAAACTAAATTTAAATTTTTTATAGTAGCATTAATCGATTTCCATCAGCTATTCAATACAATCAGTGTAGGCTACTGTTGGTCGTCAGACGATGTTCTTGGCAACAGAGTGAAACGGCCGACACGCCATAACGTGAGTTATAATTTCTACTTAAAAGTGTTTTTCAAGTTTTTATTATATATATTAGTGGAAACAAGATGGAAACAAAATTTTGTTTCTGTATATTTGTCAGTTTGTTAAATTGCCAGTCACTTGAAACTAACTTGTGAATTTAAATCATCATGAAAGAAGTTTGTAAATGATAACGAGGAATGCTGTAATAGAGGAAAATGGGAAGGAGAGAGATAGAACTGAAAGCCGAGAAAAAAGCATAGAGAAGATAAATAATAAGAAAAAGAGTAGGAAGGAGAGAGACGGTACGATTCAAAATAGAATGAATAGAATTGAATGCTGTCGGATTCCAGGATTTCCAGGTCATTACTTTCTCACAGTTGTTTTAGCTGTGCCTTACCGGTATTCGATCCAATATTATCTGACCAATCAGCTTTCTGACCTCACCAAACTCATTTCACAGAGGAGTTTGAAAAATACAAATTTTCAAAACTAAATTATCATATAATTTCAAACTTTAACAAAATCATTCTTATGAAAAGGCATTTAACAATTCATGGATGATTATAATAAAAATTATATTCACACAATGAGCTACTGCTTGTAAACTGGCATTTGCGTCTATAAAAATTCATATTTTTATGATGAGATTGTTCTTCACATGATAATTTGTTGCTTCCATATTAGTCATTCACACAAAAATCGAAATTTCAGTCCATTCAAAATATTAGGCTATAACCTACATACTACTTGGAATCAAATAATACTGTACAGGCATTCAAAATGAACTACAGTAAATTCTATCTGATTATACATTTTCTGGTGCATGCCGGATAATTGAAAGATTACACATCCTGTAATTGATAAACTTAGAAAAAAAAGTTGATTAATTTTTAACAAGAGCTGTTAGTCTGTGAAGTGGAATGAATAAGCTTTATCTATTTCCACCAGGGCTACTCACCACAATAAACTATTGGTAAACTCTGATGAATTATAAAAGTAGGAGATTAAAGTTTTGTGAGTTTGCTGAAAGTTCACAATAAGAATCTTGAAGGTTGATGAAGTGGTCAATCATAAATTTTCAATCAGCAATAAACTCTTATAGACCCTATTTGAATCGAACCCATCAAAAATAAAAAGGCTCAGCCCTAACACAAACATTTACAAAAGATATAGATTCCTGGATTTCTTGTTCCATGACGAACTGCGTTGTTAATATTAACTTTTCATGTGAAATTTAATGTGAGTTATTATACTTATTCTTAACAAATATTTGACTGCATGTCGTTAAATTTCACATGAAAAGTTAATAAAAGATATAGGTAGACCCCGCCTAGGGAGGAATCTTAGTGATTGTAGTTTTAGGGAGAACATTGAAATCATGTTTGATAATCAAGACCATCATGTTTGAAAATATGTTTTGAATACTAATTCTCAACAATTCTTTAGAATACTTATTGATACAACTGAATTCACTTTTTTATTTTCATGCAAACTCTGTAATTGGACAGCTGAATCTTTATTTTGTGATTAAATGAGTATTCAAATAATATATTATTTCCCAAAGGTAAATAACTAGATATTACTCTGAAATAATTATTTATCAAGCATGATAGGTACCTTTTTATAGGAAAAAAATTGGGACTTGAGGTTTGATTGGCTTACCGTATTAAGTTCAAAGACCATTATTCTACTTTATTGCATGGCAACATAAAAACCTGCCATTCCAATTTAAAATATTAAAAAAACAGAATGTGAAAAATTGAGCAAACACTTTAATATTATATATCAACACATGTTGTGGGCTTAATCTTGTATATTAAATTATCAAAAAAATTGAAGCAGTGCTTGGAATATTTACAGTACAAGAAATGAGAACATCAAAGATGGTATTTATGAGCCAACTATGTTATAAAAATACATCTTCTAGCATCAATTAGAAAATTTAAATTTGAATTGAAATTAATGAAGATACTATTGCGAAGACTTGACTGTGACATAACTACATTTTATAGATTATAGATTAAGTTTACAAGTAAGCATGCGAAGATCATAATGCACTGAATTTATGACATTCTATTAAAAATACAGAACTTATAAAATTTTGTCATTAATTCTCAGATTATTATTTATAAGATCAAGTTTTGAATTTTCAACGATGGTCATAGATTTATATTTCTATGCAGTTTGGTTTTGAAGTTCAATGCATTTTAAACTAGATGAAAAAGTAATTTTAAAGTTCCGGTTTATCCTAGTCAAACGATGATTAAAAGATCATTCTAATTATTAAGTAGAGGTGTATCCCTGAAATAAAGCTGTTGTACGATGATAAAAGAATAAAATCGCTGAAGTTGGAGATTTTCAAGTGAATCTGCATGCCACACATAGAGAGACACGGAAAAATACTTATATTATGGAATGCACTGGTTTTATACCGTAGGTATCCATTCTTATGAAATGCACTGTTTTTATTAGTTTGGTTGCCTAATCGACAGAGTTCACTCGATCATAATTTCAAATCTTATCATTTATCAATAGTACATTTATAAATAGATTTCTATATTTTATTCTTAACAGATGAATAGACAAAAATATCAATCTAAGTGGAAGCGTTTTAAAAATATTGAAAGACAGCGTTGAAAGGGGGTGGGTTAAAATGTTCGTGGGAAATATTACTAGCATTTCAACAACACAAGCATCCATCTCACTGCGATAGGAGGTCTATATTATACGCAAAACACGCACTTGAAGTCTTTTAAAAATTGGAAGTCTGCTATAAGTCAAGTCGACACCTGGCTGCTCGGCAGGGACTTGTGTTAGTCCGCAGCGCACGTTGCTGAGGATGCTGATTATTGCTTCTCGATAATATTCGCTCGTTGTTGAGTCCAGAGAATAGCTGCAGACACTCTCTCTCCTCTCTGGAACAAAAATTCATTTTAATAAAAAGCAAATAGGCTTTTCATCACAAAGCCGTCAATCTGGATATGAAATTTACATTATTTAGGCCTAACACTATCAATTTTGCGAATTTTATGAATGGACGTTCTCTCTCACATACGCATGTTGCATGATTGAAAAAAATGTGGATAAGTGGAAAAATAATCCCTTTCGAAGTTAGGAGCAAAACCTTAATTTCACTGAAAAAATAGGGACGGATAAACAGATTTTGAAGTTTTTTGTTCATAAAGTGCATGTCAATAATTTAAGTGGCTATGACAAAATCTGTGTTATTTATTTTGAATATCTACCACAATATCACAATCACCATTAACTTACTAACTAAGAAATGCAACTATTTATGATTGGAGTTGAGTAAAGTGAGGGTGATGCTTAAAATGCATAGTAACTCTTTGTTGGATATAAGGGTTGATTTCTAAGAAGTATATGAGATTTTGAATTTTTCGGAGATATCACCACTTTTTGAGTGAGACTGTTGGGCGAGAGCGGTCTCCTGTTCACAGAACTACTAGTAAGTTATATAAACAATGTCACATAACTATACTAGTCTTGACTGTTACATTATTTCAATCTCAATCAAGCCACCATGACGTGACAGTCGAAACTATAGTATCTCATGATGTATTCTTGATAGTTGTTTTTGTTTAAAAGCTATTTTTGTTTCCCCGCATAGGTTTTACCTTTGGGCTTTATTGTTATGAACTGTAATTTTGTTTGAATTTGATTATATTGTATGTTGATATACTATAACAAAATAGAAGATTCAAAATAAAAAATCATTAATTTTTTGTTGTAATTCTAACGACTTACAGTCAGTTTTATATTGTGAATATATAATAAATGTACTCACATTGGCCGAACGTTTTTGAGGAAGATGAGATTCAATACGGTACGGTACCTCGAAAACTTTCGGCCGAATATGAGTACTTATGTACCGTACTGAATCTCGTCATCTTCCTCGAAAACGTTCGGCCGAATGTTAGTACATTTATTATATATTCACAATATAAAATTGACTGCAAGTCGTTCAATTTACAACAAAAACTTAATATTAACAACGCAGATCGTTATGGAACAAGAAATCCAAAAATTTAAAAAATTCATGACTCGTGTGTCAATAAATTAAGTGGTTGTGACAAAATTTGTGTTATTTACTTTGAATATCTACCACAATATCACCATCACCAGTACTAACTAAGAAGGTGAAAGGTCACTAGAAATCACCTTTATATTCTCTAGGAATTATAATAATAAATAAAGGAGGATTCCATAACAAATATGTTAACATAAAAATACCTGAATAGTCAGAAAATTGAATATCACCCATAGATTTTTTATATGAGTCCATCAGAGCTTCAGTGATGATTTTGTGTTTTGTCATCAGTGGAACAAATTATAAATTTGTTTACCTGTGATGTTTTCCATGACGAAATACTTAATGATCAATCCAATATCAAAACTGACACTGTATTTCACTTTTAAATAATGTTTTACTCACATATATTTGAGATGCTTGAGGAATGCATTTCACTTCTGAAAAGATGAAGAGGCTGACGAAGCTTCTTTTCAGAAGTGAAATGCATTCCTCAAGCATCTCAAATATATGTGAGTAAAACATTATTTAAAAGTGAAATACAGTGTCAGTTTTGATATTGGAATTTGTCTACCTTGAAACGTTGGGTGGAATGGCGACAACCCATCGGCGTATGGGCATCTCAGGAAGGGGCTGCTCTGTGACGAGAGGCTTTCGAGGCAGAAGACTGGTGGTGTTGGTGACTTCGGACCGTTTTGAGCAGCTGCCAGCTCCACAACCCGACGATCCGCTCTCAGCTGTGCTGTTATTGGCCCGGTAGTCACTGGACGCATATTTGCAGCCGGGTATCTGTTTCAAACCCCGCATCAGCTCCTTGTTGGACACCAGATAAATCCACGGATTCACACAGCTGTTCAAGCTCGAGAGAAGAGACAGAATTGTGAAGGTGGCCCCTGTAGAATGAAATAATTAGATTAAAAGAAAGGAAGAAAGAATCCAATGGAAGTCTATAAATACTCCTTTCGCAGGACCTGCAAAACTTAGCGAATTTCTGTATTTTTTCAAATATTTATGAATATCTATAGGCTATATATTTTTTTAATTTCTGGAAAAAAAACACGAAGCGTTCTGTACTCTAGGGACCCCAAAACAAGTTTATATCGAGGTTCAGGGTGAAAGTAGCACATCACGACCAACTGCAATATTTACATTTCAAGAAATTCGCTCAAACCCTCCCCCCACGAAATTAAAAAAAACTAGCTCCATATTCGCTTTTATCACCAAAAAATACTGATAACTAATCACTTTTTTTTTCATATTGCACAGAAATTGACAAATTAAAAAATTTTCGACGCCATTTTGAAAATGGCTGCTTTTCTCAAAACGCACTGGTTTTTCGAGGTGGATGAGTTGAAATTCGGATTCAGCGCCTCAAAAACCATAAGGAACAGTCAAGAAAAAAAAATATTAAAGTTTTTTCCTGAAACACTTTTTTAGCACCAAATAACTAACTCCATAGGGCAAGATACAGCTTTTGACAACAATGGTTTTTTCTTGATATCTTGAAAATTTGTTGAGCTAGAAGGCAGTGCAATACCTTAAAATTTTTGACTCCATGAGCTCTATCTTAAAGTCTAACAATAGAACTAAAATTTTCAAATACAACCCTTTTTTCTTGAAAACCCCTAATTTTGGCGGGAAAATACCCCCGAAAAGGTGGTTAACCTTTTTGTATTTTCCTGGCTAACGAACTTGTCCAAGCTATTCACAAGAGGAAAGTGTATACCAAATTTGGTGGAAATCGGACATCTCCTTCAAAAGTTATCGTGCTATCAGACACATAGATATATAATAATAATAATAATAATAATATATATATATCTACATAAATATATAACATTTTGTGCCACTATGATTTTTGTACTCTGGGGGCTCCAAAACAAATTTCCATCATGGTCCCGGGTGAAAGTCGCACATCACGACCTGCTGTAATAGCTGAATTTGAAGAAATTCACTAAAATGAAAACCAAAGTAACTAAAGCATGAGAATCAAAAGAAAAGTGAAAGATAAAACTTTGAAAAAATTGGAAAACGGTAACAAACACTTAAGGCGCCCGGCAACTGAAAACTGTGCTCTTCGAGGACAGTTGCGTTTAAACCTAACCAATGATTTTTCAATGAGTGGCTATAGGCATCGATTGCGATATGCTATGCTGGGCGGCGTTGAATGAATGCATTGTTTTAGTAAAACTAATTCGGTTTGAAAAGCTGTTGCCGCACACCACAGCTTTCAGTGGCCGAGTGCCCTTATTATTATAGCATAGTGATCGGCCGATCTAAGATGCCTTGAAGATGACATTATTAAATAACTCAAAAAAGTACAGCCAAATGCGAGTACATTTATTATTTATTCACAATTTAAAACTGACTGCAATTCGTTAAATTTACAACAAAAAGTTAACATTAACAACGCAGATCGTTATGGAACAAGAAACCAAGAGTTTTATAAGTTTTCGAATTTGTAGTCAGGAACATGCAAAGCTATGAATTCCTTTGAATATTTATTGTGCAATAAGTATGGTAAAAAAATTGAACAGAATTATCTTAAATGCCTTTATACTGCTTGATAAATCTCCAACGTTCAGTGTTCATCAATCTTACTTTCTTATCATAAAAGTTATCATTAAAAGTTTTTGAATTTTCACATTGAGGAATCATTCAAATTATTACAGCCATGACGATTACTTCATTCAGTTCTCAATAAGTAATATACCACCACAATACGCTGTATTTTAAACATAAGTAGATGAGAAAATACAGTAACACAAAGTAAAGGTAGAATTGTTTATAGGTAAGATAGAGGTAATGATAATAATTATAGTGTTCCTCAATAATCTGATCATTATAGAAATGATAATTTAATATACTCATGTAGTTGACTCTAATTGACTACCGAATAATTCATCTCAACTCCATGAACTAGAAATGACTAAATATAAATCTAGAGACCCTTTAAAATCAAATTGGAACAACCTAATTCAATTCAATTCAAGTGGATCCATATTCTTCATAACTATCATAACCGATCCTTTTAGAAGTTTTATATTTTGAAACTTCTCTAGACTCTACGGTTTAAACCGGTTTTTTCGTATGGTATTTTAAAGCATTTATACTATGGATAAAGTCTAAAGAAAAAGTAGAGTTTGAAACTTGTAGAAGTATTGGAAAATACAGTAACAAACATTAATTATCTAATATCTAAAGTAACACTATATTTCTATTTAAATTATGATTTCTACCATGACGGTATAGTATATTACTACACCGTCCTGCATTTCTACTCACTTGTTCTGGAGGGATACATTTAGCTTCTAAAGAAAAGTTCATCATTACCACCAGAGGCTGCTAAGAGTGGCTAAATGCACCCCTCCAATATAAGTGAGTAAAATTTATGACTTAAATAGGAATACAGTGTCAGTTTGGATATTAGATTGTTCATAAAGTAATTTGTTATGGAAAACATTGTAAACATTAATTTATTGTTCTTTTTCAATTTTTGTTCTTTTAAAGAACTAATCAAATCAAATTCATTTATTTGCCATATTCACAAAAAAACATTAACATTGAAGAAAAAAGAACATACATAAGGTACTTAAAGTTAATAACAAATCCAAACATAACTATTTATACATGAACTATGGCACTACTGGCAGAAGTAGGACTTGATCGCCAGCAGTGAGCACAAAATTTATAGGTATGTTCAGAAAAGCAAGAAAGTGGGAAAATAAGAAAGAAAATTCAGGAAAATGAAGGGAGACATGTTACATTAAACTATTTTGTAATAAATGTTAGTTTTTATCCATTCATCTATTTCATTGCTGAGCTTCTTAATAAATCTACTATTTATGAAGTGATTGGGGACTATATTGGCAAGGTACTCCATGTAATATATGAATTGGTGTTTATTTATAGTTAATCTGGTGAATGATCTATTATAAACATTAAATGCAGATGATCGTATATTGTGTAAGTTCGTATTTAATGTGAGAAGATCTTTATTTTTATTAATAAGAGTGAAATTTTTTCAGCAAAGACCTGTCAGAGCGTAGGAACTTTAAATTCAACAAATAGACATTTGCTGGGATATAATCTGGGTCTTCTTAAAGCTGCTCTAATCAAATGTTTCTGTAAAGTGAATATCTTATTGAAATGTGAGTTAAAGGTGCCCCCTCACAACTCTATCCCATATTCAAACAAAGAGTGGCCATATAGGCATGATATATGGTTCTTATAAAATATAAATGAATATAAAGGTAACTCACCCTGGAAGAAGGGACTGTGAATAGCCCCAGGGTCCCAGACTGCCCACAGCTGAGCGACAATGAAAGGCGATGAGCAGGCAATGTAAAGGGCTATGACGGCCACAGTCTGCTTTACTGTGTTTACCTTTGCTCTGGATATGAGCCGGTGCGGCGACGCCTTGGTAACCGGGAAGCCAGCATTGCGCCACAACTCTCGGCAAATGCACCAGTAAGTGTAGATCAGCACTATCAAGGGCAGTATGAACACAGACACGCTGTACCTACAACAACATGGTCGACTAATCATGGTCTACATCTAAATCAATCTGGCAAAGTAATATTTTGTAATAGGCTGGCAGAGCTGATTGAAAGTCGTTTGCAATCTACTGTCAATAATTCTCCTAAACAATCATCTAACGAACCTTTTTTAGTAAAGTGGCTCAAAACCGGGAGGGGAAACTAGTTTCAAATGATAAATTCATATCTTCAATTGTATTAAAAGACGTTAATCGATCAAAAAATCAGGATAGCATTAGTGGAAGGAACTCTTGTAGCAATCTGATAGGCTCTCAAGATTCTAAAAGATTAAGTAAATCTACTTCAATATGCAAAAGCAACGATAAAGTAATAAGGGATGATAGGGAAGTACCGGTACTCACTGTGTTCCATCAGAATATTCAATACATTCGTAACAAAATAGATAGAATCGAAGTATTTTTTAAAGAAGAGGCTCCTGATATAGCTATTTTCACAGAGCATGGTTTAAAAGAAGATGAATTGTCACAACTTAATATTCCAAACTATTCATTGAAAACGTCGTATTGCAGGACATCTCATCGAAGTGGGGGAGTAGCTATCTTCACTAAAAATGCTAAGAATATGCAAACATTTAATTTAGAATATGTAGAGAAATTTGCTGTGGAAATGGATTTAGAAGTTTCTGGGTTAAGAGTAAAAATCGACAATAATTTCGAAGTAGCGGTGTTAGGTATTTATAGGTCACCAAATGGGGAATGGAACAATTTTTGTGAAATATTCAATAGGATTTTAGAGATTACTACTACTCGTTTTACAAACGTTATTGTAGCGGGAGATTTCAATACAGACTTTGCAACACAGAATAAAATGGCAGAAGATTTAAAGGATATTATATACATGAATAACTTGGAAATAAAAGTTCATGAATATACCAGAGTCACAAGAACATCACAAACAATAATTGATAACATCCTTACTAATATAGATTACTCTAAAACAAGATTAGGCGGCTCGGAACTATCTGATCATGACTATCAAATCTTAGAGGTGGGGTTGCAAGGTCATAAATCAATTAAAAAGAGTAGAGTAATGAAAGAAATTCAACAATGTGAACAGGGGAATATCGATTGTTTGAAGCAGAATCTGCTACAAGAAAACTGGAGTAGGGTTTACAATAGCAATAGTTTAAATGACAAATATGATAGTTTCATTGATATTTTAAGGTTTCATATTACTATGAGTTGTCCAGTTAAAAAAGTCCCTGTAAAGAACAAATTAGACAAGATTGAAGAGTGGATAACTGATGATATCCTTGCAGAAAGAAATAGGGTTAAAGATGCATATGATGAATTCAAACTATCTAGAAATATGTTAAGTGAAGATAATTACAAAGCTCTAAACAAAAATTATACAAGAGAAGTGAAAAGAGCGAAATGTAAGAAAACAGCTGAAATTTTGAATAATAGTGTGTACTTTAACACAGCAGTGTGGGATGTAATAAACAAAAATAGGCAAGTAGCACATGTAGATGCTTATACTAGTGTCCCCAGAATAATTAACGAAAATAACAAATATATTGATGATAGTGTAGACATTTGTAATTTCTTTAACAGATATTATCAACTGGTTGCTAAGGATCTTCAAAAATCTCTTAATTCAGGTATTAGTGATGCAAACATGAGGAATACTGAGGGGATTCAGAACGAATTAAAATTCCACCCAGTATGCCAAAACGAGTTGTCAAATATCATTGATAGTTTAAATAATAAAAAAACTGTAGGAATGGATGGAGTATCCAGTAAAATTCTGAAAGAATGTAAAGATCAATTGTTAGACCCTTTGATTCATCTGATCAATCATTCATTAGAACAAGGTGTTTTTCCAGATAATTTATAAGAGGGGAAGATCTTGCCAATCTTCAAAAGTGGTGATAGAGAAAAGGTAGAAAACTATAGGCCTATTAGTATTTTAAATGTAATAAGTAAAATTTTTGAAAGAGTAGTTCTTAATAGGTTACTTCTGCACCTTCAAGAAGCTAACTTTATCTGTGATGAACAGCATGGCTTCCAGAAAGGGAGATCAACAAAAACAGCCATAGTTTCTCTAGTTGAAAAACTAATAGATATAATAGATTCAGGTGATAAAGCTACTGCAATCTTCTTAGATCTGTCCAAGGCATTTGATTGTGTTAATCATAGAACTTTATTGGAAATACTGCAAAATGTAGGTGTAAATGGGGTTGAACTGAAATGGTTTGAATCATATCTTATTGGGAGAAAACAATGTGTAGAACTAACTACAGTAGTTGGTAATAGTATAGTAAAGAATAAATCTAATAAATTAGAGGTGCAAGCTGGAGTGCCTCAGGGGTCAATACTAGGTCCATTGCTTTTTTTGTTATATGTCAACCGTTTACCTAAAGAATTAATTAGTGGTAGAGCCCTCTTATTTGCTGATGATACATCACTCATTTTCAGCAATTCCATTCTAGATAATTTAGAAATAAGTGCCCATATAGGTGTGCAGTCCATTGTCCAATTTTTAAATCAGTTGAAATTAACTATAAATAGTAAAAAATGCCAATACCTTCAGTTCAAAAACAAACATAATTTAAATGAAGATAGGGCTATAAACGTGTTTATAAACGATAATCAATTAGACCGGGAAGAAAAAATTGCATTTCTAGGAGTTATGTTGGATAGACGATTGACCTGGACTCCATACATTGAGAAAATATGTAGTAAAATTTTATCTGGGGTATTTGTCCTGCGACAGCTCGCTAGATTGAATGACAAAAAGTTACTTTTTACAGCTTACCATGGGCTCTTACTGTCACATATTAGGTATGCTATCTTAGTATGGGGTAATTCATCAAAACAAAATCTTGATAGGGTGTTTAAGATCCAAAAGAAAGCGGTTAGGTGTATAGAAAGAGTAAATAGATTAGATTCATGTAGGCCGTTGTTCAAGAGACTTGGTCTCCTAACTGTACCCTGCTTATATGTGTATGAAGCTACTCTATATGTAAAAACGAATGATATTAACCAAAATCTTGATGTACATGATTATAATACAAGAAGCCGAGGAGATTATCACTTGGTGAGTCACAATAGTAGCTTATTCAAACAAAAACCTAGTTATATTGGTAGGAAATTCTACAACAAGCTACCGCAGTTTTTGAAGAGTCTTGAAAATATAGAAATATTTAAAAAACAATTGAAGAAATATTTAGTTGATAAAGCTTTTTATAGTGTACAAGAGTTCCTTTCACATCAAAATTAAGCTTCACCTCAACTAATTGTAGTAATTATGGTAGGTCTATCTAGTGTATAATATTGTTGATCTGACTTGTCTTATACTCCTTAACTGGAGTCTCCAAGACGTAATCTACAAAAAAAAAAAAAAAACATCCATAAACATGCATGCTAGAGCCTTCTAACTTGGAAGGGAAGGTATAGAGTAGGTGAGGGGTACAAGAAAAAAATGAATAAAGAAAAATCTGATTGAATATTGGAAATTCGGAAGGCTCCAATAAAGAATAAGTATATTAGCCTATACTGTCTACGCGTGTGCATTAAAAGTTTGAAATGTTTACTTTTAAAATTATTCCAGCGGCAACAGGAAAGTAAAAAGCTAAGAAAGGGGTTCTTAATCAAAGAATTGGTGTGAAAATAACAGAAATGTGTAGAGGATAACAAGTTAAGTAGGTATGGCCTAATAATTACCTATTTAGATAGGTATATATAATGAATTATTTTATTCCAATAATTAGCAGCTATTTGCTTTCAAGCAATACTGGAGTAGGTAACAAGTAAAGTAGATTTATAATTATTTAATTAAAAAAAAAAAAAATAGTTATCTGCGATCAAACCCAAGTATATTTTTTAAGTAGTAAGGTATAAGACTTTTACTCCAAGTTGTACCTCTAATTTATACTGGTGAATAAAGTAGGTAAAGTACATTGAATAAGAAAATAATTTTTTCAGTATTTTTTCAGAGGATGAAGCCCACGTAGGTCTGAGACCTGTGCGTGGGTAATGAGTTGGATGATGGTGATTGATGAGTTGGACCTACAGTTTTAGGTGGGTTCCGAACCACCGGGAAGTGATTTTACAGCAGAGAACAGTGTCTTTTTTGCTGGCCAATCTAATCGGTCACCGTTACAAACAGGTCCTACGAGAACGCAGCTTATCTCTATCTGATTGAACAGATACCTGCTACTCCTCGCGGCTATCACTTCCCTAATTGGTATATAGTATAAACAAAGTAGTATTTGGTAAGTATATTTTAGGATAGTCCTTTATCTTTGCTTCAATTTCATATTCAATGAAAATTTTATTAACAGTGTTTTATGAACAAGTGGACGAGTAGTAGGATTCTAACTAGGTACGGTAATTTCAGGAACATGAAAAAGTAGTTACAGATAAATTGGCGTACAAACAGATAGGTAGAGTAATTAATTATTATTAATTCTGGAGTAGTTGAGTGACAAATTTCAGTTGGAAGATTTATTTTAGAGCGTTTTTGTAAAAGCATCCAAATGGAATTTATTATATGTATCCGTATTTTTTTAAAAGAATTACTTCTTATTTAGAAGTACGGCTTCAGTAAAATGAACTGAGATTGGATGATTGTACTGGTGATACTCAAAAAAGGTGTAATTATGTAAGAAACAGTTTGAAATGAAGAAAGAGCTTTGATTGCTAGAGCAAATGGTGCCTGAACCTCTAAGTAAATACTGTACAGCATAATGAATAGGTTCTGTAGGATTAAGCTATTAACCCATTAAGCTATTTCTGTAAAAAAGTTGGTTTACATTATTTTTTTTTTTTTTAATTTACTTCGAACATGGGAAACCCATATCATATTCAGCTAAGATTACTCCTTAAAAAAGAAGAGAAATTGCGTTCGAAAACGTATAATAGTACACTGTTCTCTGCTGATAATCACTTCCCGGTGGTTCGGAACCCACCTAAAACTGTAGGTCCAACTCATAAATCACCATCATCCAACTCATTACCCACGCACAGGTCTCAGACCTATGTGGGCTTCATCCTCAAAAAAATAAAAATAAAAATAAAATAATATTTGTAGCAATATTTTAAGAGAAGTTGAAACTGCAGATAAAGCGGCCTAAATAATATTCGTTCAAAAAGGCGCTGGTCTCAACATGCCAATAATAATTATTTAATTCTTTTTGAACAGAAAAACGCGATTGTAGCAGTGTGTATCACAAAACCTTTTTTCATTAATATAAATTTCTAGACCTATGATAGCTTGAAACATACTGTATAATACATGGAATTTAGTAGGTTACTGTACTGTTTTTCCTTCGCCTTGACAAATAAACAACGTTCCTTCCATGATGATATATCGTCATTTCACTTAATTTGCTCCCAAGGAAAATTCCATCTAATAATGGTCTGGCTTTAGTCAACTCACGTACGGTCAAGTGCAATGCTGGAAGCCCCCAAGGAGTGTTAAAGTGAAGAGCGCTTTTTCAGTGAAGTGCGGTAATGAAATGCAAAGAAATTATGTCAGCATATTAGAAGCAAGTATATTGCAGACTGTGGTCAACCTATGGAATCTCTCATAACGTGAACCAATCTTCCCAGCCATAAATTTATGCATGTACAACTAAGTATTGCATTCACAGAACGCACAAACACTATAATACCGCAGAAATCTACAACCAACCCGCAATGCAGCATCGAGACATCAGTTATGTAAACTAGAGTTGATTCAATTTGTTGAACGTGTCAACTACATAATGTTACGGGTTATCTGTCTAAAATAACGCTGGCAACACTTAAATTTATCACTTGCACTTTATTAACACAAATAATCTACAAGTCACACTGTTCAGTAATTTCTTACAGAAAAATAAGTCCCTAATTAGAAACAGATAACACGATATTGTTCAACTGATAATGATTTTTCAATAAACTGTACAAAAATCAATCACTAAATGTCAAAAGGCTGATCTAATATAAAATAATAACTGTAAAATAAACTGTCCAATAATATTCGAAAAGAATCGTCAAGGAAGAACAATAAACTTACGTAGCACAAGTCCGTAATACAGTAATAGGTAAAATAATTATCACTATAGAACTGTCAAGAGAATTATCACTACAGACAATGAAAGTTTATTGCATGGTTTGTAATAGCGCCAACGGGATTTCACTGTCTGTATTAACGGAAACTGTCACTACTACCACTTATAAACGTAGAACAACAACTGAACTACTTAACTGTCACACTTGTTCATCACGACGAATTCCAAACAAGACTGAACTAATTTACAAAAGTCCACCTCTATTTATATACTTTTTCATAATTGAGATATCTCTAGATTTCTCTACTGACGTCTACCGATTTCTAAAATAAACAATCAAGGAAACTTTTACTTTCCACAATATCCGATAAGACTCCATTAATTTCTAATCAAACAACTAGAACATTCTACAAATTACCAAGTAAACATCATAAAAGTGTCAAAAGCAGAGTAATTAATTGCTTAAAAGTAAACATTTACATAGCAGATAACACCGAGAACCACTGTTTCTTCTTTCTTTCTATTCTCTCCAATTTCATATTCGCTACAATAACAATTTGGATTGATTACAAATTCAGATAAATATTATTCTGAGTGATTTGTTTTGATATTTCGTTTCCTTCCCTTGCGGACTTATTTCTCCGAATTGTACAATATTTATGTTCTGTGGCGTGTATTTCAATAGGCTAATTATTGATCCCTTGTCGTTCTAGTTATAGAGCCATTCATGCGTTGCCAAATCTGAGGATGCGGTGCTCAATCGAGGGCTCTAATTATTTGTAACTGGCAAACAGTTTTGGTTCCTCGCCGCGTTTCAACATTGAATTTCCAATTAATCAAACAATCACAACTCCAATGTTGATATTATCAGTGGGCTCTTTGTGGTAGTTTACATTGTACTCTCTTCCTATTAATTTCCACTGTAGCCTGCATCTTCTCAAAGTAATGAGAATAGCCCGGATATATTATTATCAAATAGATGACCTACTACCAGTACGTTCATATTGTTGGAAACTATGAAAGTTCATGTGATCTTCCAGGAAACCATAAGCCTACAGACGAAAATATTGTTGGTGCAACTATAATGCTTGGTGAATGCTCCAAATTATTCACAATTTACTTGAATTGGATCAGATTAAAAAAAAATCAAAAAGTTGAAATGCACTTCATGAACACAAATTCAAAATTGAAAAATTTATTCTGAAAATAATAGGGTTCTAGAATTAGTTTCCAATGAATTATTTTTTAAAGCTTCCGTAGTGAAATATCTATCATAGTAAATATCATCCGTAGTAAATACTGTAGTAAATATCATCTATTCGTGTTAGACAGCCTATCATAATTGTACCTATTCAATACCTATACGTTGAAATGAAATGAAATATACTCATTGTTCTAAAAAAAAACAAGATGCAAGTGAGAGAAAAAAGACTATGAGAATACTCATCACCTAGACACAGGTCTGTGTGTGAAGAGGGTCGTTTTTATAATAGTTCATGATTGTATTGTCATGGCATAATAACTTTTTATACATGGGTAATAAAAATCAAATCATACACAATAAAATCAAATAAATTTTCTTATATACTCAAAAGTCACTTATATAAACAAAAAAATCTAAACTATCAATTCATAATCATTCATTTTTTGAAATGCAATCTAAGTTTAACCAGCAGAACAAGAAGAAAAAGAAAAAGAAAGAAGAAAACAGCAGCTATAAAGAAACATGAAAAATTTGAAGAGCAGCAACTATTCAGAAAGAAGAACAGAAAAAAAAGGATAACTAAAGACAAAACTCTTATTTTTTGGACGAGCAGTTGGCCTTTTTTTGTTCCTCCAGTTTTAGTGAGTGAAAATTGATAATCTAAATGCAGTTTTAAAATTAGATTGTTGTAGAAAGTAGTCTTTCCTGAATAATTTCATGATTACTATTCAAAATTCAGTTACGGCGAGAGCCAAATAAAGGGCCAGCTCCCTTCAGTAAATAACAACTGGGAGACAATGGAAAGTACTTCGGGGCTTCTAAACTGCTAAATGGAGCTCAGGAATTCTTCCGGGTGGAATCGCACACATTCCTTCACAGGAACATAATAGAGCATCTTTATTTCATTGACTCTGGTGAGAAACTCATTTCAACAAAGTGAGCTCCTCACTATCAGTATTGGATATGTATTAAATTTATAGAAGTACAATATTCTACGGCTTCATGAGAATGCTTTATTAGTATTATACTGTAGTAAATATGAAAATGGAGAGAATAGAGAAAGAAGGCACAGTGGTTCTTGGCGTTATCTGCTATGTAAATGTTTACTTCTAAGCAATTAATTACTCTGCTTTTGACACTTTTATGGTGTTTACTTAGTAATTTGTATAATGTTCTAGTTGTTTGATTAGAAATTAATGAAGTCTTATCGAATATTGTGGAAAGTTCGTGTTTCCTTGATTGCTTATTTTAGAAATCGGTAGAAGTCAGTAGAGAAATCTCAATTATGAAAAAGTATATAAATAGAGGTGGACTTTTGTAAATTAGTTCAGTCTTGTTTGGAATTCGTCGTGATAAACAAGTGTGACAGTCAAGTAGTTCAGTTGTTGTTCTACGTTTATAAGTGGCAGTAGTGACAGTTTCCGTTAATACAGACAGTGAAATCCCGTTGGCGCTATTACAAACCATACAATAAACTTTCGTTGTCTGTAGTGATAATTCGCTTGACAGTTCTATAGTGATAATTATTTTACCTATTACTGTATTACGGACTTGTGCTACGTAAGTTTATTGTTCTTCCTTGACGATTCTTTTAGAATATTTTATATTTTGAAGGAACTGACAATTTTGCAAACTACCAAATGTACATAATGTAGCGGATATGAAATTGGAGAGAATTGAAAGAAAGAAGAGACAATGGTTCTCTGTGTTATCTGCTACGTAAATGTTTACTTTTAAGCAATTAATTACTCTTCTTTTGACACTTTTATGGTGTTTACTTTGTACTTTGTAGAATGTTCTAGTTTTTTAATTAGACATTAATGGAATCTTATCGAATATTGTGGAAGGTGTGAAGGCCTTTCATTGTTTATTTTATAAATTGGTAGAAGTTGATAGAAAAATCGAGAGATATCTCAATTATGGAAAATTATATAGAGGGACACTTTTGTAAATTAGTTCAGTCTTGTTTGAAATTCGTCGTGATAAACAAGTAGTTCAGTTGTTGTTCTACGTTGATAAGTGGCAGTAGTGACAGTTCCTGTTAATACGGACAGTTCAATCCCGTTGGCGCTTTTACAAACCATGTAACGAACTTTTGTTGTCTGTAGTGACAATTATTTTGACAGTTCTATAGTGATAATTCTTTTACCTATTACTGTATTACGGACTTGTGCTTCGTAAGTTAATTGTTCTTCCTCGACGTTTCTTTTTGAATATTATTGGACAGTTTATTGTGCAGTTATTATTTCGGCCTTTTTACATTAGTGATTGTTTTTTGTATGGTAATATTGAAATCTCTTTATTAGCTGAACAATCGATCTATTTGTTTTCAATTGCTTATTTTTCTGTAAGACATTACAGAACTGAACATTACTGAACAGTGAGTGTTGTGATTATTTGTGTAAATAAAGTGCGAGTGATAAATTTAAGTGTTGCCAGCGTTATTTTAGACATAGAACCTGCAACAACACTATTATTTTCTTCAAGCATCTTATACCTGCAGGAATAATGAAATCATATGTTAAATTATTGGAAACATAACTTTCTATAATCTATCGAAATTAATGTGAATGCAACTGAAAGAAAATAGTTCCTGTTAATAATAATAAAAATAATAATGATAATTCTAATAATAATAAGCGTATGACTTATGTTGGTGAGGAGACCCTTACGGGTAGTTCCACCTCGCCGTTTTAGCCATGTTATGGAGAAAATGGTGGACCTACAATTTTAGGTGAGTTCCGAATCATCGGGTAAGTGATAATAAAGCTTATAACATCAAGTCATAGGAGCATGGTCATCCACCCAAACGCAGTCTTGAGCGGTCGTGACTGAACATCACGAACGCATGAACACCACGCGATTGAATGTTTTTTATCTATGTGAAAGAATTGTTTGAAGTCGCCTTTTGAATTTCAAAATGCTAGTATCTACAATTAAAAATGGGTGACGCAAAATACAGTAGATGCATGCATGAACAGTTCAGTATGTGTGTTCCATCCCAATTCCATTGCTCGTGCATAATGGATGCTAAAGTGGAGGATGTTCGTTCCATGACCACGGAATGGCATCTATTTCTTTTAGTTACGCTTGGACGGCACAGCTGAGCTCCACATGAATGTTCCACTATGTGTTTCGGGCTAAATTTCCCAGATGCTTGAAGAGTAGGAGAGCAATTCTCAGTTGTAAAATTGTCAAATCTTGGTGGAAGTGTGAATTTTATTTTTCTCAACGGACTAGTATGCGACACTAGTAGGATTCTGTACTAACATTTCAGGAGGTGAACATTCTCATGATAAAGTAATACAAATGCATGAGCCCTTGAGAACTCATTGAAAAGAGAAAAGTAGACTCTTTACATATTTGAATGGAATCGCAGTGTCGAATTTCAGACCGGGACCCCCGGCATTTTTGTTTGTTGATCATCATTCTGTAGTCATGGATACGGGAACAGTTATTCAATTCACAACTCCGTATTTCTTATACAGTATCTAGCCTTTAAACTTTAACTTTTGCGCGTATTTTTTGGAATTTTTCAAAATTATTTCTTAGCATATATTCTAGAACATGTGTACCAAATTTCAACTTAATTAGCCATGAGGTTTTCGAGAAACGCCGATGAATGAGTCAGTGAATCAAGGGTATTTGGCTTTTACATAGATGAAAAACAAAAAGACCTTAGCGAATAATCAAAACAATTTTATGTTTGTTAGCTAATTTGTCTGGTTGTCTATCTAGTTTCAAGTTCGATATTGGAGCATTTAATGTGATGGTTTCTATAATTAATTAGTATAATCATTATTAGGTACCGTATATAATTACTACGAAGTATTCCCGATATTTTTTTTAAATTCCATAACTTTTTCCTGACTTTTCCAGAATTAACCATTCCCTGACTTTTCCCGGTTGCTAGTCACCGTGCTAGAGTTTTTCTTCAAGTTTCCAATAATTGTCGTCTTTGGTGCGGTAATTGATGAATAGAACTCTAAATTAACTTTTATTGTAAATTTAACGACTTGCAGTCAATTTTAATTGTGAATAATAGTTCTACTCACTTTTTGGCCAAACGTTTTCGAGTCATGGAAAAGCATCTTCAAAGGCTCAAAAAGAAACCTTTGAAGATGAAAACTTTTGAAAAAGAGGTCTTCGAAGATGAGTCTCCATGACTCGAAAACGTTTGACAAAAAAATGAGTAGAAATGATTATTTATTCACAATTAAAATTGACTGCAAATCGTTGAATTTAGTTAATACTAATGTTACGGGTTCTATGTCTAAAATAACGCTGGCAACACTTAAATTTATCACTTGCACTTTATTAACACAAATAATCTACAACTCACACTGTTCAGTAATTTCTTACAGAAAAATAAGTAATTAGAAACAGATAAAACGATATTGTTCAACTGATAATGAGTTTTCAATATTACCATACAAAAATCAATCACTAAATGTCAAAAGGCCGATCTAATATTAAATAATAACTGTATAATAAACTGTCCAATAATATTCAAAAAGAAACGTCGAGGAAGAACAATTAACTTATGTAGCACAAGTCCTTAATACAGTAATAGGAAAAATAATTATCACTATAGAGCTGTCAAAAGAATTATCACTACAGACAACGAAAGTTCATTAGATGGTTTATAATAGTGCCAACGGGATTGCACTGTCTGTATTAACAGGAACTGTCACTACTGCCACTTATCAACGTAGAACAACAACTGAACTACTTAAAAAAGTCTCCCACTATTTATATAATTTTCCATAATTGAGATATCTCTCGATTTTTCTATCAACTTCTACCAAAATCTAAAATAAACAATGAAAGACCTTCCCACCTTCCACAATATTCGATAAGACTCCATTAATTTCTAATCAAACAACTAGAACATTCTTCAAAGGTCCAAGTAAACACCATAAAAGTGTCAAAAGAAGAGTAATTAATTGCTTAGAAGTAAACATTTACATAGCAGATAACGCCAAGAACCACTTCTTTCTCTCTATTATCTCCATTTTCATCCTCACTACACTAAGAACGCAGATCGTTATGGAACAAGAAATCCAAGAATTTAACTCTAAATTGGTGTAGCATGAATTTGAGTCAAGACAATTTCAACTGTCATTAATTGAAAAGTACAGTACATTTTTATGAGGAACTACAATAATAACTTATCAACCAATGATATATTGTATATTTAATTACAGTGGTCGATTATTTTATATATTGAAAACGAATTCCAGAAACAATTCTCGCATTGAGTTGGCTTTCCGAAAATTTTATAACTTAAAACTACAAAAAAACGAATAGCAGGACTTCCAGATACAAAAAATAAATAAATACAATTCAGTTAACTGTTTGAAGTCTCCAAATCTTTTTTTGACAATGTTTTGTTTTGTGATTTATTGATGACAAAAATAAATGTTTATTTATTAAAAACAAATACCATGCAATATTTTAGAGAGATTCCAATATTCTCTTCCAGTAATATTTTTATGGATCTGGACTGCTCATAAAGATGTATTGGAAAGGTTATTTTTCAAACAATTTCAGCGGTGAGCCCCTAGACCCAATATTTTTTAAGATAAACACTGATATTTTAATAAAGACATTAAAATATTTTTTTCACAGTGAAGAATGCTCTCATAGTTTGTCCATTAAAACTATAAACATTTTTAGTTTATTGAAAACTGTACGGCTTTTTGAAACACATTGATTTATTCTTTGAAATAGAATACTGTAGTGGAATCATGGGTGAAGGGAATCTACACAAAGGTGGTATTTTGGGGAAAGAAGTATCCCGACAAGATGAGCCTTTAGTTCAATAGAAATGTTTCCAATTTACTTCAGTTTAAAATTATAACTGCTACGGTTAAAAGCAGCAAATGTGTTTTTTGATATTTATCTTTTACAATGTTATGGAATAAATAGTTATAACTATTATTATTTTGATCCTACTTTAAAATTTTGTGAGAAGCAGCGTTGGGCAATAGCCTGTTGTATTCACATTGATTGTATGCTAGTTAAATGAATAAATAAATAACTATGAGTTTCAATGGGTGGGTAAACTTTCAAAATTATTGGAATTATGTACACTACTAGCCAACCGACTCAAAAATTACTCCAGCCTCAAAATTCATATGGATTTCTCACATACATAATTTAAAGCACAATTTTATCCAATCAACCAAATTTCCTATTATATCATCAAAATGAAACTGTTCAAGACACTTCATAATTTTTTTGAATGGCTTATTAGTATTATTAATTTTAGCATTATATATTTACTTTATTAGTATTTATTCTGTATTAATAAAAACTTAGAAACACCTCTAAGTGGAAATTGTGACTACCGTTTCACTCTGATGTACACCCACTGAGTGTTCTGTAGGTCTCAGGATGCTCTTAGCTGTAGGATGCTCTTAACATCAGAGTGAAAAGGCCGTCACGCCATAACGTGAGTCACAATTTCCACTTAAAAGTGTTTTTAAGTTTTATTATTATATTAGTGGAAACAAGATGAATCTTCAACATCATATTCTGTACTATTCAATAGAGAATCGAAATCAATAATCAAAATCACAAATGTAACCAATCATTTGGAACTTTTCAGTCTTGTTCATAAGTTCAGAGCAGGAGCAAAATAAAATAAATAAATAAAGTCGTCACAAATAATGAAACTAAAAATATTTTTTTTTTAGAAAATGGCTACGATACCAGATACGGTACCCCATCAGTCATGAAAAATTATTGCTTTGATCTGAAAACGAAAATTGGAATTGATATCAAACAATTTGATCTTCTGTAATGAGGGTAGACAGCTTTGATTTCAAGATTGTTTGCGAGGGTGAGTCAACAATATAATATGCTGTCTCACACCACGGGGGAAGAATCAGGAACGATACAGAAGAAACAGTAGTTTCCGAATTTTGTGAGATAACTTTATCTGCTCTCGCAAATACTGCACTTGCACTAGCAGTGAATGAGAAAAGAGTGGCGAGTAGAGGTTGAAAGATAAGAGTTGCTCTTGAAAGCTTGAACGGACCCAGAACAGTTTCTGGACCACATTCTCTCTCCCTCCCAACTTATTTACTCTTTCACTTTCTCCACAATCATGGAGGTAGAAAGTACCTTGTTTAATCAGAGTTCGCAATTCTCTCACCCATATTAGTTTTCTCTTTCTCCCTGACTCACTCTGTTTTATTCACTCTCTTTCTGAACTCACCCCCTACTCTGCACTAACTCATTCAAAGTTATATGGGAAGTCTCCATTCACTGTTCAACCCATCACCACTTATCACCTCTACTGCGTCGTTCAAGGCACTCGAGTGACTGTCTACTCTTTCTCTAAATATCCATTTTCTCTCGCACATAGCTAACTTCTCCATCAATGGCCGTCCTCCGAATACCCCAAAAGACAATATATATGGTCTAGTTCACTCTGGTGACTGCTATATGAAGGATTCCCACTGGATTAATCAATCATTCTTCCATTAATGAATGTTTTTATCACAGTAGCTGAACTAGATTGCAGTCCCATGTGAATCCCAACTTAAATACAACCTTTAGCTCAGTATGTTTCTCCTGAACGTGATAAAATCTTGTGTTGACCCTTATATTGAGATGTTGAAAATCAATGGGATTTAATCATGCCTCGTATATTATATTACTGTTACGAATGCAAAACAAGTAGTTATTCATGCACTCATTCTTCGTAGATCATTTCCATTCATAGACGATCGTGACTGGTAATCTGAATCTAAATCCTCTCGCTTTTCATATGTCTTCATCACTCTTTGAATTTGTCATATCTGCATCTCACGCACTCTTGTGCTCAATATAATTGAGCTTCTTGATAGTTCTACAAACTTCCAGGTCATGTTGTTCGAATGTTTTACTATATTCAATGACCTTCCATGAATTTCTCAAAGCATCGAGTTGCTTCCAGTACTTGGAATGACAACTATATAAAGGAGCTCACATGAACCAGAGAGCTAGTCTCACAAACTCGTGTGACAGATTATGATACAGATCTCGTGTGAGAGACAATCCAGTGCAATTGGAGTAAACAGCGCTCAGTTCCAGTGGAATGTGCTTAGACAAATGTTTACTATTTGTGCAGCCTATTAACAGTTTAAAGACGTTGTGTAAAGTGGTATTGTTTGGGACTGTCAAATAACATATTGGACTGTGTTTTGTAAGTGTTTAGTTGTTCTTTTAGCATTCTTTCTACATTATTGTACAGTTTATTGGACTCTTGTTTCTTTTGTTATTGATCGGCCTATAATTAATTATTCATTAATTCTTGTAAATAATTACTGAAAATAAGTATTAGCTTGTCATTTGTTGATCTGTTTTTCTTTATCAACTGAACTTGCAATTAGTGTGTGTTGTAGAAATATTACGCATGTGTAATGTGGTTTGCCCCACGCTTGGGTGCTATTTTGTATTACTCTATTTATGCAAATGGTTGTATTTCTTTTACCCGTTCATATGACGTAAGCCCCAAGTTGGGCCAGCTATCAGTCTCGAATGTGCCGAAACTCTGAATTTTCCTGGGACCTATCTATAACTAACTCGGTGACTAAATACTGACGGACGTTCCTCAACCAATACTCTGATAAACTTAAACTGATTTAAACCTAACTTGACACGATTTGGATGATTTTTCAAAGGACTACACCTAACTCTAAGATGAATTTCTCCCCGTAAGGGGAAATTGGGAGTGTTTAGCCAGACATGTTGTTCGGTTCACTTCTCAACAAAGAATGTCTTGTCAACTTCTCTCACTGACTCCTGATGACCAGCATCCTCTTCCTTTCTATTGGCGGAAAGCCTGGAAGTCGTCCTCCTCTGCTATTGGAGCGTTTCGTCATGGTCTCCGACGTTCCTCCAATCCTGTCTTAGGGGTGTATTTTTGGTCTTTTAATTCTTGGAAAAGTCTTCCCTCTCATTTCTACTGATTCTTCTTGTTCTAATAATGTGTGTTTTTTTTTCGTACTCCAATTTGAATGACCGGTCCAGTGTATTGGTCTCTCTTTTGGTGATAGTTTCCAGATGTCCACAACTCTTTTCCCACGGGAAACTGTCAGCTACTTGATTTGTTTGATACATCTGCGCTGGTACCAATCCTCGGTGCCGTGCCCGTGACCCCCCGGTGAGGAAGCCGTGCTCGATGCTCCCTTATTGTTTTTGATGTTATTGAGATTAAGTGTGTGTCCATTTTTTCTTGACCCTTGGTCTGTCACATCTTCCTTCCCGGAAGTCTTTAGTTTGGGTCTCTTTGTTGATGAAAGAATTGGCTTCATGCCTTCCCCGCTGCTTGAAGACAATCTCAGCTTCTCAGCTTGTGCTCCCGTATTGTCTCTCTGACTGGGTGTACATTTCAATAAATTTGGTTGTCTTTCTTCACAAACAACAGGCTCCCTGTGGCTTCTTTACTCAATGGGCTGACACCTTTTGATGAAGTGGGTTAGAAAGAGAGAAGGAAAATGTGTAGATGTCTCTTTCTCCCTGCTCTTCGTGAAAAGGGGGTGCTACAGTGTAAATAGAATAATTTGTGTAAATAAAGTGCAAGTGTGAACTTTACTGTTGCCAGCCTTATTTTAGCCATTAGAACCCGTAACATTACATTTATTCTAGAAAACAAACAAGATTGATGCCTATTTCTGTACTTATTTCTAATAGTAAAAAAATTGTTCAACCCTGTACTATAATGTAACGAAATATAGTTTAATCATTCCTCAAATGCTGTCGTATTTCTTCTAGTAACTGAACCAGATTAATGTATTATGTGATACCGCATCTATTTCTGTTTTCAACACAGTTAGTTGGAGCGCTTGTCTGTGATAAGATAAGGCTCTGGCTGGCTTCGTTTCCTGCAGCTTTGGGTTCGAATCTCATTCAGCCATGAATGTTTTTCATAATTTACCCATTCACCTCATTACTCATGCACAAGTCTCCAGACTCATGTGGGCTTCATCCGCAATAAAAAAACAATAATAAAAAACTAAAAAGAATGCGGATTCAAAGAAAATTAATGATTGACTGAGGAAAATAATGAAACGAAGCAACATCTCTAGGCAGATACAGAAATTTATATGATTTATCTCAGGATCTGTCCCTTGTAAATGTATTGTATTTTCCCTTGTAATGGAAACAATTCAATTTATTCAGAAATTACAATTCATATAATTAATTCAAAACACAATTTTATAAATAGGCCTACTCTGCCCGCTAGGATGATTTGTTCATGTGCAGGGGGGAATTGCAAATATTAGTATTTTGGCAGATATTGGCAAACTGATATTGGCATTTTAGAATATGGAACTACTAACTTGGTATTTGCTAATCCATGCCGATCTGCGAGTAGAATAGTATTAATATTTTTACTTTTCGGTTGACATGCACAACCATTTCAAATTAATAAGTAGCTCTGCATGTCAGTCGAAAAGTGAAAATATTAACTAGAATGTAAAACGAAAGTATGCCCACGCCCAGTATATAGTTAGCTCACATATTTAAGGATTCCATATAAAAAATAATTAAGTGAAACAAAATAAGAATCAATGATGCGAAGGCGGAAAAATAATTAATAATTAAGTAGTTAAATGTTGACATTCATTTGAAACTGCTGCATTAACTAAAATAAAACGGGGAAATGCAACTTTCTGAACTTAGTATATTCATTCACTGTAACTTTTTGGTAGAACAAGCTAAAAGCTACAAATGAATAAATGAGTTACTTACCACGTTACATAAGCCCTCTCCCCCCATTCTCTTGGAAATGTAGCCCAACAGTCGTGTTCACCTGGAGAGCCGGGCACTTCCATGTACGAGAATATTGTCACCTTCAACAGACAAATAAAGGTGAAGAGATTAATTATTTAAAATTAAATTTATGAATGGTATATAGTGAATCATAATGGTAAAGTGAATCATAAACAACATTAAGTCAACTTTCTTAATTGTGTTCAGTGGGTTTTACAAGAGTACAGTTATACTGCTGAAGTTTCTTCAAAACATTAATCTTATAAAGAAAATAAGTTGAAAAATAACAAAAAAATAACGGTATTCTACCTCTGTGGACCAGATTGACATAAAGGCAGAAAACTTGGAAAACTGAATTGCTGTAATTATACAGGGTAGAGTTCAATCTTTTGAAATCTATTAAAATTTCAATTTATCATTTATTATCAAGAAGTTGATTCCAATGTTGTTTCAATGATGTTTATGAAATGGAATGTATTAAATACATTTTATTTAAATAAATTTTATTGTTATTTTACAAAAGTATACTTACAACCAGAATAAACCCTTACTATTATTAACAGAATTAACGAAGTAACAGAATTACTATAAACAGAATTTATTAATTTCTGTTTATGTATATTTGTCAGTTTATTCAATTGTCAGTCACTTCAAACTAACTTGTGAGAATTACTATTATTATATATGAAAATAATTTAATGAATAAAGCCTCTATGAAACATAGTTTTATCAATTGGCTTCTTATCCATAGTTCCCCTCCTAAGTTAGAATTTAGAGTTTCAGACACTGACAATAATTCCCGTAATTTATTTATAAAAGTAACATCATTGATTAGTTTTAAATTTGTATCTGGAGAGTTATTTTAAAATTAAGCAGAGTTGATATGAAAGAGGAATCAGTCTATGAAGTATGCCAATGTAAAAAAGTGGGAAGTGGGTGTAGTTCAAGACAATCATAATATTAGTTTGAAGTGACTGACAATTAAACAAACTGGAAAATATACAGAAACAGAATTTGTGAGATACGCGCCGATATGGCCAAGTTAAAAATCATTGCTGCTGTGCAGGAAGGTCTCCATAGTCTAGTGGTTAAGGCGCCCGACTGGCAATTGAGAGGTCCGTGGTTCGATTCCCGGTGGTGACCGATATGTTTGTACAGTAGCATTCATCGATTACCATCAGCTATTAAATACTGTTGTCAATATCCGCCATTGCGGAAGTCTTGAGTATAAATTAATGGTAATTGAAGGAATTCGAAATTAATAAATTCACAATCATAATAATTTACATGATTCAACCGAGGTAATTTAAAAATATATAAATAAATAAATTATTTATTAATAATAATATAAATTATTCTATTCATTGATTGAATCTGTTATGATTCATTTTGGTTTCAAATTAATGTGATGTTTCACTCACCTGAGGTATGCAGAAGAGCAGAGATGTTGCCCATGCACATTGTACCATGCTTCTTGCATGGTGAGAGGTCCATGAGCAATAGGTGAGTGGATGGCAAATGGCTTTGTAGCGGTCCATGGCGGTGGCCATTAGAACATAGGAGCTGAGGTAAGGTCCCAGTGTCTGGCCGTATTTGACTAGTTTGCAGAGGAGAGGTCCGCCCTTGAACCTATATGTAGAAAGATGGTCAATTGAATGGAAATTTACTGTTTTCAATATGCAGAATACCAGTAATTCATTAGCCTTTTTGCATAAATAACATAATTATCATTATAGAGTAAAAATAATTTTCTGATTAATAATATATTGTTTTATAATAATTTACGATATGGTTCAAAGCGCATTTACACATTTATAATTAGATGGCCTCTATGATAGACCTACACAATTCTTAAAGAATTTTTCAATCTTCCTTAAGACACAGTGAAAGCTTTTTATGAGGATATAAGAGTAATGTATTAATTGATTTCCAGGAGTTCTAGTTCCCTAACGATATAGGTTGTTAATATTAACTTTTAATCTGTGATGTTTTCCATGACGAAAAACTTAATGAACAATCTAATATTAAATTGACACTGTATTTCACTTTTATATATTGTTTTACTCAGCCTCGAGCCTGAGGCTGACGAAGCTTCTTTTCAGAAGTGAAATGCATCCCTCTAGCATCTCCAATATAAGTGAGTAAAACAATGTACAGAAGTGAAGTACAGTGTCAGTTTTAAATTGTTAACTTTTGATGATCAAATTGACAGCAAGTCGTTGAATTTAAATAAGCATTTATGTACAAAAAATATGTATTCACGGATTTTTTTTTAGTATTCCAATGTTTTTGATTAATGATTAATCATATATAATTCACGAGAGAATCTTAGAATAAGATAGATAATTAATCTCAAACCAGGTGCTTGGAAAATTCTTAAAAATTATTTTTTATCATTAAGTCAGCTTTGGTAGATAACTAGACAGTATAGTTTATTGTTTTAGGTTTAACCTCAGTACCTACGGACAAATCTCAAGACTCATGACTCATGTGGGCATCATAAAAAAGTGGATGATGCAGCTTACTTTGTCGACATTAAAATGTATAAGGATTTGTCAAAGTCTAAGTTTTAATATTTGTACATAATTCTTTCAATTATTGTATAATATAATGTTTTATTTGTTTGAGTTTGCTATACCGGTAATCTGTAGTCAATTGTGTGTAGTATTATTGGTTTTTTCTCTAATTTAGAAAAAAAGTTTTCTTATTTTTCTCTTGTACCCAGCCCAATAGTTTTTTCATGAGTTGAAATGGAATGGAATCAATGAGAAGTTAAAAAAGATCTTCGTATAGGTTTTTGATTGAGTGGAAACATGTTTCAGACAAGGATGATAAACCGTAGCATGGGGAAAATGATAAACTGCCTCTGTTCCATAATACATTTCATAGATGCATTTTTCAAGTTTTGACAGAATTGACGGCAGATTTGATCTTGTTATTCCGATCAACTTTATGAGAAACGAAGGCTCACAAGAGTGAAAAATTGGGTTATTTATTAAATTTTCGCTGAACGCTTGAGTCCTACATTTGTCAACTCACTGCATGACAATAACTTACTGATTTTGCAAGCAACTCTCATACTTAAAAGTAGTCTTCGAATATTTTGACACGCACACACATCTTTCGAAGTCATCTACCGGATTCAAGGCCTGTTTTTGCTCATAACGAACGGTATTACTAGAATGCTGAAAAAATAATAGTCCTATTGATCAGTATCAAACTACATCTGGTTTACAATTTTGAACAGATCATTTTTAAAATAACAACTTTCAAAGTCCACACCTACTTATAATAATGCGATCATAATATTCGTTTGTATTTGTAGGGTTGTTAAACTTTTAATAATGAATGAGAAGACTAGGCCTATGTTATGTATTATCAATGTTACTGTACATTAATGTTAACTTGAATGAAATGAAATTGACTATACTTTTTCAATCAATTATTTGCTTATGGTGATTAATTCAATTCCACTCAATTTCAACATATTGAATTTCAAGTGAAATTGACAATATAATTATTTTCTCTTCATTCGTTTGTTCAATTTAATTCTTTATTTGCATTTAAATATATACATTATATAGCATGAAATATTACCTTAGAATTAGTTAGAAAACGAAATTTACTTTCGAATAATAAAAAGAAAGAGAAACGTGGCACCACCGAAAGATAAGAAATGTTGACTGCTGGTGGGAGTTGCCTATTAATATAATTATTACATAATATTATCTATTTATATTTTAACATAAAAAAATGGGTTTCTGTACACATAAACAATAAAAACAAAGTATGGTCTATGCTATCTCACAAACATTAAAAACTAAGACTATGCTATCTCTAATCTGAGTTTAAATTGAACAAATAATAAGTGTTGCATCTAATGTTAAAAATATTTACTACTTCTAATACACTCCGTTTTGTTTTTTTCGAAAATTTGTTGCTTGTATCAAAAGAATAATATTAATCAATTTACTATACTGTACTAAAAATCAAGTGTCTTCTGATAAAATTCAGTTTACTTTGATATTGAAAATTTTCTGTAGAATTTGGCCTAAAATGATAGAAATTTTTATTCAATTCAGTAAAACTGTTTTTATTCTTAATTAAATATTGGAATAAGGTCTTTACATAGACTTGTTTGTGAATACATCAAAGTTATATTATTTTATATATTATTCAAACATCATATTATTATTGTAAGAGCACAACAACACATTATATTAACTTTTTCTTGTAATCGCTGTCACTCGCAAATTGTGAAGAAAATAAATGTACTCACATTTGGCCGAACGTTTTCGAGTTATTGAATCTCATCTTCAACGCTCTTATCTCCAATAAATCGAAAACGTTTGGCCAAATGTATACATTTATTATATATTCACAATTTAAAACTGACTGCAAGTCGTTAAATTTACAACAAAAAGTTAATGTTAACAACGCAGATCGTGATGGAACAAGAAATCCAAGAACACACATATACTCTTTTATGATATACTAGATCAAAAATATAGGTCTATTGATATTACAAAGCTACTCTTCAATTGATATACCACATTAAAAATAAAAAGAATCATATAATTATGTCACTTGAAACACTACATAAATGTTGCTGAGACACAATATTTTTCATGAATTATTGTGGCTCTTCATAAAAGTCTATATTCTAAATCACCAGTCAGATCACCATCCTGTTTTATGCGTATGAGATGATCAAGATCTGTTGAAAAATTAATTAATATGAAGTTAGTTTTCCACTCATGTCAACAGCAAGAACATGAAAAAAGTTAACGGAGAAAACAGAACATGGCTGACCATAATCACCTTTTTCCAAAAAATTTCTCTTGGATAAACATATTATTATGCCTCCTCAAGCTGTTTCTGTTGAGAAATTTCATTTATGTTAGTGGAAGTATTCTAGAGGCGTTTCTTAAGTTGTAATATAGGTACTTTTCACTTCTTGACTCCTATTGACGTTCATATAACAGTTAAACAAAAAATATTGAGATGTTTTTTTTTGTGTACCCATATAATAATTATTCTTCTGACTTTTGAAATAAGATGTGGATAAGAATGGATTACGATATCAAATCACATTATTCACCGAACAACAAGCCATTATTGAGCTTAGAATAATATATTTCTAAAACAATAATTATGAATTTTGTACCTACACGATGTTGATGTTTTGTACAAGTTTGCAGAACTCAATTCAATTATAATTATGTAATGTAATATACAATGCAGGATAGAAGTAGTTTCATATACTCCCCCACTGTGAACACAGTCAGCTGTTATGCAGTCCTTGATGTGTTCATGGTTTTGTCCAACAAGACAACAAACTTGTATCCAACTTGTGATGGCTTCTCTCAGCTATTCAGAACTTCTTGCTAATAACAAAGAGCCTTGAACCTATCATGCTTGAATACGCTCCAATTCACCTTGATTGTGTGTCTCTGGAACCGGGAGCACCTGGTTTCAGCAAGATTTATCATATTATTGAACAAATCCATCTTCCAGATTTGTCAGCATAATTCTGTTGGAATAGCTTTGAGTTCAATAGTTCCATTGAAAAACTTTGCAATCATAATGTAACAAGCTGAAAATTCGGAATATTGAAAATTGAAAGAATCTTCTAACTCATATAGTTCATATTTAATTTCATATAGTTCATACCCCATTTCAAATAGCCTTTAGAAATTATATTGCTCGAGTCTCTTATTGGAAAGTCATTAATTTTCAGTCTCAACCGGAGTTTGAATATATAATTTCTAATAGTGTATATTGATGACATGACTGTCATTTATTGATTTTTCATTTACTGTGATGAGAAAATATTTTATCCTGCCAAAGAAGAAAGAGAAATCACCTGAAAAAATCAATGCGTGTGTTAGATATTGAATGTGATAAAATTTCTCTAGAACAATGACGAATTGAAATGAATTTTAAAGACGGTTACTTTATTTTTCAGTAAGAATGTAGGTAATACTAACTTTTGGTTGACCTATATTTACCAACACAACACTTTTTTTCGGAGGATGAAGCCCACATAAGTCCACCTGTGCGTGGAAAAGGAGTTAGACGATGGTGATTGATGAGTTGGACCTACAGTTTTAGGTGAATTCCGAACCACCGGGAAGTGATACAGCAGAGAACAGAGTCTTTTTTCTGGCCAATCCAACGGTTTACAAAAAAGCGCCTAGAGCGCTCTTTAAAATAGCATGAATGATTCAAGAAAGGATTGGATGCAGTTCAGAGGTTGATTGCGCACAGAATTGGAAGAGAAGGATCATCTCTGCAAAACTTTCATTTCATTTTGCCAAATTTTGTAAAATAATGGTTATTGTAAAAAATAATTTATTAATTTTAAGTGACTGACAATTGAATAAACTGACAAATATACATAAACAGAATTTATTAATTTCGAATTCCTTTAATTGCTATTAGTTTATACTGAAGACTTCCGCAATGGCAGATATTGACAACAGTATTAAATAGCTGATGGAAATCGATGAATGCTACTGTACAAAAATATCAGTCACCACCGGGAATCGAACCACGGACCTCCCAATTGCCGGTCGGGCGCCTTAACCACTAGACAATGGAGACCTTTCTGCACAGCAGCATTCATTTTTAACTTGGCCATATCGGCTCGTATCTCACATGTATATTTGTCAGTTTATTCAATTGTCAGTCACTTCAAACTAACTTGTGAGATACGAGCCGATATGGCCAAGTTAAAAATGAATGCTGCTGTGCAGAAAGGTCTCCATGGTCTAGTGGTTAAGGCACCCGACCGGCAATTGGGAGGTCCGTGGTTCGATTCCCGGTGGTGACTGATATTTTTGTACAGTAGCATTCATCGATTTCCATCAGCTATTTAATACTGTTGTCAATATCTGCCATTGCGGAAGTCTTCAGTATAAACTAATAGCAATTAAAGGAATTCGAAATTAATTAATTCTGTTAAAATAATTGATGTTTTTAAAGCCTAGTAAAAATCTATTAAACATTAAAAGTGAAATAAATAAAGAAAAACGGTTGCGGGGTTGTGTAAAGTGAGTGGGGTTCGTTTAGCTTGTTGCTGATGTTAAAAGTAAGTCATATTTAATAGTGATCTAATTTTAAGATCGGAAAATAGGGAGAAGAAATATATCACAAGTTGGATTTGAAGGAATTGACAATTTTGCAATTTACCAAATGTGCATAACATAATTTATTAATTTCGAATTCCTCAAAGTGCCATCAATTGAACTGAGGATGGTCAATGCTGTTGTCAATATCCGTCTTTACGGAAGTCTCCAGTATAATTAATGGCACTTTGAGGAAATCGAAATTGATAAAAGAAATATATGTCACTAGATTAGAGATAGAGGATTGTTGCTGTAGAAATGAAAAGCTGAAAATTTTCTGCCAAAATTTGTGAAACTTTCCAAGTGGAGTGATAAGATAGAGATTTTATAGTGTGCAAATTTTGTTTTTACATTTAACATTACATTTTACACAATAAAAATGTGGCAGTCATATGGAAAACACCCTCCTAAAAAAATCATTGGGTTGAAGGGCTAGAGCTGGACGCAAGCGATGATTTTATTATTATGTCAGTATGAGAAAAGTTTTAATTGAATACAGTAATTTGAATGGAGAAAGAAGTTCTCCGATTTAACATCTCTTGAATTATCGTCCTTCAGAAAACAACAGTTCCGTGGAATAGAAGCAAAATAAACAGAGTTTTTAACTTTGTTGATTCCTCATTCTATTCAAAAAGTATAACATGAGTGCATGGTGGAACGATACACCATGTATCATTCCACCATGACATGAGTGTAAAGTTCAAAAACTGTGTTTTTGTGGTTATTTCTCCCTCTGGAGCTACAAATTCAATTTCCATGCAGCTCTGGGATTTCCTCTTCAACTTATTCCATCATCCATTAGCTTTGAGCAGATGTGGTTTATCTGTGATAAAAAGTGTATGTGTTGTGTTTCACTAGAATTCCAATTGTAAAACTTCTAATTCAAATTGTTCACTACACCAAATATCACAAAGCACGGTTTCCGAGAAATGTGGATTTCATTGCATGAATCAACAGACAAACAAGGCATCGATTCAGTTGAAGGTCATTGAAATCTTAACTTTTTATGGTAGATTCAACGAATTGAAGTCACTTTTTGGCCAAACGTTTTCGAGTCATGGAGACTCATCTTCAAAGGCGTTCTTGATCAGCATGTTGGTTTTTTGGTTAAAAGAATTATTGTGGTTTTTTTAGAATGTGATCGCAAGTTTGTGTGATTTAAAATATAAAGTTTTCTTTGCTTTGAACTTGTAAAATTAATTAGTTTTTCAAATGAATCAAGTTAAACAAATAAATCAATTAGAAGTTTTGCAGCTAATTGTTCATACGTGAAGGCTCAACAAATGAAATTTTATTCTATTTCACAAAACTGAAATAACAACTCTTCCTATAAATACCATCATAATTCATTTCTCTATGTTTTATCTACATTTCTTCATATTCATGTTCTTATTTAACTCTCTAAAACATAACTTTACAGCATTCCTTTTTAACATACATTTGTATTAATTTTAAAATACTTACGAATAGCTTAATAGCTAGTTATTAATAAATGATCAAGTTAATCATGAGTATAACCATTAATAAAAAAATTATCATGAACATAAGCAATAAATATTGAGAATACATTTCTCGAGAATTTGAACAGTTACACAGTTATTTATGTATTCGAATTCACAAGAAAAGTATTTTTAATAATAATTATTGATGTTTAAATATACGTATTAATATAAAGTGAAAAGAAACATTGAACTGCATCAAATATATCATAATTTGAAATAAGAATCCATTTATTCAATTTCATATACTATTATTTTAAGTGGATCTTTCTATCTCGATGAAAGAATTTGGCGATCAATCTATTAATTTTAAACGTGAATGACTAAACTCAAATACAGATAATTGATCAAAGTTGAGGATGAATAATTCATAATAATTAAATTGGAAGGTACAGCCATTGTATCTTGGGAATTTGAAAATGTAAGTCGTCATTTTAGAACATAATTATTATCATACCAGAGAAACTTGGAATAATAAGCTATTAACCTTTAATAATATGCTTCTACATGAAATTACGTACCCAGCTAAGAGCCAACAACAGAACTGATAAAAATTTGTGACAGAGAAATAATGTACCGGTAATGGTTTGGTGGATCTATGTTTTCTTTAAGGTTTTTGAAGATATGTGAAGTTGGATTTTTTTATTTTTAGAAGTGAAATAAGACATTTATTACTTGAAGTGAGACTTGAAGAAGTGAGCCATTTTTATGAAACATGCACTTGAAAATTGTACGTGATAGCAAAGCAATAAGAAATTATGTTAACTATAGATAGCAATTGGGTCAAAACATAGACGCTGAACTTGTTCAGGTGTGGCCTGAAACCTCGAACACCAGACCTGAGCAAGCCAGGGCACACGATATAAGTTATATTATTATTTATTTATATAAATTATGGATAATTGAATGCTCGAAGTAAAGCCCCAGCTATTTAAAATATCATTCTCATCTTCGTTATATTTTCTTGTTTGCAATTCGATCATTTTATTGCCTGTTTTTCAATCACCCATGACCAAATTTCTCATTTCCGAAAAAAGTGGCGGTGTGCTGCTTGTTCAGCAACCGACCGAATAAATAGTGATTCTTATTATTATTCCGTCGCCTTACTCGAGCGAACCGTTCCTCCTCTTTGAAGAGATAAGCCGACACAAGCTCACATTTCTGACAACAGGAAATCAGAAGACTGAGCGCGTTCGCCTATTCTTTGTCAGAATGATGTGTCTGTGGGTGTCTTCAGGACGACAGTGATCGATATACGAATAGAGACCTCTACAAGACATTTTTGAGATATCCCCATCGTGTGAGCAGCTATGTCAATAATAATAATCCGTGTATGAAGCTGAACATTTTGAACCTGCTTCCAATAATATGTTCTTAGATCTTCTATCTCATATATTTATATGGATTGCTTCCTTAATAATATTTTTGCGTAATACGTTGCCTAATAGTATACCAGTAATGTTCAATAGTTTCAACTATTTGAAACAATTTAATGTTTAAATAGAAAATCTCAGTTAAACGTTAAAGATGAGGTAAGTGATACAGTTTTGATGAATACATTGAATGCATTAATTGAGCTTCAGTCACTTCGATGATAAAATTGATGTAGGGTACAGTACTATCATATTTTTTGTATCAAATTTTTGTGATATCATAAATTTTGGAATTGATTTTGATCCACGTTCAAGTTTAAAAGGTAAAACTCAAACAAATTTATGAAACTAAGCTTACACACAAAATGAACAATTAAGATAGTAACTAAGATCAGGTCCTAATGTGATGAATTCATAATAGAGGATACGAAATAATATATTTCTAAAGCAGAGAGAGAATTTACTTCAAAAAACAGTAGAAATGAAAATATGGATAGCATTTTATTTTTTAGACCAAATCGTGATGAAAAATTATATATTGTGACATTATAAATTATTGTTAGTCTTAGTTACTCATTGTATTGATCAATTTGATTGAAATTTTTCAAAGTAGCAGACAATGAACGACAGAATGTTTTCTTTTTCACAAAAGAGAAAAGCTTGAGCAAAACTTTCTTGACTTACAACAAAATACAGAGTAGGAAACTATGAGTAGCTTCCCACATGTGGCGCTCCAATGATATGCAAATTCATAATGCTATGGAAAGCAGTGAACTTTGACTCATAACTCAAAAAAGTTCATATCAAAGTTTTCTGACTTTATTCTCTTGCGATCTACTTTTGAACTATCTTCTCAAAAGAGTCATACCCAAGATATTCTCTTTCACTTCACTTTTTACTTGAAGTCAACTTTCTATGAACCAAAACAAACAGATTGGAAGATCGCATGGGACTAGTTAATTTGATGAAATATATTTTAAAAGATTTGAATACACGTTCTAGGGGGGGGGGGGGGGGGGTGAGAGCAAGCGGCAAAAATCGGTCCGATTTGTTTGAAAAATTCATCTAAATTGCTTGAATTTTGGTTCAATTATGGTCCTTCTTACTATTGTGTTATCAAGCTAATACGTTATTCCAATGGAAAAAATAGTTACACGTTATCGAGAATAATATTTATATTCCAGATCATTAATAATACAATTAGAGAAGTTGTGAAAATACATGTTAAAATATAAAAAAATATTGTTGCTTTCTAATCTTACCAATTTCACTATGTTCCTCATCTAACTAAATCTTAATCAATATTATCAATCTTGACCCCCCCCCTACCCATCACTAATGACGGTTACCTAATCGACGCCACTGATTACATTTGAAACGTTAATTGGCGGCATAAGCGATCTATTAGCTTTTGGGCATTGTTTTGTGTTTAGTATATTTTCTGTAAGTAATGCAACTACAGACTTGTAGTAATATAACATTTTTGTCCGTTTTAACCTTATGGCTGGAGAAGTTAGAGTATAGGATAATAAATAGTATTTGTTTCTACAATACATTGATGTGTCATACACCAGAACTATGCTCAACATTAATACCGTTTGTTATGACTAAATAAAAAAATCCATTTTCGTAAACAAATCATTATTATCTGAGGAATTTCGACTATTATTTAGAATATGTAATTTTATTTCATTCCTTTCCACACATCTATATGATGAAGGCTGACTGTTCCATATCTGATTTATTATTGTAAATAGCCTATAATTCAAACTCAAATTTATACAAAATTAAAATTGATTATACAAAAATAAAAATAAAATACAATGTACAGCTTATTCATTCTTAGTGGTCTAAAAATAATATGTCTGGTGTAGTTGCAACTGATTTTAACAGCACCAATAACAACTGGAGACTGAAGTTAGTAATAATTAATTAATGACTTATACCTGTCATAAACCTACCTGTAAGTGATGTCCCATATCAATTGTGGAAAAACATTGAGGACACCAGTAACAAGATCAGCTATGCAGAGGTGGAGAATGAAGTAATACATGCGCGACAGCTTTTTGCGTCCACCCCATGTGCGCCGCATGTAGAGTGCAATCAGCACAGTTGTATTTCCCGCCAGAGTGATGGCCAAGATGGCGGCCAACGTGGCCACCTCCACTCGCGCCAAATCTTCATCGCGACCGCTGTTGCTCACTGTTACCACAGACTCGTTCACTCTGCAAACATTAAAAAAAGTAAATTTTGAGGACCATAAAGTATATTTTGAATTTGAAAAAAAAAGAAAAGAATGAATTTCAATAACAATATGAAATACTTGGGCTACTAAGAAACTACTATAAAGAAAACTACAGATGGGATCAAACTATAGACTGTGCTATAGGAAACTACTCTAAAATTCATTAACTATAGAGCAATGAGTCCGAAGTCAGTAGTGAGTGCCCAAGCCCCAAAGGTGAACTATAATATATAATTTGAAGCACTGAAGCACGTCTGTAAATTACCAAGGCTGAGTTCTGCAAAAAAATAACTTCAAGTTTTTCTCATGACAATACTCTGAAGTATTTAATACAAAGAGAGTATTGATAAAAAGCTGTATTATTTTGAACTGGTACAAAAATATTTTGAAAATAGAAGTTTAAATTTTGCATGTAGATCAAGGTTTCAAGGGGTTAACATAGTTCAAAGCAATTTAATAGTGTGTTAGGAAAAGGATTCCTCATATGGGAAATCTCACAAAAATTCCAGTCTGGCATCTTTTGTAAAATAACAAGAAATGCAGAATATGAATCTTCATTGAATTTTCCATTCATCACCCTAAAATTGACCCATAATTTTATTATTTTGGATCATCAGCTAAGAACTATGATCAAACCACCCAATTTTTCAAATTCTGTGAAAGATACATAATATTACATAGATAGCATATCATAATATAGATTGCATAATGAGTTACCATGAACCATTATAATAACTGTGGTAGGTATTTTGTACAATAGAAACTTTGTTAAATTGAATTCAGTGGTGATGCTTGTCTTAACATGTTTGTCAATATTTTTACCCACCTGTTAGTTCAGAACCCACCTAAAACTGTAGGTCAACCCTCCATAACAATAAAATCATTGTACCATCGTTCACCTCAGTCTCGTCTATAATTTATCTGTATATAAATCAGAACCTATGATTTACAATGTATGACGAGCAAGGGAAAACTGATTGCTGGTCATTTTTCAAATACCCACTGAAAAAGCTGAGAGCAAAAGCAGACAGCAAAACAAATCAAAATGGATGGATATAGATTGTGGTCATTGGTCACCGGAGAGAAAAATAGTTAAATCCTGAACAGAGTACATTTAATAGTGTGAAATGGTTTGACAACGAGAGTGAAGTGTGCTTTATAAATCATCAACCAGTAACAGTAACCATCCAACCTCATATGACTGATCAATGCCAGTCGCCTGTGGTTATAGGAGTTACCAACAAGTTTTCAAACATTGGCTCTTGCTATTATTCCTAACCACATTGTTTTTCCCAGCAATTTTCTTCAAAATACAGATCATTTTCAAATGAATAATTGCATTGTGATTGTGAAATTATGTGATTGTGCACCAGCAATGAATCATAAACTTCCATCAGTGTAGATATTGACAACATCAACATCATTACAGTATAAATCACATATACATTATATTACAGTATAAATCATCTACATTTATATGTGATCAATCTATTATTTTTATAATTAGCAATGATAACTTATAAGTTTTCATGTGAAATTTAACGACTTGCATCATCTTCGAAGATGGATCTCATAGATTCGAAAGCGCTAGGCCTACAGATTAAGTGAGTTATACTTATTCTTAACAAATATTTGACTGCAAGTCGTTAAATTTCACATGAAAAGTTAATATTAACAACGCAGTTCGTCATGGAACAAGAAATCCAGGAAAACTTATAAGTGTATAAAATATAAATAATTTATTGTTGCTGAAATTTTGTAGTAACTTATTGCATGTGAAGTGAGCCCAGTTTTATTACTAATAATAATAGCAAGTGAACTGGCTGGTTCAGGTCTGGTGTCAGAGTTTTCAGGTCGCACCTGAACAAAGTTCAGCCGGGATCTTATTACTAAGGTGCTAGAACTTATTGATAATTTCTCTTCAAATACGATTGGAGGTAGATTCTTAATTTTTTGATAATAAAGAATGGCGGCTGTGGTGGAGCAGTTGATTTAATTAGAAAACACGCTGGCTTCGTATACCTGCAGTGTTAAGCTCGTCGACTCTCATTCAGCCACGGATGTTTCTCATCATTCACCTCATTACCAAGCACAAGTCTCAAGACCCATGCAACATATCAAATGACTTATAAATGTGTTGTAATACTAGCCTATACTAAACGAGATTCTTTTCCAGACATGTTCAATTATTAATTTATTATAAGGAATTTGCACATTCAAACAGACCATTGAAGTCATTTATTATGAACGATATAACTGTCATGGAGTACCTCCTCCAATATTAACTTTTCATTGCAATGCAAAAGTACTGTATTTAAATTATTCAATGCAAAACTCAATACAGAAGTTCACATTTACAATGGCCAAAGAGAGGAAATTATTTAAAAAAAATCAATGCGACTTGCTCCCTTATGATAGCCTAAATAAATAATAATCATGATAAACTATTTTGTTAATTTATATGGAATAACCCAGGCAATAACAAACTGTTGATGTCCCCATTGATGTAAGTTACATAATGTGTTTGTGAATATCCATTTCCGTGATCTGCAATATGACTATTTATATGTAGAAACTTGCTTTGTAGAAGTGAATTTTTGAGTCACGGCGGACGCGTTTCGAATTTTGTAGTTCTTCCTCGGGGCTTTGTTGCAGACTCACTTGTTCTCTATAGTATGAGAGTTGATCATTTCTAGTAAGTTAGTAAGGTTAATGGTGGAGGGAGGTAGTGGGAGAAGTAGGTGTGGTGGTGGTGCTTTCAGTGGGTGGGGGTGGTTTGTGATGATGTTGAAGAGGGTATGAAATTTTAAATTGAGTTGGTCATTGAGTATGAGTTGAAGATGTGAATAGAATGTTTTTATAAATTTAACCATACACCTTACACACTAAAGAACAAGTCAGTCTGCAACCAAGGAAGAACTACATAGTTCGAAACGCGTCCATCGCGACTCAAAACGGTCAGTTCTACATAGAAAGTTTCTACGTATGAATAATTACATAATGTGACTTTGTAAACTGTACTGCTGAGTAGATTTCCTATGATTTGTTAGGTAAGAAAAAAAACTATTGTTTCCCAAAACTTTGATGCTTTAGGTGCGGGATTTAGCCGGCTTGGAAGGATCAATAGATTCAAGAAGCAATAGAATCGCCTCATTCTTATTCAGCTGTTTGGAAAGTTTTCACCTGACGTTGAAGAGAAAGAGAACTAAACGAATGATGAGAACTTTGTAGTGACTCTTGAACATTTTGATAGTTCAGCAGTATCAAGTTCAAAAAATAATTTGAGTCGTTGAAAGTGTGGAATCGAATAATTCAATTTTTGAAGATATATAGACCTTGAAAATACCAAAAATGAAATGAGAAGTTGGCTTCATTAAGAATCCTGGTGTTGAAGTTTGGATTCTTCCCCGTTCATAGGCCCTATAGCCTAACCTTCCCATTTCCGTGACCTTTCATTGCAGGATGAAGTTCTCCAAAATTGTTAGCTCAACTTGAATCTCCCAAAGAAAAACACTGAGTCATCGGTCAGGAAACTCTGAATGGAGTATTCAAGGCTTTGGTAAGGGTTGCAGAGCTTAGATATTCCATCTCAGCCTCAGTTTAGCACCGTATCGAGAGTGAGAGAGATTTTCATCACATTGTCAGTTAATCATTCTACATATATGTCCCTTTCTAATAAGATTCACTCGTACACACCGAGGAAATAGAGGTACTTTTGGATATTCATAACGATACCACGAAAGACAAATTAATAAGCTTTTCAACTTTCAAAGAGATACACTATAACTCCACTTCAATTCTGCATTTTGACAATATTTCTTTAAACTTTCATTCATTTCAAGGTTTATTTTTGTTGTTTGAATCAATCGTATCGTACTAAAGCACTAAAGGTGCTTCTGAGCTGACAATCAGTGTAGCCAATCCAATTTTGCCCAATTACCCCCTCCAGAGCAAAAAATTACCCGCTTTTGCTCAAAATTACCCTGAACAAACCAAAAATTCCCTATTTAACACTCTTGTCTGTCCCTAAGTAACGAATACAAACCCTATTAATTTAGTTTTGAGAAATCCCAATAATTAAGATGTTAAGAACTAATTATATAAGACTTGAGACTAGTAATTAACTGTCATAATTAATTTTTTCAATCTTACTGACCTTAGAAAATTAATTACAGTAGGCCTACAATGATTTGTTTTTGTTAATGATAGCCTATGTTATTTAGTAACGAGTAAGTTTTTTATCCTCTTCAGAAGTAGACTAGACTATATAGTAGCAGTACATCACGCTACCAAAAGCCTACAAACAAGCATACTGAAACTGAAACGAAACTGAACCGACTGAACACACACTGTACAGACTGTACTGTTGTATAGTGTTGTTGTGAGCTTGTGAGAACGAACTCAGAAACCACGTGTCAGAACACTGAAACTGAACCAACTGACAACGACAACTGATGCAGGTTATGTAGATAACCATTCTTTCTTGTAGTGAAATATAGAAGTAATAATATGAAAACAAATAATTTTTGTTCGTTTTTGTTCAGTTGTCATTTACCCGCTTTTTACCCTCATATTTGCCATTACCCACAGCATTACCCCCAGGTAACTAAATTACCCGCTTTTCGGGTAATTACCCGCTTTTTGGCAACACTGCTGACAATAGTTCTATTCAACTTTACTGGAGTCACATGGTACAATATATATTGTCACGGCACAAAATATTCTCGCCACAAAATATATCGATATATCCATGCTGAGTATCGACTAGCAATTGATTCAACCTATTCTCGATCACAACAGTCAGGTTGACAAAGTCAACGAGAAATAAAATAAAATAAAACAAAATAAAATTTAAATAAAATTTATAATAAGAATATTTACTATATGTTTTCATGTTTGTCGTTATTTGTAAATAAGGTTTGGAAGATTCAAATTGGCAGCACTGTTTGGACCAGGCCAGCCTCATCATATGACATCTGTCAAACATTCCTCTACTAGTCAGATACATTGCAATCGCAACAAACTTCTGCATACAAACTAAATTGAAATTTAATTTCCTGATGGAAATAAACAATACATCCTCCGCTGTTCGAAATATTGAGTTTGGGACCCAGCCGGCCCATATACAGTCTGCTCAATTCAAATCAACCTGCAAATACCGCCAGAGCCCAGCAGCCAATAGGAAGGCAGCTCCAAATACCGGCAATTTAGAAAAACACTACCTACCTCCAAAAAAGGATAGGGTGCAAGGGTCAAAACAAAAAACAGAGGACAGAAGAAGGTCAAAAGGGATATAGGCTAAAAGGATTAGGAGAAAACGAAAAAAATTGTATATTCTAAATTCTATTTCATGTGTGAAATGAATTATGTGCACTGATCAGTTCCAATAATTTCTGGGCCCAGGTATTTACCAAATTGTTAATTAGTTCAGTGCTTGGCCAAGTATATTGTTTATAATTGTGATACATGTTTCAATCTTTTTTGTTACTCACGGATTAGATGTGGCTAATCCACGACCAGCCGGTCATAATAATTATAAATATTGAATTGCTCCTATCACGAATATTATTTTCCATATTAAGTGCGATTAACGCCATATATCACGTGTAATTAAATGTTATTTATTGCCTAATTTGATCACTATAATAAATCTGTATGATTCCATACCCAGATTTTTTATTTCATAAAGGTACCCGTAACACAGCAAGATTACACTGGAGGTTGTAGGTGTGAAACCTGGCACAATCCTGCGTCACTTGGGACAGTTTCTTGAACTGAGTGGTTCATGGCGCCCATTCTTTGACATAATTTATAATGGTGAAACATATCCATACACAATGCGTTCACTTGTCACAGTGATCCATAACAATATATAGGTGCAGGTTTGGTAGATATAATTTTATGAGCAACATTAAAAATGCCATGTACAAAAAAGTGATTGGGCAGAAAAGAGGTGAACTGAGAAAGCATCTGAATATCTGAATAAAATACTTCGGTTTTTTATAAGAAAGTATCATTTTAGGTTGAACTTGAAACTGATTTCTTAAAAATCAATCATTAGATATGCTAATTATTTTGATATTGTACAGATAGTAATAATTGTCATGGTTCAAATGAAAAATAATATGGAGCAGCTAAATTTAATGTGTTTTTTTTTTCTTTTTTGGAGGATGAAGCCCACATAGGTCTAAGACCTGTGCGTGGGTAATGAGTTGGATGATGGTGATTTATGAGTTGGACCTACAGTTTTAGGTGGGTTCCGAACCACCGGGAAGTGATTTTCAGCAGAGAACAGTGTCTTTTTTGCTGGCCAATCTAATCGGTCACCGTTTCAAACAGGACCTACGAGAACGCAGCTTATCTATCTGATTGAACAGATACCTGTTACGTCTCGCGGCTATCATTTTATTGTGATTATTATTTGCTAAAGATTCATTTCATGATTTTGAGTTGAGACACTGCATAGGGATGAGTCAGAAATGTCTAAAAGTAAGAATAAACCAGGATTTGAAAAAATAAGCCATTCAATTTTTTGTTTTTTGAATAGTATAATAGAAAAATAATAGCCTACAATGAAAATAATTCAATTTAAATATTAGTAAAAGTTTCAACATGTTACAATACAATTGAGGAAAGTATCTTCAGGATACTGTTAGTACAGAATCAATAATACCAAAGAATACACAGGATACTGACTTTTATATCTTACAGGTGACGATATCTTCTAACAACATTCTAAAAGATATAGGAAGTTTATGAAGCGAGATACCAATTTTATGTGTGCCATTCACTGCTTTATGACTTGGATCAATGGTGAGTCATATTTTAATAGCCATATCAGAATACGTCCCTCAGGGAAGAATAGATGCAGGAGAAATATTGGAAAACTTTGAATGAAGTGAAGTTGTGAATTTAGTAGTGATATCTACTATTTTCTTCGAGAATACTTTGAAAACTCTCGACTTTCTATCAAATCAGCTATAGAGTAAACGAATTTCTCATGAGATAACAAGTTGTTTGCAGGAATGAAGAAATAAAAAAGCTATAGAAGCTGAACATTAGACTATGAAAACTGAAAATGAAAAGCTATGAAAGCTACCAAAGAAAAAGCACTGGTTTTGATTACCGCTGGTGGTTTCCATTCAGGGAACAATAGATATTAGCTTGATTAGCACCAGTTTTATTCGGCTCTGGGGAATGAAAAGAAAACAGAGTGATATTCTTTTAATTCCTTTAAATAATGATAGTGCTTGATTCCGTACAATATAGCAACTCTTTTCAAAAACAGTTTGGAAAGTTTTGATGGAAGACAACTTTTTCACATAATTATGGCCTACTTCAAATAGGCTTTTAATGATGAGTGATGTGTTCTCATTCACAATTAATCCCTGGATAAGTTTTGATGGAATTTATATGTTCCATAACTTGAGACTTGGAACGTGATTAAATTTAAAGGGTCTGATATGAATAGAATTTAAACAAAATCGATAATTTCATTACTTCCTTAAAAATTTCACTTTATAAGACCTCGATAAATTGTGATGGCATTTATATGTTCTTAATTTTATACTTGGAACATGATTAAAAATATTCCCATCTGAGTATGAATCGAATCTAAACACCCTCATGAATTTCATTACTTTCTTAATAGCATTTAACTAAGAGTAGTCAGTCATGCTTTAAAAAGTGATAATTGAAACTCTTCTTAACCTGTGGGAAACTGTCATATTGGAAAAATACACATCTCTTATACATTATGAGTTGGAATTTCCAATTTTCATCCTGGTAAGGACTATTCTCTATATGAAAATAAGAAAGTTATTCATTCAGCATTTTCGTTATTGGGCTTATTCGGAAATGATTATTGTTCACATGGGTTTTGTTTTAAATGAATTCTAGGCAGTCATCTGACGGCCAAAATTGGGATATAGATATTGGGAAAATTGATTCAAATAACACACGTTCCAGGGCAGTTATTGGGAATTAGTGTCAGTTTGTAGTTGGAAATGAAACTGTTTTATGGTCGTAGGAGATTTCAGTATTCATGCTCTTTCTTGTACTCTATATTACAGTCATATAGTGTGTCAAATTTGTAACAGTATTTGAAACAGTGGTTGAGATTCAGAATAGACTAGTAATTAGTTTTGAATATAATAAATTAATATTTTAATTTTGAATTTTTCATATTGATATGCGAACGTGTGGCTCTGTAGTGATATCAACTTGAGAGAAATAGACCAACAGGTGTATTTAGACATCGTAGATCTGCAAATTCTGTGTTCCTTCATTTTTCTTTCTTGTTCCTTTCCTCATCTCTTTCACCCACTCAGATAGCCCCTGAAACATGAAACTAATTCCGCAAGGGTAAGTCTCCACTTCATTTCTACTGTCTTTTTCAATATTTCTACAGAACCGAGTTGCTACCACTGTAAGATTAATTCATTGAATACATACAGCCCACTTGCCGAAATAATTTTAGCTAACTAAGAAGTTATGAAGTTAAGAAGTTAATGTTTGATTATGATTTTGGAAATGCATGCATAAAACATTGAACCAAAATAATTTTTGTTTTTAAATATGTATTCATTGAATATTTTGCCATTGACTTTCTTTATTCAGGTTCACGGGTGCAGTTTAACAACAGTCAAGAGCAAAGAAGCAGATAATCAAATGCAGAATGGTACTTGGAATAATAATTTCTCTTTTGTAATATCAACTAAGGTGGTGTTCAAATTACTGATTTCGGGGCCAAGTTGAAAAAAAAATCAGTGTTGAAAGAGGGCCTATTCCATGGGCCTATTAATTAAGATTTTATTACGATGGTCATTTGAATTGGATATGAAATGAAGCTTCCAGCTTTTCCTCTTTAAAAATGGGAAGTGATAGCCGCGAGCCGTAGCAGGTATCTGTTCAATCAGAGAGATAAGCTGCGTTCTCGTAGGTCCTGTTCGTAACGGTGACCGATTAGATTGGCCAGCAAAAAAGACACTGTTCTCTGCTGTAAAATCACTTCCCGGTGGTTCGGAACCCACCTAAAACTGTAGGTCCACTCATCAATCATCATCATCCAACTCATTACCCACGCACAGGTCTCAGACCTATGTGGGCTTCATCCTCAAAAAAAAAAAAAACCTACATTGGCTTGGTTTCAAATTTGAGCTTATTCGACTTACGCAGAATCGTCATGAATCGTCGTGTTTACAAGTCAATCTGATTATAAAGGGAAGCGGTATAAAATATTGAATACTTAATATATATACATTTTGAATACAAGTTCATGTTCATATTGAATGTAACAATAAATAATAATATTATTAATACCATATGAAATAAATCATTCATGATTGTTAGAATGTCGGTCTATATTATATTTGAATAAAAAATATATTGCTGGCGAATGATTACGTGCTATTTTAGAAGATCAAGCATTCAAATGCTTGCTCATAATAACTTGCTATGCAAATTAATATTTTGAATTATTTTTTTCAAAAAGCAAAGATACACGCATACAAATAATATGATTCAATTTCTGAATGGTCTTCGAATTCATGGGACAGTAATGTTCAGGTTTGCAGCTTGTGGACTATTATTGATAATAATTATTACCAATAAGATATAATTTTATTTAACTATTAATCTAGTAAATGAATTATTCTTCTTTTCCCTAATTTCTTCTTTTTTGTAATTTGTATTGTATAATTGATTTCCATTTTGTAATTTTGTAATTTATATTATGTTGGCACCTGCTGAAAAACCCACCAGGTTTAGCGGGACCTTTATTTGGAACTTGTAAATAAATAAATGATTGATTGATATTCATTTTTAATTATTCATCGATAACAATTGTCAATCATCAGTAATTTTAACTAGTAGCCACTCAAATTTCGCCTTATTTAGTATAGTGGAATGTCCAGGTCAATAATTTATTATTATTGTTGACTATTGTTAACATCAACATCAACATTCTACAGTACTGCATGAGTTCGAACCGATGCTCACAGTTGCGTGGCATAAGCCACTAGTTTAAATCACATCGAACGACCAGAGCTCCCTTCACCCTGTGTCAAATGTGGTGTATGAAGGGTAAATTGGTTAAGGGTAAATTAATCTGAAGGCCATTGTGGACATGAATAGATTTCTGCGGCTAATGATGTCAATAGCGTTTAAAGGGGAGTGTCCTCTGATGGGCGAAATTGATAGATCTCTATTCAAGCAAGTGTATTACTTTTTCAAAATTAAACAAATTTGTTTTTCTCAGTGAATTAATTTGAACATGATTTTCATCCAGACATCCAACAATCAATTAGATTTTGAAAATGTCAGGTTATTAAACCTAAAGGCCATCGAACCAGGATATTTGATTATGGAAATGAAGGTCAAACGATCCTTTATATGACCCCAAATTGCGTAACTTATTGCTACACAATAAACTGGCTGCAGATATTATAGGTAAACATTTTGATGGCCCGTTCAGATTGATTAAAGACCTTCTTCTAAGGGATGGAAAGTTCCCCAAATAAAATTGAGTAAGTTATTTGAGTATAAAAGCGGAGTTTGTAAGATAAACTGTTTATTATATTTATATACAAAAGTATTTATAACACAGCAAATAAAACTAATTGAAAAATCTACGTTCAACGATAATGGTTTCCTCAAGACAAAAAGTTGATTCAAACTAATGTACAATTTTCAAATAAATATTTGTTCTCACCCAGTCCACAACTTCTATTGATATTAAGGAATACCATATTTTATGAAATATTTGCTAATTTTAGCCAAAAATGCCCAGAGGCTTTCCATCGATTGCGTGTATACACTCCAATCGTTTGGCGATTGAAAATTCAATGACAGGTTCAGTCAGTGTCTTATGCGGTGAATCCATTCTGTCCCAGAGAATTGTATCCCCTCCACATGCTATGCTAGTAATGACTATAATTCTCAGTTCAACTAGAACTTAGAACAGCTCGTTGACTTTTTGCCAGCTTCCACTCTGGACAATAGTTTCAAGGTTCTTCATTTCATAAATTTATACATATTTTTAACGAATCTCTACTTTTGGAATTGAAACCCATGGTACTCCAATAAATCTACACAGTCATACAACTTATACATTGGACTAAACTACTGCAACAAAAAAATAAAAGTCTTTTAGGTAACTAGAATGGGTCACCACAGGTGGGTACTTCCCAAGACATCTATGAATTATAGACGGGATGTGTAGGTACAGCACAAATAAACAATAAACAAGAATAAACAATAGGAACATTTACGAGGGGTGTTATCAGATACCAATTGGAAGTCAGTTAACATGGTCCTTTTACGTTTCCATAACCCAAAATATCTGGTTTACATTGGTATCAATGAAGAGGTTTCAAAAAATTGGGGCAAATGTAAGTATCTTTATTATTAAAGAGACTTGTCGGCTAATTTACAGTAAAACATTTTCTGGTAGCTTGCTGGTTTGTTGACCACAGAACAGGAGAGAAAATTCAGATGAAGAAAATTGAGAGAACCTCTATTTTGCTTCCCATAATTTTCATTTTCATCATTTTTCCTTCATAAACCATCCTAATTGGGTGTATGCGAGTGAAAATGTATTTACGAATAAATGTTCTCCACAAAGGGTTTTTTATCAGGCATAAAAAAGCTTTCATCTCTTGGAAATTTGAAGGGATTGAATTTTAAACTTTGATGTTTATCTCTTTTAACAGTAGAATCTCATTCTCCTATAGATCCCCGTTAGAAACCGTGTTGTTAACTGAACTGGGAAACTAATACTGTTACGTGCTAGCAAGAATGGAAATAGAATTTTCACTTTATTTTGTCTACAAATTTTATATGAATTTTCGCTATAAATGGATTTTAAATGATATTTCATGTCCAATATCAATTTCCTCATTAGTCCCACATTTTATAAATTCATTTCTAAAAAATAACGATGACTTTTCACAAATATTTTGTAATATATAATGATATCAACGTAACTGTCGTGATAATATAGCTGTAACATTCACACGATTCCCATAATATGTGTTTTCTCAAGAGAGCAGTAACCCTCATAATTAGAATATATAATTAAGTTTATAGTCCTTTCATAAAAAATTATACGTTTGGGAACTCTACTAGATCAAGCCTTTGAATCCTTATTCTTTTATTCTCAGGAAAATAATGTCATAAATATTGTCGCCCTGTGCGAAGAATGAATCACTTGAATTATTTTATTTCAAAATATCATGAAAATCATGCCTTCCGTCATAAAATAACAAGGATTTGGTTGTTCCAATTTGGTTGATGTTGCTTAAAGCCTGTTCCAGTTTGGTTCTGGGTTTGATTACCGACCGATGCCGGGTTTCTCAGTCGTTCAGTAGCTATGGATTCAATAGCGACCCTAAGGCTTGTTTCACACATACCCGGCAGTCGGGTAACCGGTTTTGTTTACTCAGCTGTATCATTTATTGAGCGCTTCACTTTTCCCCAATTTTTGAAATTATATAATACAATGTAACCATGCCGGGGTAAACGATACCGGTTATCTGACTGCCGAGTATGTGTGAAACAATCCTTAGGGCCGCTATTGAATCAATGGCTTCTGAATGATTTATTGAGAAACCGGTCTTCAGTCTCATATTTTCACACCATTCACACCACTTGGTGAGAGGTAAGTGAGAGTCATCTGGGAATTATTCACGTTCATTTATTTATTTATCTATCCACATAAAACAGGTGAAGCTCTACTCATAGAGAGTATTATCTATTACAATAAAAAAATCTTTAATGCAAGTTTTTGAGAGAATCTATCTTTTTTCTTTATTTTGATCCTTGACTTAGTAACTGTACTTGTTTGTTATGTTTGATTTGATCATAGTTGCAAAAACAACTTCAGTTTACATGCATATGAATTAAATCAAATCAAAATCAAAATTCGTTTTTTATTTGCATGAAAATGAAACAGAATACTGTCACAAACTCTCTCGAAGTCTCCTCGAGAGTGGGTGACGACTTATCAGGGGTTGCTCCTGATGGACTGAACTCAGTCGGTGTAGGTCGGGGCGGAGGAGGTCGGTCCAAAGTCGTCCCAAGGGTAGGGCGATTCCTCCCTTGGAAACAGTTCCCCTGTGGAGGGTGGGTACGCAGTCTGTAACTGCGATGACGGCTGGCAGTCTGAAACTGCTAGCCCAAGGGTGTAGGGTAATGGGGAAGGGAAGGACTCGCATTCTGGAACTGCGAGGAGGAAGCAAGCCGTCTGCAACGGCTCACCGTGAGGATTGGGTACGCAGTCTGTAACTGCGGATGACGGCTGGCAGTCTGAAACTGCTAGCCCAAGGGTGTAGGGTAATGGGGAAGGGAAGGACTCGCAGTCTGGAACTGCGAGGAGGAAGCAAGCCGTCTGCAACGGCTTGCCGTTAGGGTCGGGTAGGACTCGCTGTCTGCAACGGCGAGCAGAGGACGTAAGCAGTCTGAAACTGCTTACTTGGGTTCGAGGATGGGAGCTTGCTGTCTGCAACCGCAAGCGCAGGAAGCAAGCAGTCTGGAACTGCTGACTTGGGGTTGAGGAAGGACACCCGCTGTCTGAAACGGCGAGCAGAGGAAGCAAGCAGTCTGAAACTGCTTGCTGTGCTTGAGGATGGACACTCGCTGTCTGAAACGGCGAGAAGAGGAAGTAAGCAGTCTGAAACTGCTTACTGGGGGGTCCTGGGATGAAGGAGGTCGAGGTAGGAGCTTGCTGTCTGCAACGGCAAGCACAGGAAGCAAGCCTCGTTTGCTGTACCCTAGGGGAAGCTCACCTCAAGAACGAACTCTTGTTCTGCTTTGGGAGAGCTCCCAAGACGAAGTGATGAACGAACTGAACTGAACTGTGTTGGAGAGGGTGAGTGTACCCTGTCTGGCAACTTCGGAGCAATGAGCTCCATGGTTGCTCATCGCAATACTGTGCTGAAATTTTGGGGTTCCTACTATTTTTGAGACCTTAAGACCTTAAGTAGAACTTGGCATTTTTTTTTTTTTTGTGGTTAATCAGCTTCTTAAATACAATATAATAATGACTAAGTAATAGAAAAAATAATAATACAATAATATAGCTAATTTAAGAAATCCTAATAATATACAACTGTTACTCAATACTAAACTCAATACTAATACAAATTCTCAGGGAATGGATATAAATTTTTTTAAACATTGCCATCATTTACCTGATGTTAAAATAGTCGTTTTTGCAGCTTAATATAATTTTTTTTTTTTTTGAATTTCATGTCTTCAACAATGTCATGTCTTCAATTTTTGATGAACGTCAGTCAGTCAGTGTGGGATAGGGTGAGTGTGCCCTGTCTGGCAACTTCGGAGCAATGAGCTCCATGGTTGCTCATCGCAATACTGTGCTGAAATTTATGGGGTTCCTACTATTTTTAAGACCTTAAGTAGAACTTGGCATTTTTTTTTTTTTTTTTTTTTTTTTTTTTTTTTTTTTCATGTCTGTTTTTCTTAAAATTTTTTTTTTTTTTTTTTTTTTTTTTCTTTTTTTTTTTTTTCTTCTCTTATCATCCTAATTAATTAAATACAATATAAGTAATATAGTTTGGAACAGGAAAAATATTATACAATGAACAATATTGAAAATAACTTTTACACAATCTTAATAATTTCTAATTAATTTATAAATCATGAAAAAATTTTTAAAACATGGTTTTCCTGGAATATTTATCTTCCCAGTTAATATCGTAGCTTAATATAATTTTTTTTTTTTTTTTTTTTTTTTTTTTTTGGAATTTCATGTCATCAAAGTCATGTCTTCAATTTTTTTTTTTTTTTTTTTTTTTTTTTTTTTTTTTTTTTTTCTTTTTTAGCCAAGTTCATACTTTTTGTTGGGAAAATCATGGTGTGGAGAAGGGTTCTTCTTCCGGGGGATTTGAGGCTGCATACAGTGATGAAACTGATTTATCTGGCCACTGCTGGCTCTTTTGGAGTCAACAGTGAATCAGAGTCTGTCAGGCCACCACTGTTGAAAGGGAAGTGGCTTATGGGTCTGAACTGGTCGTGGTATTTCATACATCTGCCTAACTGATGTACGCCACGAACTGGATGCTGTGTCATGTAGATTTCTTGAAGTGAGCTGAATGTGAGTTAGTAGTTGGGGAGTCTGAACATATTCATATAAAAGGGTGTTCGGGACTTTGTAGTGGAAGTTGCAGACGGTTCTAATGATTTTATTTTGGAGACCAAATAGTCTTTTCCTATTGGTCGCCGATAGGTAGGGGAACCAGACTGGGGCAGCATAGGTCATATAAGCCCTGATAATAGCTGTGAATATGAGCAGTCTAAATTTCAGGGGAAACGATGGGGTGATGAGAAGGGGGAATAGTTGTCCAAACAGCACACGGCTATGTCTTACTTTGACATCAATGTGCTGTTTGAAGGTTAATTGTCTGTCCAGAGTGACACCAAGGTACTTAACGGTGGGGGACCATGGCAGAGCGTGGCCATGGATTGTGAGAGGGGGCGGAAGTTTCTGTTTCCTGGAGAAGGCAACAGCTACACATTTGGTGGGATTTATCTCTACCTTCCAGGAGGAACACCAGGCTGTGAGCAAGTTTAGTTGCTCTTGTACTAGCCTGGCCGCCCTATTGAGGTTTAGGCTGCTGGAACTAAAGGTGGTATCGTCTGCAAAGAGACTTGTAGATACTGAAGGTAGAGATGGCATATCGTTAATAAAAAGTGAATAAAGGATGGGGCCGAGTACTGATCCTGATGAACGGTTGCCACTCCGCCGCTTAAATACTCCCCTCTGCGGGTAGAAGGGAGGGGGGGAGTGGCACCGATGCGCCCTGAGCGGGGGAGGCGCGAACTGGATGCGCGGTCGGTACTCCCGCAATCTCCGCGATCGCTAGGGAATGTTGGAGGGCGAGCGTAATTTCCCCCTTTTCCACCCCCCGTCACAATCACTTTGTGACAATACAAAATATAAAATCACATAAATTCAGCACATACCATAAAATATAAAAATCATAACTTTATAATTCAATTGCTATTATTAATATACATGCGACTCGTCCACGAAGGCCTAAGCCTATGTTTGGAAGGGAGTCTGGAATATATTTCTCTGCCGGTTTTTACAATTTAATCAGGCTTTTTAGATTTATCACACTTGAAAGCTGTGAAAATTGGTTTAATAACAGATAATTCCAAATAAAAGACAGTAAATGTTTACAATGAATCTGAACGAGAACATGACACAATTCAAAACGATGAGTATCTTTAACTCAAATCAGGGTACACTCCATAAAAATTTACGTATATATAATTTATTATTTAAGTTATGTATGATATTATTTTATGAATTTGAACAATGAGAACATGACAAAATGCAAAGGGATGTATATATTTAACCCAAATCAAGGCGCACTACAAAGAATCACATATTTAGGGTAGAATTTATTATTTAAGTTTTGTTTCATTTTGTTTTTTTCCCTCTTTTTTATTAGGATCTGTTGTATTTGAATTATTGCATCAAAATAGTATAATATGTATTTGTATAGTAGTATTAGCATGAGTAACTCTTGTCTGTGATTCACGTTTGTGAACAAAACAGTTGAGTGAAAAAGCTAAGGGGTACAGACAAAAGATCGGCTTTTCAAATGTATGCTTATTTGCAGAATTTCTGAACAAAGTCTTTCACGTTTATTAACAATGCATCTACTTCAGCATCACAGCACTCGTTGTTTATCACTGTACACAGGCCTATTAAGCCTAAAGGTTCAAAAAGGTGTAGTAATGTCGATGCGTGAGTATGTGTGACCATTACCCAGCACCAGCACACCAGCACTCTTGAATGCTTTTGAGAGCACGTTGCATTTAGTGTAGAGGAGGATGTAACGAGCAGCATTAGACACACCTTTTGGAGAGTGCTCGAACATCCATGTAACGTGTCATATAAAAACGGTTACAAAAATCAGATAGTCACGTAATTTTTAACAACATTGAGTGACCTTTACACGCTTTTCGCATATTGTGCTTCAGGCAATATTTATTGGACTATTTTTTTTATTTATCGTTTGGCAACAAAGTCAGGTCAGGAGAGCCATTGGCGTGCCTGACCGCCGTATTTGCCGGCTCATAAAGCGTTAAACTATGCAAGATTCAACCAGGTGCCAGGTGTAACTACTATGTAACTATGTACCTTTACACCAATTTTTAGACTAATCTAACTTACCTAAAACGTATCAACAGATATTTTTATCCTTTTTATGTAGACATTGTTGCCTCCATTAATAATTAAAGTTTTTTGAATACTCTTGGTGTAATTATGGGGTTGGCTGGTGTAAAATTTTCAGGAAAGTAGCATTAGAATTAATACAAATTAATTGTGTTTAAAAGAAGTTGAAGAGCTATCATATGAAAAAATGAGAGAAATTAAACTATTTGTTTTAATGAATATTGACAAGACTCCAGTCAAATTAATTGAATAACTATCAGGCTGTTCGAAGTTGTATGAGTAATAATAAAAAGTTTATTAATTTCGAATTCCTTTAATTGCTATCAGTTTATACTGAAGACTTCCGCAATGGCGGATATTGACAACAGTATTTAATAGCTGATGGAAATCGATGAATGCTACTGTACAAAAATATCAGTCACCACCGGGAATCGAACCACGGACCTCCCAATTGCCGGTCGGGCGTCTTAACCACTAGACCATGGAGACGTTTCTGCATAGCAGCATTCATTTTTAACTTGGCCATATCGGCTCGTATCTCACAAGTTAGTTCGAAGTTACTGACAATTGAACAAACTGACAAATTTACTTAAACTTTAAGTAAAGTAAATTTGTTTAAGTAAATTTAAGTTTAAATTTGCCGAACTAACTTAATAAAAAGTTATTGTACTTTGAAATTGATAAATTTTAAGAATCACTCAATTTATTGAAAATGCTGTTAGTATATAAAATATTCACTCAATTGTATAAGTAGTCTTCTTTTTGATATGTTATAAATGAAGTCAGTATTGAACTATAGATTGAAAAACTCACATTGTTTTCTAGGTGATCAGAGTAAAGGCCAGATCCAGAATTTTGTATCTGCAGGGAAGTACATGTGAAAAAATATTTCGGGGATATAATCTGAAGAAGATCCTCACCCCATTAGAGACACAAAAAAAGCTTTTTTCAAAGACACAAATTTCGGGAAATACAACCCTCTTTTCAATCCCTCGACTCGAGTCAAATTAGATTCATAAATCACAACTTTTTTAAAGTTGGACATTTCATATATCTGAAATTCTACAATTACAATCTTTTAGTTTATTCCGCATAGTGTTACAATCTCAACAGAGTTTGGCTCATTTTGACTCATCCTCTCGTTTATTGCATCCGCATGTTTGAACTAAAGTGGATAAAATTATGGTGGAAGACCTCAATATTATCATAATCTGATGTGGGCGAAAAATATATCATTTTGTATCACTGACTGATGTGTTATCTCTTTCAACCATGAAGCAATTTAGCTAAGCTCAATATTGTGATGAAGCTCAGGCTTGCGTGCTTGTCTCATGTTTTCAGTGTTTATCCGGAGTCTCTTAATATCGCCGTTACTGATGCTGTACGTTTCGACAGCGTAAAAGCTACACTCGCAAGATCAGGTTTCCGTTATGTGTCCGACTTACTTCCCAGGAATGACTTATATTGTTCAATTTACTTCAGCTTCAAGAACTATATCATCCGACTTCCAAAGTGGTTTCGTGTTTTATCCCATCATTTTAGTCTAGGTGAATATTTCATAATATATACTCTGAATATAATCATGCTTATCCGTAGTCTAGAATGGTTTTATCGCCAACCATAACCATTCATCCAACTTCATACTTTGAGCTTCAGTTCATGTTGAAATTTTATCGCCCACATGATCCGAATGCAGATTTTCAAAGATTTTTTCTTTAAATTGACGCCTTCGTATTTTCTCTCCTGGAAGATGATTTCTTCCGACCAGTGAATCTTAATTGAGCAGTCTTTGCCTCCCGGTTTGTTGGAAAAATTCCACTCGATCTTTGCTTACTTGGAAAAAAATTGGCGAGGGGTGAATCCAATCCAGATTGTTCACTGATATTTTCCTTTCGTTCAACGCCTACCTTTGATCTCTATTTTTCAAGATCAGCTTGCAAAAGTGACTTTCATTACTTCGCATTTTGACAAGCATGGGCGGCTTCCTTGTCTGGACTTTTTTAATTAATTTCCTCTCCCACTCTTTTATTACCATTGATGTTATCAATAAAGACAAAACCCTCTTCATGAAAACTGTGCGTCACAGCTTTATTAGTTATATTCTCATTGAATTGGTTCAATCATTTTTCCGTATAGATCATTAAAGTATTCTCATTTTGTAAGAGCCTGGCGTACTATAAATTTAGAATTTAAAATACAACATAGGTGCGATTTGGAAAATAAATATTACATTAATGAATTTTCTAATTATATCATACTCAAATACAGAAATATTCTGATTTTTAACTATGGAGTAAGCCAAACTACTTCACCGTAATATAAGGCTAAAGTAACCATGCTTATATGCTTATGAAGTTCATGCTTGAAGTAAGTTGTTCAGCTCTAATAGTATTGAAGCCAAATGCAACTAAGCTATTCTTGATGGAAGTATATTGACAAATTGAACTCATCCCTACTAAAGGGATAATAATGCCATTTAACCCTTCGAAAATTATTAGATCTGCTAAACATCTCATGATCAAAGCGACAGAGCGACAAAATGAACGTGAATTCCAGTCAGGCTTTCAAGTTTGTCACACGTTAAACCACTTCAAACGCAAGCATATTCACACTTGCTCATATTTTGACACGTTATACTGATCCTTTACCCAGATATACCATGCTGGAGATAATAGTTCAATTGGGAATTCAATTCATAGTGATAGAAACGATTCAGAGTGAAATAGAGGTTAGAGCCACAATAATCCTTCTGAAAATTTTCTTTGTAGGGACGAAGGTAATATTGTGGAAGACATCCATAAAGAATAATACGGCTTGAAGTTGTCACAACCACATTTATTGAAAACCGTGAGAAACCAGTTTCGGTTGTTACACCATTATCAATCTCAAACAAACTAAAATTAAAGTACAGTGTGACTTAACATATACTAAACACAGAATGATACTATTGGCTGAGGGTGAAAGTGCCTCTCATAGGCTCACCTTCATTGAAGGTCTGTGATTGGCAGAAGGCCCTAACAAGTCACGCCCACTGGTGGGAGGAGCACCAAGGAATAATCAGTGTCAAATCAAGAACCAAAAAGTAACAAACAAGAAAAATACACAAGTAGGATAGAATTGAACAACATAAAAAAATGAGATAAAATGAAGCTTAATGAAATGGAGTCAAGTTTAACCGAGATAAACAAGAAAGTACCGTTATTAAAGAATAGGCCAGTAGGAAAAAATGTACTTTCTTCGTTGACATCCCCTCGAACAACGACTCGGTCAGCCCCTGCAAATATGTTTAATAAATTCGAGCAGATCTGTAAAACTCCTGAGAATGTGGTGATTGTTGTGTTATAGAGTATATTTTGAGAGAATATTGCAGTTTTCAATGTTGGAATTTATAGCTTAGGTCTCCATCTCTTGATGGGCGAGAGGTTTACTGTTCAAAGAACTAAGCTAGTGTAGCAAATATGAGACTTTTAGTTTCTTACAGCCATATTTATGAACGTTCCTCCAGTGTCTCTTGATTTGAGGGCTCTTAAAATTTCTGTATAAATATATTAAATTTCAAGAGTCCCTTGAGTCACAAGACACTGAAGGAGAACATTAATAAGTATTATGCCCGGTTTCTGAGTCATTCATTAAGTTTAATGGATCATTAACTCACAGCTGGAGCTATGTTAACCCATTGCTCCAGCTGTGAGTTAATGATCCATTAAACTTAATGAACGACTCAGAAACCGGGCATTAGTCTCATATTTGAGAATTTTGTTTTTGCCACACTAGTACGTAATGGACTGTTTTTCGTGTCATATGGAAGCCGAAAGTGTTCGGTTTCCAACGAGGTCTGTAAACATGACCTTTAATGAAAATGACCTTTAATGACAGCTGATCGTGTCCGATCACACATATCATAGAGAGATGATCACATAATATTACGGTATATATATCGTAGTATTATATTTATAATATATTTTATAAATTATTGTTTCATAACTTGATATGTATTATCCTGTTTATTTCGTAATTTTGATATCAAACTATATAATTCGATGATAACCTCAACAACATTGAATTCTTGCTAGTACCAAAGCCTTAAAATTTCTCTTTCAAAATTGTCAACTTAACATTGTTGTTTTGTTTGTTTTTTTGTGGTGTGGCAAAAAATAGCATTCGCAGTGCGGGCAAAAATGTTTTGCCGGCTCTCAAACGCTTCAAGTTCTCGACTTCGTCTCGAACTTGAAAACCGCGATCTCGAGCCGGCAAACACACATTTTCGGCCCTAGGTTCGAAATATACTATTTCAATTCATTCTTGAGATGATAATAGATTATACAATACGTCAATGAGAACAGAAAAGCTATAGTAATGGATTTTTTTTTGAAAACACTCCATTTTCTCACTAATGAAAAATGTCTGTCTACTTGGATTTGGAAAGGAAATGGTTTTTTCTTGTTTTTACAGATAGCAGATTTCACATCTAGTGAAATCATGATTGCCGAAATGAATAAATTCACTTTAGGTCAGGAGATAATTCGTAATAACGATGAAAGGGTGTGGAAGGGGATCAAGTCTGAATGGAAAGTAATGCTAGTTCCGATTTTCCGGCTTCCGTTTGATAGTAGGCTACATCCTGTAGTGCTAGAGGTTTTAGTGCTGTAATGCTGTTTATGTGTATTTCTGCGATAATAATTCATTTGCTGGATATTACACAATAGAGTAATAATTATTATTTCATCGAACAACACGATATTAGGCAAGTATAATAATCCATCAATCCATTTGGTATATTCCCTGTTGGTTTATAGTTCCTGATGAGAATAGCGAGAGCTATTCCCTTTTGAAGCTGTAATGCCGTGCTTTCACAGTCATCCCACGCCAATACATGATGATTTATTGCTTCTCTGCACAATTCTGACATTTAATAGCGCCGTTCACATATCGTCTCCATCATAACATTTCATTTTTAAAGTACAAACGCTGAACACGGGGCAAACAATATTTTTCTATAGCACCTTCTATAGAAGGAGCATGGTGAAATTAACTGTGTACTTGTTGTTGTATTCACTATAGGGGTTGTCCTGTAAGTGTATTGAAAAATGATCAAATTCATTCATGGAGCCATTAGTATTGAGGTTGAATTTTTTTAGATGTATGGGGATATAACTTTTCAATCCACGTGAGAGTAAAAAGGGTGTATCAAGCCTCTGCGTATTACAAGTAGACCCCTGGGTGAAAAATATACCCTACACATTATGGATTCACGCATCACACATGAAGTATAAATTAGTATACATATTATAGTCTAGTAATTAGTACATATAGTATAAATGTTTACGTATTTACTATTGATGAAGAAAAATTTGGTTTTTGCCACTACATTGAAACTTGAGTATCCATTTATTACAAGAAACAATATCAAGTAAAGATTCAACAGACACCCACTACTGCTTTCTTTACAAATTTTGGTTGAACCCAAATTTTAAACGGAAAATACAAATTTTAGGTTATGTCCAAGTTAAACTAGAAATTTCACTTTGAAGTATCCTACAATCACTAATTTTTTCCAAAACAAGAAAAGTTTACTTAAAAAAGAGAATATTAAAAGAATATTGAGACTTTCACTCAATAGTAAGTATTAATCATACACACAACGATTAATAAAATTGTAGAAGGTAAAGAAAATCTTTCCTTTTGTCGAGTGTGTTTATTATTATAATGAATGTATATAATGAATACATGATGACGAATTTCACAGATAATGAAGATAATATTCCCATTTTATAAATTATTCCGATCTCTAGCTCAACTTTAAGCAGAGCTATCTCTTTCCTCTGAAAGGCTTTCAGTTATTTTTCTTAGGTATACACAGCTTCGCTAGTTGAAAAATGAGGTAGATCGTAGTCCCACACAAGTACGTCAAAAAAATCAAACATATGGTACAACAGATATTTCACACATCTCAAGTATACTACTACTTGGAAAAGATTTCACACATCTCAAGTATACTACTACTTGGAAAAGATTTCACACATCTCAAGTATACTACTACTTGGAAAAGATTTCACACATCTCAAGTATACTACTACTTGGAAAAGATTTCACACATCTCAAGTATACTACTACTTGGAAAAGAGTGGGGTTTTTAAAAGAATAGCCTTCTAATCGTTGAACAAAGGTTATTGACGTTACTTGATCATCACTAAACCCCTTTCATTAATTATTTTATCCATAATTCCTTCATTTCCTATCAAGTGGAAAATATTTTTTCGCAAAAAGAACTAATGAAATCAAAAGGATAAAAATCTATATACACTACTTTTCCGCACAGAAGCTGGGAATCGAATAGTGATGCGGATTTATCTCATTCAAAGTAGGCTACTATAAACTTTGTACTGATTACCAAAGTCCATTTAGTTTTCAAATGCCCCAGGTGGATAAATACAGGATTTGCTACTCACTTTGCGGTTTGAAAGCAGAACTATTTGCGTTTCGAATTGGGCAGTGACCTTTTATTTACCAAAAGCGACTTATTAGCTCATGCTGAAAAAATCTCCCTGGACCGAGCAAGTACAAAGAGATTGTTTGATTGCTTCACCCACTAGTTGCAGTGAAACTCAGGGTAAATAGGTTTTAGTACATACTTCACAGGAAGTAGAGTCTGGAAGTGCAGGAATCAAGTGAGACTGGACATAAAAATGGCCGCGTCTCCACCAACCGAACATGTCTGCCGAACATTGTTGGCCATTAAACATATGGGTCACCGAACATGTTCGTGAGTTCAATTGAAATGTTCGGTCTGTGAGCGAACAGTGACGACCAACACAGGTTCCCGCCACTAACCCCACCACACCGATCATAATGTTCGAGAAGGGGACCACACCAAACCATCTCCAAAAAATGTTCGGCGACATCAGCTGATTCTAGCGAACACTGTTCGCCGAGCATGTTCGGTTGGTGGAGATGCGGCTTTAGACATGAAATTAGTATGGTTTCATGATGAAAAAAGAGGAAATACAAGGTTTAATCGCATTAGTATGTTGTCCAGACGTCTAGAGGAAGTTAGTACAAATTAATTTGTAGACTAATATTTGTTTAAGAGCTAACCCCCCCCCCCCGAAACTTTCCGGCTAGGACCGCCTTTGCCTGTAGGCCAACTCCTGCAGTCATGTCCTAAGGTAAGGGTGAACACGAAACCGTAAGTGAAAGGCCCGCCCCATTTTTCAAGTATACAGTATGACCTTTTTTGTAAGTTTGAACCCTTTTAGGTAGGGGAGCCCAGGGGAAGCTCCTTTATTGTCATAGCCCAGCTAAAGCGGCGTTTACAATGGTCACGTTACTTGACTCAAGTAACATGACTCTTGTTCTACATTCAAATAAAAATAACGATTTTTTCCTGCCTTGAATTCTCACTGGAATGAGTGTTTGGCAGAGGAAATGTTAGAACTTCACACTTGAATACAAGGGTCAAGTTCTATTGAACGAGAAGTGAAATATTTGAAGAAGCATTCACAAAGGTAAAGTTCATTCAAGTTTGCTTGATCGAGTAAACTTGAGTCAATGTAAACGCCGCTTGGGTCTGACTACAGTTATTACCATCTAGTGAGGTCGCTACTTGATTAAAGCATTAAAGTTGTTCAAAAGTGAAATGAAACAGTGAACAATAATAAAATGATAACAGTGACCAATTTTGAGAAGGACGATTTCTCACTAAACCCTTCAAATTTCTTGAGAAGTTACGAAACATGTAGAATGTTGGAATAAAGATCACAGTAAGGAAAAAAAATATTTTTTTAAAATGGCAAGATTTTCAGAAGTGTGGAGGTTTTGATTGTTATAGATAAATGTGTAAAATAGTTCAAAATACAGAAAAATTAATATTCTCTATTAAAAAAAATTGAAAATAAATAGAAAAATATGTTTTGGAAGGTTTCAGCTCTGTGAGAACTGTGAGAGAGCAGTTTTATCACGTTCTTACTGGATTATCCAACATTCAATATTATTTCTCATTTTAATGTTTTCCGACGTTCTTCACACAAAATTTATTTTCTAGCGTACTATGCAATGATCTATAGATAATGTTATGAATAATGCAAATAATAAGATTAGGGGCTTTATTTTAAGAGAAAAAACAGCATAGGCTACGATCACTGTTATTTTCAACCAAAAATGTCTAGAATCAACCATAAATTGGATTCGAAGGAACTGACAATTTTGCACACTGAACATAATTTATTGATTTCGAATTCCTCAAAATGCAAACAATTACCACTTCCGCTGTAGCGGATATTGACAACGGCATTGAATAGCTGATGGAAATTGCATAAAAATATTTAGACACCGCCGAGAATCGAACCAAGGACCTCACAATTGCCGGTCACTAGACTACAGTGACCCTTCTGCACAAAAGCGCTCATTGAAGAGTTGGTTGTGTCGGTTCGTATATCACAAGTTGGATTTGAAGGAACCGTTCATCGATTTTCATCAGCTTTTCAATGCTGCTGAAAAGCTGTTCAATTTTTTGAACATTGCTTTTCAATGCTGTTGTCAATGTCCGCCACAGCAGAAGTCTTCAGTATAATTGATTGCATTTTGAGGATTCGAAATTAATAAACTATGAACCATAAATTTTATCTTTAGATAATCTATCCTTTGGGTGCCTTGAGAGAAATTCTACTATTTAATTCCTTGGTTATATTGGAATGTATCGTAGTATACATTCAAATACATGAACGAATTAAAAAAAATTGAAAAGTTAAAAAAATACTATTTTTATTTCTATACCTTTTGCTGATGAATCGCACTCTTATTTATAAATGAAAGTGATCAGCATCAATAATAGAATCTTTCTCGAATAGAAATCTCCAAAACTTTAGCATTCCTCTATAATATTAATTTCCAATATGGATGCTCTCTTCAATATTATTAATAATATTATTATTATTATGCTCTCTATAATATTAATTTCCAATGTGGATGCTCTCTTTAGAGTAAAGAGGAATTCTTCCTCATATAAAGTAAAATATTCTGTAAAACATAGAATAATATAATTAGGTGGCGATTTTTTTTGAGGATGAAGCCCACATAGGTCTGAGACCTGTGCGTGGGTAATGAGTTGGATGATGGCGATTGATGAGTTGGACCTACAGTTTTAGGTGGGTTCCGAACCACCGGGAAGTGATTTTACAGCAGAGAGCATTGTCTTTTTTGTTAATCTAATCTAATCGGTCACCCTTACAAAGAGAGTTCAGGAGAACGCAGCTTATCTGTATCTGATTGAACAGATACCAGCTACGGCTCACGGCTATCACTTCCGTTAAAGTCCTGCCACTGACTAGACAGTCAAAAAAGTAAACGGAAAATCGGAAAATAATGTATGAGCTCAGAATATTTCACAATGGTGGAACTGTAACATACGTGGGTGTGTACTGTGGGTCGTCTGATGATGCTCTAGACAACAGAGCGAGACGGCCGTCACGCCATAACGTGAGTCAATTTCCATTCAAAAGTGTTTTTTAAGTTTATAATGTAACATACGCGTTTGATTTCTAATGAAAGCGGTTCTGTTTTAGGAAATATGATCTGAACCTCAGAAAATAAAATCTGGCTGATTAAAATCAATATTGTAGAGTAGTTAGAGTATTATAGAGTAGTTGGATTATTATAGAGTAGTAGAGTATTATAGAGTAGTAAAATCAATATTGGCTGATTAATTGTTGATGAAGGAAGCAATCAATAATTATTATGCTGTATCGAGCCATTACATACACTGTTATGCACTGTATCAAGTTATTACCCTTGATTGATTTAATCAATATTGGCTGATTAATTGTTGATGAAGGAAGCAACCAATAATTATTATGCTGTATCGAGCCATTACATATACTGTTATGCACTGTATCAATTTATTACCCTTGATTGATTAAACTGATGGTGCATGCTGAAATTGAATCTTCTATCAAGATGAGAAAATAATATTGGAAAGCGCATTGATTTCAAGGCACAAAAGCAAATTGGGAAGATTCAAAATAAATGACAAGTTCTATCAATGAACATTTCTGGATTGAACTCGAATATCATGATTCGACCATCCTCTTCTGATCCACTAGGGCAGGGGTGCACAACCTTTTTGTTGCAGTGGGCCAATTTCAATTACTGATTTTCGGAGCCGGGCCGCAGGAATAAACTATATTAAATAAAATAAATATATAATACGATGAACGGCAGAATAGTGTACTAGAACTTTACATACGGTAGCCTACATACCTGTCATACAAGATTATCCATAGGTTAACAATCCTCCATCATTATATATGTTGTTGCAATGTTGATCAATGTTAGTCAAATTTATACTTCACATGGATTCGAAATATATTCCGACACACACTTTTATTAAACATTTGAGTTTTTACTCAGATGATTAACTGAGTTAAAAAGAAAACGAAAATTGTATCATTTGTTCTTGTAGAAGAGATTAAAATGTGTTTTAATTTTAACATGTAAGAATAAAATAACTGAATAACTAAAAAGAGTAACTGTAAAAAATCTATACTTCAGTGGGAAATTTGACACGGTTTTTCTGTTGATTATTTTTCAAGTGTCTATTTTAATGTTTGTTGTTCCTATTCGCAAAGTTGATTCTAAGTGACCATTTATTAACCGCGTAAGAGCTTTAGATTTGACAGTTTACATTAGTGAAAAAGCATGCTCACAAATAAATGTACTACCAAACAAGCATGAAAGTTTTAGAAAAACTTTTGGCAGATTAACCATTTCTCGAGGTAAGTAATTTTTGTAGAACTCTAATAATGGGACTTCACCAAATTTCGACTTTAGCTGGATCATGTGCTGAAAATCAATCAGTTCCATTTGAATATTTTCTGGTGCATTCATACAATCAACACTGAATGGTGATGCGTAGATTTCAAATAAATTTTCAAATTTGTTAATGCCTTGAAATCTGATCTCAAAACTACTTAAATTTGGAAATTTTCTGTTTTAAAGAATTTTCAATATATCTTCCACTCGACAACCAATTGTCGTTCTGCTCAGGCTAATTTGGGAGACTAATCGCTTTTTATCCAGATATAAAATATAACCATCTGCAAAAGGTTTCGCTAGTATTTTTTAAATCTCAATACTGGCTTTGACTACTGATTCCGAATTTTTCACTGGCGTTTTGAACAAGTTTTGTTGATTCGTTAATTTATTTTTCAAATCGTTTACTTTATCTTTTCTCAGTTGTCCTTTGAAATGGTTGTATTGTTTTAAATGCTTCGGTTCGTAATGTCTTTTTAAATTATAATCTTTCATAACACCAACAGTTTATTGGCAAATTAGACGTGTTGCCTTATCTTGATATTGAATAAAAAATATACACAGTACATACTCTCTTCAGTAAAATTCTGATGTAACTATACATCCGGTCCTTAACAAATGATGTCTGTATCATATTGCAACAAAAAAAATATAAAAATAAATACAATTAGTATTTCCTTCCACTAAATTCGAATAAAAGTTTAGAGCGGGCCAAGGGCCGCAAAAAACTAGGTCGGGGGCAGCATGCGGCCCGCGGGTTGTGCACCCCTGCACTAGTGCCTTCTAATGTCTTTGCTATTCATGACATTTCCACACCACGCCTTGTTAACACAGCTCTCCTGTCACTAATAATGGCAAAGGGATTCTACTCTGGCACATCTTCGTATGGAATGTGCCAAGTAAAACGTGCACGCATTTGATACCTTCTAGCTACAACTCTGTCACACTCACGCACTAGTAACTCAGGTTCTGCTTTCACGTTTCCACTCAGCATTCAAACAACCACTTCTATTTAATTTAATGAACATCCATCTTTCTCACTCTTTAGTCTCACCCTTGCAGTTTCAAAAATAGAATCATTTCAAAATGTTGTAGGAGAGGAATATCTGTACTTGAAAAGCCCATCCACAGTATTTGACTCAATGTATTGTACGAAATAGCTAATTGGTATATTCGTGAAATTGAGAGATTCAGATAGCTTTAAGTAAAAGTACAATTTATATGACTACTGTCTATAACCTTACAATGAATGACATCAACTAGATTGATCGAGGAGATGAATAATAGATACCAAGACAGTTTACACTGTTACTATTACACTGTTTCGTAAGTTTGATTACTGACATTAATTCGCATAATAAATGAATATTGTAATTTCCAGATGATGCATTTACACAAAAAGGCGGATTTAGGGCAGAATAGCCCTATCTTACACTCAAACCATGAGAGGGAGAGAGAGAGTGTGTGTGTATGAGAGAGAGAGAGAGAGTGATAGTGAGAGAGCAGGCCCGCCCAGAGAAATTCCGGGCCCCTGGGCAAACTTTAGTACGGGCCCCCTTCACCACTTCCAATATGGGCCTATGCAACCCTGTATTTTGTATGACATTATGAATAAAGTATTGTTACATTATGGAATCAAAATCAAACTACATTTGTTTATGAAGTTAGAAAATTTTATCATTTCACAACTGAGATAATGATAACATTGTTAAATAAATAAGACTGGTCATCATGATAAGCTCTTCTTATTGAATAACTATGTTCTGATTTTTAATTAAAGGCAGATTAATTTTACCTTTCATTCCAAAGATATTCATTGAAAGCAATGGTGGATTCAGGCTTTGCGGGGCCCTGGGCAATTGACTTTGGTGGGGCCACACTTACCGGTGGTCTGGGGCTCCTCCCCCATAATTTGTTGAAAAAATTAACGTTTAAAAAGCGTTTTTGAGGCGTTTTTTCAACTAGTTAGCTGTGTTGTGATCAACATATAAACCGACCTTATTTGTGTATTATAGTAGTTTCCAATGTACTAAATTAATAGCCTAAAAAATTGACCAGTTGGCATTATAGGTAGTACGCATTGGCTGAATTTTTTATACAAAATAATGCGTTTTCTGTGTATATTTTCATGTTTAACCTGGTTTAAGGGATTGCGCCTCTAAACGACCTGCGTTTTTCGGTTAGGTCCGGACCACAGGGCCCCGTTGACTCGCCCGGCCCATTTTTGTGGGCGTCTTTTAGTATTTCACACTGACGCAATAATTTCGGAGTGAGAAATTTCAATATAACAGATTTCTATGTCTTTTTTACTCTTTGCTTGCTTATAGGCCGGGCCTCGCATAATAAATGAATTAAAATGAATCTATGAAATAAAATGTGAATGTTGCAACAAATTATATGTAGGTCAAACCAAACATTAAATATCAGTTTAAAAGAACTCTATTTTCGAAGTTTCATATTTTAAGTAAAACAATCCAGAAAATCAGGCAATAGCCAAACATGCTTTGGATTCTGGACACTCGTTTTCCAAAATTAATTTGTTGAAAGAAGTAAACAATCATGAATATATTGATGCTCATGAAACAATAGAAATAAAGGAAAAAGAGATCATCCTATAAATGGGAATAATGGAAAATTCACTTTTAAACAATTACTTTTCTATCTTTTTTGTTTGCTATGTCTTCAATAATTTAAATAAGATCTTTATCTTAATCTTTATTGAACATTCTATCTTTAGAACTAACTAGGCCAACCAAATCTGATCTGTGTCTGTGTATGTTTCGTAATGTTGAAATAGACTCTGTTGTTCGTTTACAGAGCCCAGAGCCCGGGCCCCTGGGCATTTGCCCCCTTTCCCCCCCCCTCTGGGCGGGCCTGTGAGAGAGCGAGCGATAATAGTGATAAAACGGGCAGTGGCGTAGCCAGGGGGGGGCCCATGGGGCCCGGGCCCCCCCCGAAATTTCAGAAATAAAAAATTCTCAAATAACTAATAGATAAGGACTTATTAAAGCCGAAGGGTTCTATCTGTTTTGTTGTATTATAACGAAAAAATTACAGAAACCCTGTTTGTGTAATGGAATATAGCTACAGTTATAGTCAGATTAATGCATTTTTCAAATTTTTCCTCAATATTTACTCATATAGAAACTTGTTAGGTGCTCAAATGGATAATTTTGATTTAAAATGAGCTACGAAATCGAATAAAACATGTTAGAAAACTGTGACTACCATAATTATTTATTTATTACATTAAGTAAAATGCAATTTTCAAGTTTGAAGTGGATTAACTTTGTTAATTATTGATAAATCATCTTTTTGAATAAACTCATCTTGTAGAAAATTTAGTTTTGAAGTTAAAATTCAGTATAACCCACTAGCCTGAACGCACCCAAAGTTCATGAAATCGGGATTTTATAAATGAAAACACACAAATAAATGCAAGTTCTATGCAAGCGTGTAAAATCAGTGTGCTATGATTAAAAAAATTCCGATTTAATGAACTTTGGGTTGGGTGCGTTTTAGGCTAATGACATAAATTTTTGAAACTTATAATAATAATTAGTATTAATTTTGAGATTCAGTACATAAGTTAAGTATGATTAGTTCCAATTCAAGGGTTTTGACTCAAAATAGTCACAGATATCGGTATATCAAACTTTATCATTTCAAACCTGGCCACCTAGGTTCTTGGGTAGTAATTTTTCAAAACTTTCTTTTGAACTTTAGAGCCCAACAAGTTGTCTAGACTTGCTTTTCACACCACTAAATCCGGACCCTCCTGTACCCCAGACCCCCCCTTGGTAAGCCCCCCCCCGAAATTTGATCCTGGCTAAGCCACTGCCCAAACCCCCGCCTTGGTGAGCCCCCCCCCCCCGAAATCTAATCCTGGCTACACCACTGGTAACGGGAGTAGTTGTCCTACCGGAAAATTAGAATTTCAAATCAAATATATGTATAGGTTAATAATGATAGAATGAAATTTTACTCATAATATTAAATGGAGTTCTACTTTGAAATTGATTTTCCCCTCACATAGTATATTATATATTATATGATATATGGTATAGTATATTATATGATAGTCCACTCATGATATCAGTTTTCAGAAAACCGATGATCTCGAGAAAATCGTGACATCCAGTGTTTGCGTAGATGTAGAGGGTTGTAGTAGTGTTGAGTGATCAAGTGGGGGTGGGGGGTGGGGGATGAATTTGAGTTGATGTTCGCTCCAATGTCGATGGGCAAACGTGTCTGCCTTATCACACAGCTCATCACCCAGCTTATGAAACTGGAAAAATGAGTGGAAATGCAATAGCAAAATACATTTTCGTAGGTCAACTAGGTCAGATGCTGGCGTTGCATTATCATGTGTACAATATATAGAGCATAGAAATATATACTGTATACGATATAAGAATTGCAGTTATTCTATATGCAACCTCAGGGGCCTTACCACCGTTTGCGACGACATCAGCTATCTATCATCCATGAATCATATTGTCTTTTGAAGCATATGCTTTAGATTATATTCCCGCTGATTTATTCCACTTCATGAAACCTGTGTAACTGAACAAAATTTTATGAACTATTCAAGTTACAGTTCATTTATTTATTACAAGCGGTAATAGTTTTTCAATTAAAGATACATCAACTTTTCTACATAATAACATGGTCGAGCATGGTCTAGCTCGAGAACCATTTACATTGAAAATAGGAAGAATGCGAAACTAACAAAGAACAAAGTTACAGTAGAAGGCCTATACGAAGTCGAGGAGTGCCAACTCAACTTTTTTTTTTTTTTTTTTTTTTTTTTTTTTTTTGAGGATGAAACACTTTGGAAACACTTCGATCTAAATAAATCCATTATAAGCAGCATATTTATTCTGAGAGACTTTCTGTCCTAATTCTGTTTCAGATTATAATTATTGTAATTATGATATGCACAAAACTCTGTATGTACTGAACTTCATCCTTTTGCTTGAATTCTACTAACATTTTCAATTACACATCTTAGTTTTTCGCAGGCCTCAACAAAAGTTTATTATTTTTGTATATTACTTGCACAGGCGTTGCAAAATTATTCATTCTTAATAATATTGTAATGGTTTTTTTTTGTGTTTCAATAGGCTCTAGCCTCTAAACAATTGTACAATAAATATTTTATTCTATTATTAGTTCAACGTTTTCCTCTTTTCTTTTTCCATTGCTTTAGAACCGACTCACCCTCTATTTACACTTTCAAATATCATATTACACCAAACATTTTTTCAAAGCTGTATATCTATAGCTTGTAATGTAGGAAGTCTCCACTTGTTTACCTCTCTGTGTCTATGATTCAGAGAACTTTAAATTCATAAATTAATTATATGAAGCGAATTCTGATACTTTTCTCAAGTAGGCTCTGTTGTCAAGTAATGACTACAAAATATTTTTTATGTTTGGAGAAAGTAACAGAGTACTGAAAGAATAAATTGAATAATCGGCTAAAATTTTCAAAACAAAATGTCAACAACCAAAAAATGTACCTACATATTCTGTTAGATTTTTTGTTGTGACATTAGCTTACTCGTGAATTGTGGGCAAATCATACAAATATAGTTCTCCAACTATTATTTTATTGCTGGAAATCACCCAAGGGATTTACTCTCTTTCCTATCAAATGTCAGATGCAAAATTCGTTCTAGTCACTGAACCAAGTGTGAATCCAATTCACAACTGAAGCCATTAAATAGATTTATACTTTCCCAGGGTATTACTGATGTCGAATACGAGATTCAGAATGTAAAATATGGAATCAGAACTTTGAAGAGGGATTCGAGAGAACTTTCTGTTTTCGAGCTTTGTCGAGGCGAGTGTCTCTCGAATGGAAAGCGATAGAATATTCAGTAGGGTAGTCGACTACCCGCGTTATCAAAAAGTAAATTGGTACAAGAGCGGTTTCGCAGATCGCTTTGCACGTACTTGTTGACTTGCACAATGCATTGACTCTCTAAGAAAAATATCAATAAAACATAGAAGGCCTACTTAATTAAATTTACATTTGAATATAGTACTGTATTCAGTGACGTAGCTATGGGGATCATGGGGATAATAGATCCCCCCAGAGACTCAAAAACAAAAGATATTTGGAAATTTTAACAAGTCCTGAGACAACAATTTTTGATAAAATAGTCAACAAAGACGTCTTGAATCGCTGAAAATGTGGTTTTAGAGGGGTAATTTCCCAAAATTTCCGGCAGAGTACCCCGGACCCCCCTTTTGAATGATCGTAATGATAACATAAAGTCTTGAAGTATTGTTAGAAACCTCCATTTGAAAAGGCCTTCTTGAGTACGGTATTATACTGTAGGCCTACCCGAATCAGGTGCGGTGGGGGATCAAAAATAGCAGAGTGAAAATAGTTTCAAGTAGGCTTGCTTTTAAATTTGACTACTTGAACAATACATTTTTAGCACGAGAGTTCGGAACACCAACTGACAATGGTGCAAAAACTAGATAAAAATTTGACACACAATTGCAGATTGACTGTTTTATATTCAAAAAGAAGGAATAGATTTTAATCATGTATTTCTTCCAAACTACAAAATTTAGAAACTTAATTCCAACATTCATAGAAAAAGGAAAGTTTGATCGTTTTTAATCAGCTAGTGTAGGAGTTCCAAACACTGCCACATTGGCGCTGTTGTTTGAAAGTACAAGTTAAAGTTGTAGTTGAATGGCGACACCACAGGAACGATCAGTTTGTGTCATTGAGCCCACAGAAATTCACACCATTAACAAGAAAGGAATTCATTAATCATCAAGCAACTGTATGACGAGTTCTGAAACATCTCCTGAACATGATGCCACATAAACTTTGTGTTTGCTGATTGCAATTGCTAGTTCTGCTAATTACAGCACACAAAGTCATCATATTATTTTGGAATCCTTGTCATTCCGCTATTGGCAAAACAGCAGCCTAGGGTTAAGTATAAGAGAGGGCCGGCTGCGCCTCAACTTCGCCCTTCTAGGAAAATAATAAAGGCAGCCAATCAATCAGCGCTAATTGATTGAATTTCTACACGGGCTGTTAAGAATTTTAAACTATTCTCTTTCTATGAACGTTGTAATTATATTTTTATCTTTGTTCCTTTTGTAGTTCGGAAGATATAATTATCTGAAATCGATTCATTCTAATTGAATAGTACTATAATTATTATTCTATTTGAGAAATAGATATAAATGCAAGAATGATTTCAATATAATAAGTAAGCCTGTCATATATTATGCGTTTTAAACTAGTTTGTTTGTTTTTTTAAATTTACAGTTGGAAATTAACATGTGCTAATTTATTATGAATAAAAAAAAAAAATAGTGTAGCCTGGTACCAACCATGAAAAAGTAATCGATGAGATGAATTAATTCGATTGATTTAGAATTTAGAGCATCATGGCCATAAGATGTTCGAACGCAGGTCGTTCAGTATCATTGACAATCACCTATTTTTCAGAAGTGGTTAATATTATTGTGTGTGAGTTTCGACATTTTCAAGTCTACAGCCAAAAAATTACTGTATTATGATAGATTATTATTATACTATTCCATGATCATTATTATGCAGATCTCAGATCATGCAAACATAAGCTCCTGGAGTATAGCATCTTTTTAATATGTCACAAACCTTTTTTGGAACACAGCTGAATGCTCGAGCTATAACGATTTCGTGATTAGGAAACTCCTTAGAAACTTAATTAGAAAACTTCTCCATTTTCCAAGGGTAAGATCCTTCTGTGGTTAGGTTCTACTGCTTTTTGAGGATTAAATAAAACGCCTTGCCTAATGAGAAAGTGTTCTAAGTAGTGTAAGACCAATCAAGAATGAAATATTATCATAATTAGGCTACTTTTTACTCGTTTAAATCATTACGAGTTAATGCCAAGCCTTTGTTAAGTCTACAAATCTTTCAAACATTCTGGGTCTGGACAATGATTCTTCTCAACCGCATTTTTTGTATCGTAACCGTTCCAAAATAACGAAATAACACTTTTTTTCCTAAACTTACCCATGTTATTCATTCAGAATTATATAACGGATGAATTAATTGTTACAGAGATCATTTTATTAAAGCTGAAGTGGACCTAGTGTTTTATTCGAGATCCCAACAACTAGGGCCTTTTTAGGACTAAATCGTACAGTATGTTACAGTGCATTATAGTATGGTATGTTAATATAATAGTCATCTATCACATTGTAAATCATCCATCACTGCTAATCGCATTTTCTATGTTCTTTTCTACACCCCTTATCATTGAAATAATCAATTCATTTATTTATTCATCTTATTTGCTCATTTTATTTAAATCCCCGATTTTTATTGATGGCCAAATGAAAACTGATCGCCGGTACGTCATCTGCAAAAGTTAACTGCAAACTGCAAGCTAAGTTAAGATTATCTAAGTAAAGGCCTAATATATATCTTATCAAAACATATAATAAATTATATAGCAATTCTACGGAATATAAAACTGTATTATATTGGTCAAAATTATTTGATTTTGGGGAATTGAAGACCCAGTTTTCCACTGAATACTTGCCTTTAGGATCAATTGGTGAACATTATAAGGAAACATTCATCATCTCGTTTGAGATCTTGTGCGCTGTTTATTCATTGGAAGACTATTATTGAGCTGGTAAGCCCAGATACACTAGAAATACTGCTTAGTAAGGGCTATAGCGCACTAGAGCGACCACGATCGCGTCCTGTAGGGGCGACCAGTTTTAGCACAGTCAAGCATTGACCATAACGCACTTGGCTTCCGCGACCACGACCGAGCAAGCTGGTCGCGGCGGCCAGAAATTTTTCCTTTGGTCGCAGCGACCTAGAGATTTCTGCGACCACTGTTATCATGCATTTATATGGGGCATAGCGCACTACTGTCGACTAGTGTGTGCGACCAGATGTTCAAGGTGGTTTGTGCTCTCCACTCCATTGATATACAGTACTATAATAAAATAATTGTCCGTTCTCTAGTCACACTCGCAGTTTATGTTGGTCAGGTTGTGTTTGGAAAGGATGTATCTTATTCCCCTTATATCGTCTGTAATCTTTTTCAGCAATTCGTCAAAACTGGCAACAGACATTCTTGCATAGTTGAAAAATTTCTACTCGTATTGCTGTAGTTCGCCAAAAAATGGGGAGAACTGCCCACTAGTAGACCTAGTTTGTAGCATATGATGTACCCAGTATCTCTTCTTTCTGTTAACTTTAATGAATTCTCTGTACACATGTGCTACCACAGCTATCTCCTCGAGATCCATTTTGCAACTGGAATATCTTGCAGTCAAAAAGGACTATGCAACCAAGAAGGGAGGCTGTGCTATCGGTCAAAAAGACTTGACGTGGTCGCGGTCGCACAACTTTCAAATGGACGTAGTCGCGGTCGTGGTCGCAGTCGCGGTCGTGGTCGCGCTAGTGCGCCATTGCCCTAACTGAGGAAATAAAAAATCATGAATGTCTCTTATGCCTCAATACTAACTTAAAACTTAAGCACATGAGATGTTTTTATATTGTTCAGAAGCTCTTCAAAACAGGAATGCTTTGATCGTTATAACTGTTTGTGATTCTTATAATTATAGTCTCTCTGGAGTAAAGCAAACTTGAATTGAAGAGTTTTATTACTTCCTCCAAAATTCTCAAACAATAGCAAAAAATAAATAATAATAATAATAATAACAACAACAATAATAATAATAATAATAATAATAATAGTCAAGATAACAGTGATTTGTAAAAGATGGTGGAGTTCTTTTAATCATTATTTACTGTGAATATCAAGCTATGTTCTCATACTAACCTTGAATTATTTGTTCCATGGATAGAATCTGCTATTTCTTGCATCAAGGCACATTTGGCTTTCAACATGACACAAAGCTCAAACATCAGATGCAGTATTTGCCTGATCGCCATATCAATCATTTTGAAATTGATATGATCAAATAATGTCATTATAAATGAATGGTTCACTTATTCCGAATGCAATAAAGTCAAAACACGGTACCTTAGTTATACGATTTCACAGTAAACAAAAGTTTCAAAATTAGCCTATTATGTGATATTATAAGCATTATTAGTAACACTCACTGTACTGGATACGGTCTGTTGATCGATTCAGTATACAAAGTTTATAGTTTAATAATATTATAGAGTGGTTATGATACGGAGATAACGCTACACCAAACACAGTGTTGTTCTACTTTGCGTTGTAACTGAGCTCGTCCCGTTAATCCCCGTTGAAAAAGCTGTCCACTTGTCCTTTAACCGAATTGATTAAGTGGTGGCAGGTGCTGTCAATTAAACATTACCAAAATCGTCGATGTTTTGTTAATGTGTTACGCCCCATTGTGATAGTATTCAAAAGCTGACACAAAATAATTGATTTTACATAATGTGGAAGTCTGCAGCAACAGCCACAATGTCATACATGTTACTTAATTGAAAATTTAATCATGTTTACAAGTGATACACGTGCCGGCTTGTTTGACAATTTTTTATCGGCTGATTATTGGAGAACAAACATTAATGTCGCTTGAATCAAATGATAATTGTTATGCATTCCAATATTCCATTAATTGGTTGACAAAACCAATTGTTCGGAAACAATTAATACAATGCTAGTTTAGTGTGAAAATCAATTATTCGGAGAGTCGGAGCTAATGTAGTGTGACAGAAGTTTAATTGAGAGCATTATGTCATATTAACAATTATTATGCCCATGATGACATATAGTGATCTTGAGGTGGTGTAAAAGCGTTCCCTAAAGAGATTCTTATCAAGACAGGATACCCTTCTTGTGAAGAAAGCTTCGACCTGCTTTTTAAATCTGCTAATTATTTTATCAGCTTCCCAATCTGTCAAAGCCTAGAAAGTAGTGTTATCGAATTCAGCTCCGACATTTTCACGCAATAGCAAAATTGGTTAGAAAATTTTGAAACCATGAGCCAGAACTAACAAGGAAAAGTTTGAAAGAGTCGAAAAGTGTGAATTGTGCTTATGGTACTTAATCACTTTGTATGATTGAATTTTACAGATTCTCAAAAATTCCGGAAGATACTTTTTGTATCACCGATAATAATAATAAGCGTATGGCTTTTAATGGTGGGGAGACCCTTACGGGTAGTTCCACCTCGCCGTTTGTGCCATGTTACGGGGAACATGGTGGACCTACTTTTTTAGGTGGGTTCCGAACCACCGGGTAAGTGATAATAAAGCTTGTAACATCAAGTCATTGAAGCACGGTCACCCATCCAAGCGCAGTCTTGAGCGGTCGTGACTGAACATCACGATCACTTGAACACCACGCTCACCGCATGACCAATCACCACCGATTTTTGATGGTTAGTTCATACTACAGTGACTTTATAGAGATAGTGTGGCCATTGCGTCCATTTTAAATTTATTTGTACACCTATGTAAGCTAGATATTAGATATATTTTATGAATATATGTTTCTTTGTGACTGTATGACTCCAACTACATTGTACGCGTTTAAACCTTTGCGTCCCCGCAAGCATAGCCTAAATACAAAAGGACATAATATTATTCGTACTACATTGACTGTGAAGAGGTGAAGAGATAGATCTCAGTCACTGTAGTCAACATTTAATTTGGATATCAAGAAACGGGTTGGCCGAGTTATCCAATCAGAAGCGAGGCGTCCAATGGACATACTGTCTATATAAAGTCACTTTAGTTCTAGTCACTGATATAGTTCATCAACAGCTTTTTCCTACATCCTATTCCTTTTCTTCCACTAGATTGACCTGTGAAACGCCATATCTATGGTTTTCGCTCCTCACCCACAGGCATTTGACCATATGAGGAATTTAACTATGTTTTTTCCTTCATTGTATATTGTACCGAAGAAGAAATAAATCAATTTCAATTTCAAAGAAAGAGATGCCCTTGAGCCCTAACTCCGCCCTTAAAAAGGTCATTTATGTATCTATCTTAGTTATAGTTTGAAATAGAGAATTTTGTTTGAATTCTTTGAAGAGGTGAAGCGGGATTGGTCTACTGTACTGCAATGCAAATAGCAAGTAGAAATTTGATACCCTAGAGATCTAGGAATAAAATGGTGCTTTCACTGGAAAGAAATTCAATGCTTCTTCAAAAAGGACACCTAAGTGAAAAGAAAAATTGTGAAGGGAAACTTACGCAGAAACATTGAGACCACATTAAATGCAGAAACTGCTTCTTATTATTAATAAATATTACTGCTTATTTATTTTATTTATTTATTTATTTATTTATTTATTTATTTATTTATGTATACTGTATTGAATACAAAGTATTATTACAGGGTAGTGCAGATAGATATTAAATTTAAAAATATCAGAAAAACAAGAAGTAAAAATGTCCAAATAAAAAATTATAGGAATGGAAGGAAGATTCTTCACTTTCAATAGTTCATATTCTCAGACTTGAAACAACAAAAAAATTCTCATAATAATGCTAATAAAAAAATAGTCATTTTCACTTCTAATGACAACATATCTCCACAATAATCGCGTCATCGTATTACTGTTGTAAATTTTAAAAATTCACTAGTCAAACAATACAAAAGACCTCAGTCTTAGACTGTTATACAGAAAAAAGTAAACGTCAGATAATTCTTTTTCGTTTCTTAGATTTAGTATATCAGTGAAATCCTCAAATGAGTGATTCTCCAAGTATCTTTGCCTGAAGGACTGGTATAAATGACATTCAAAAAATAAATGCTGTAGGGTTTCATACACATCTTGTTCATCACAGAATATGCAAAATTGCTCATGGTCAACCTCGTACCTTATATTTTTCAAATAGAAAACAGATTTATGCTGTAAGGAAGTCCGAAGTTATAACTACTTATTAAGAAAAGTTTCTAGAGTTTCTACCTATTTTCTAACAGTTTTCACTATCAGTGGGCGTTAACTTGATCATGCACAAAGAGAACCCTCAATATTTGCAATCAGGCTGTGAAGCAATATCATTCTATCAATTACATTTGATTCTAAGATGTGGGTGTATTCACAACAGAATCATGATGAAATGATTGAAAATCATTATAATAAGTAATTGGAGAGATCTACCTCATTGAAATTTCAAATAGGAACTTTGCACTCGCACATCGACACACGAAATATTGTGACCATACGTAAATGGCTAGAAGGACAAGAAACTTCAGCTTTTGAAACTTTGACAGCTCACTGATTTCAAAGTTTTGATTCTCGTCTCTTGTAGTAGGGAAAATCAAGGTTCGAATAATTTGAGGCATATCCAACTTTAAGTCTATCTTAAAATATTGTTGTGGAAGAACGGGCAGTAATTTTCAGCATAATTACTTCTATGTCTCTATTGCCTTTCGGTTACCATTAAGCAGCGTGTTGTTTACTATCCCCGTACTCTCTTCGCCTTGCAGTTTATCTGTGACACCTTTAGAATGTTTACTTAGAACATTATGGAAAATTGGAGAATGTCTTATCTGTTTACTTTAGAATTTTATAGAGAAATCGAGAACTTTCTCATTCTTTCTGGATTATAAAAATTTATTTAAAGCGAACGCTCAGGTAAACATCAGTTTCATTAATTGTTTGAATTTCGTTGACATAACAAGTGGCAGTACAAACATTTGTTGCTAAAGTGATGACCGCAGTATATTGTGATACTGTATTAGTGAGACTTCCTTTTCATTTTATAGAAGTGGACTCATACTCTTAGCTATTATTGTAATACGGACTTGTGCTACGTAAGTTTCAATTGTTCTTTTCAGACGTTTCTCCTTGAACTATTGGACAATTTATTAAACTGTTATTATTCAATATTTGATCGGCCTTTTAACAGTTAGTGATTGATTTTTTTACAGTAATATAGAAAATTCTTTATTAGTTGAACATTATCGATTTAAGTCATCTGTTTCTGATTGGTTTATTTTATATGACTTTACTGATTAGTGCGTGTTGTGAATAATTCGTGTAAATAAAGTGCGAGTGTTAATTTTAAGTGTTGCTAGCATTATTTTAGAGATAGAATCCGTAACAATATAAATTTCAGGAACAGTAGCTGCATTGTTCTAAGCGAAAGCTTACAGATTTTACATATAAAACCTATCTAGGATAGTGAACCTCTTTGTATTAGAAGTATTTTAAGTTTTTAATTAAGTGTTTTTTTTTTGGTGATTAAGAATTTCAGATTATCAGAGACAAGACTTTTCAATGAGTGAGCAGAGAATATTTTTTTCAAATTCTGAACATCTTTTCGATTTACAGTTTCATTAATGTTATGTGAAAAATAGCTTGAATAATTTAATTTGAAAATAATTGTATTAGGTTGTCCTTATGATTAGATATAGCCTATACAATCTAGCCTACTTAGTGTATTTTTATGCTGTATTTTTATGCTATATAGCCTTTTTTCAGTAAATAATCTGTAAGAATTTACTTTATTACTATCAATATTATTTCTCGTCACTATTATTATTCATCAATTAGCAAATGGAAAGGTTGACAATAGGTTCATAACAGGATGAGAAAAGTCAATCAAGTATATTACCAATTGAGAAGATGCATATCAAGGGAATAGATAAGTCAGGAAATTAGCCAACTTTAAATATGAAAATCTATCAGGCAGTAATATATTATTTACAATTTTTCTATACAGAGTGATTCAAAACTATAAAGGAATCTCTTGGGAGCTCATTCTTTAGCTAAAAATAAGAAAAAACGTTATTCATCTTATTCCTTGGTAATTTACATGAATTCATATTGTTACGGGTTCTAATACCTAAAATAAGGCTGGCAACACTAAAGTTCACACTTGATCTTTATTTACACAAATTAGTCTATTTACACACAAATAATTGCAAGTTCAATTAATAAATAAAAACAGATCATCAAATGACAAGCTAATACTTATTTTCCGTAATTATTTACAAGAATTAATGAATAATTAATTACAGGCTGATCAATAACAAAATAAACTAGAGTCCAATAAACCGTACAATAATGTAGAAAGAAATGATAAAAAGAGCCACTAATCACTTACAAAACACAGTCCAATTCGTTATTTGACAGTCCCAAATAATATCACTCAACACAACGTCTTTAAACTATTAGTAAGCTGCATAATCAGTAAACACTTGTCTCTGCACTTGACATCCACTGTCTAACGACTGAATAAAGCACTGTTTACTCCACTGGCACGAGATCTGTAATACAATCTGTCACACAGGTTTGTAGAACATAACTGTCACGCAAGCTTTTGTAAAAACTGACTGTTTGGTTCATGTGGACTCCTTTATATAGCTGTTGTAGTTGTATAATTCCAAGAATTGGAGCTCACCAGACACTTCGAGAATTTTCAAGAAACATGATCTCGATCGTTCCAGAAATCTGAAGAAATCACGAGAAGTCTCGAGAAATCAATTGAGTGAGAGAGTTGCAGACTTGAATAATAAGAGTGACAAAGACATGTGCAAAAAGAACGCAAGAGAGCAAGAGAATGCATTTTGCACTTCAAGTCACTTACGATCATGAATGGAATGATCTATGTAGAATAACGTAGTTCTATGTGCGTAAATAACTGCTTTGCTTGGTTTTGTAACAATATTTAATTTAATTTACATTCTTTAGAATTAAATTTTCTACAAATTTAATTCAGAAAAAATACAGTTTTATTTTCATTTATGAAAGTAATCTTACATTAAACACAAAAATGTGTTATTTCTTTGCACTAATTCTTGTGCTTTACGCGAGATTTCTCTGAAAGTATTGCATTTACAGCTCTGTAACCAATTTTATTCAATTTTTCAGATAAAAAACATAAAAAACAATTGTATTTGTATCTTTGTAGCCACCTTAAACATTTTTATATGGCCTTACTTCATCGAGGGTACTGAGTTCTAGGTGAAGTTTCCACTAGTCGTAACTCGCTAATGAAGCGTTTTCAGGCATCTGTTTATATGAACTTTTATTCTTAGTTTTAGCTATAGAATGAGCTCCCGAGAGATTGCCGTATAGTTTTGAATCACTCTGTATAAAACGGAGTTAATGATCCTGTTGGAAAAGCATGAGAGCAGGATTACCTCTGCAGGAATGAGATACCTGAGAAAATTTGTTGGAAAAACAAAAAGAGATTAGCGTGAGAAATAGTGTAATCAGAGAAGAGGAGGATATGATTACTACTCTCGAACGAATGACCTTAGGTCATGTAGCACGGAGTGAGGAACGAAAGCTAAGGTTGGTTGGTGATGGGCACCTTAGGTCACGTAGCACGGAGTGAGGAACGAAAGCTAAGGTTGGTTGGTGATGAGGCAAGAATCAAGAAAAACAAATCAGGAGACGACCACGAATGAAATGGAATGAGTATTGAAGAGCACAGCAGCAAGAAGACGAAAGTCATTAAATGAGAATGGCACTGGACAGAATGTCTCTATTTAGGGAATGGTTGAAGAACAGCAGAAAAGAAAGGGAAAGATGAAGAGAATTCATCAATCAAAATGCATTCTGAGACAATGTATACATCATGGTCAGTCACCAAGAATCAACCATTCAATTACTCAGATTATCCACTCTGATTTCATCAAAGCCCCATTAAGCTTATGAGGAGACACGAATGGAAAAGCAAAGTCAATATAAACGTTATAGCCGCGAGCCGTATCTGTTCAGTTAGATCAGAAGTCACGAGCGGCTGGGCTCCTTTGTAAGGGTGACCGATTGATTTTGCTAGCAAAACGACTTTGTCCTCTGCTGCAAAATCTCTTCTCAGTGGTTTAGAGACCAGTAGGTATTAAGGCCGATTCAGCCTGACCAATGAGAAGACAGAGGGGCGTGGCCACCCCCCTTCCCCCTCCCCCAGGTCAGACATTTTGTAAACACCCACCCTTCCCCCTGTCCCAGTCAGCCATTTTGTTTTTAAGGTCACATACCCCCCATCCCTATGTGCCCCCACTTTATTCCCAATAGATTAAAGGGGGACCCCCCGCAAGCACCAATGAGAGAGGACCTATCCCCCTGACCCCACCTCTCACAGAAGGTTCCCAATAAATATAGAACATACAGTTTTATATCTATATATACATGCTTGCAATTGTATATCTATATATACCTGCTTGCAATTACTATATCTATATTTGCTCTTATCCGTAACCCCCCGCCCCCGCCCCCCCGCTTTAGCTATTAATTGCATCTGCACACTTGCCACCTCCTGCTGTGATTCTCAAAGCCCTCTCTCTCTCTTTCGCACGTGCAGTGTTAATATACCCCCCCCTGCCCCCCAGCCCCGGACAGTGCTTCAGATATTAATAACACTTCCGCCCCCTGCTGTGAAAAAAAAACTATTTCATAACGTTTAAAAGCAGAGCACGTGCACAAGTTTTTTATATGACTCATTAAGCTGTGGAATAATAATCCTCTCTCTCTTTCTTTTTATTTCTACAATACCCCATGCTGTTTGCTCAAATAATCCGACCCCCACTTTCTCTCTCAGGTCATTAACCTTTGCATGAATAATCCTGTCTGTGTGAGAGAGAGAGGCTTTCTCTCTCACTCTCTCTCAGCTCATTTGAAGGTCACAAACATGTTTTAACCTGTCTGTGTGTGAGAGAGAGGCTTTCTCTCTCACTCTCTCTCAGCTCATTCATTAGCCTCGGTTGAAAATTCAAATATGCTTTGCAATAATATTAAACTCATCTATAGCTATACCAATAAGTAAACTGAATGACCAAAACATGGTATTATTGAATCACGTGCACTACCTTTTGAATCTCGTGCACTACCTTTTGAGGTGTGCAAGTGAAACTGGATCCTCCAATAGATTCATAGGCACCTGCTATTAGTAACATGGTTTCTAGGCAAACCCAACACACATAATCGCATTTAGCATCATTAAATGTTGTTAGACACAAATAGGTGTAGAATGCTGGTGTACTTTTTCAGGTCATTAACCTTTGCATGAATGCACATGCCACGTTCTGTTGGTTTCCCCCTCATATAGGTAAAAAATCACCTTGCTGTGCTTTCAACGAAGGCTGTTTCAACGAAAAAGAGAGGGTAGAGAGAGTGAGAGAGAGAGAGAGACAGCTCCACTTCTACTCCTATCACGTGACCCCACCCACCAGGTCGGCACCTATAAATACCACACAATAATTTGCATTCGTTCAGTTTGATTAAGACAACGAAGCAGTGAACATGGATAATTCCAAGGTTTTTAATGTCCCCATGCTCTGTGGGAATAAAGTGAAACCTACCAGTGAGAGGTTTGGTTTGTGGCTTCTAACAGAAAACCTGTGCAATGACAACCTTGTTACAGATATTGGACAAATTGATTATACTGCTGGAGAAGAACTGTTGGTGTGTGCTGATTCAAATCTTGTGCCTATTACAGAGACCTTTTGTGACAATATAATGCTTGTGAAAATTTGTGCTTTGGTGGACTGTGAGGAAATGGATAAGAGACGGTTTATTCTAAAAAAAGAAATATGTGGAGCATTCAATTTATACTTGAGAGGAAAATTCTCCAAAATGGTATCAGCTAAACATGGGGTTAAAGCGAAGTTACCATACTTATTGGACAGTGGAAGTGATATGTCTAAAAAAATTCTGCAAGTGCTTGACGAAGACAACTATAAAGAAGTGAAACAAAAGTACCAGAATCCAGTGGGAATACCCTACAAAGTGGAGCTTGCCGATGTTCCCATTGCCACATTAATGGAGGAGTTACCAAAGTTATTGGAGCAGCTTAGGAAGGAACATTTCTATCTTCTGGACTTGGACATAACACAGGACTTTGCTGGAATATTTAACAAGAGTGGGATGTGTGACTTTTTAACTACAAATCGTCGTTTTTGCTTCCAAGGAGAGTATAAGGAAGACTATAATGTGATTGTAGATAACGATAAAACCGTTGGGATTGATTGCTTGACTTGGGTTAATAATAATGTAAGAGTGAAAATTTATAATAAGTTTATTTGTCAAATGACAAGCCCTGGTGTAAATAAGCAGCTGGGTAACCATATTGTAGATTTTATTGCCTGTCCAGATACAAGATTACGGGAAACCTTTACCTCTGATTTAGCTAGAATGCATGGAATTACACGTTTGGAAGCAACAATTTATAACTACAGCATAGGAAATAGCACAAACTCTAAGAAATTCGATCCTATTCGAGATAGTTTGTCACTCTTAAATGACAGTAAAAATTATTTTGAAAATGCTCCAATATATTCTGTATCCTTGTCTAAGATGTGGTCCAAACTGACAGATAGTTTAAAGAATAGCTGTTGCTTGGTTTATAACAATCTTTTACAATATGTTTACTGGGGGAATAGCAACACCAAGAAATTGACTGGAGTACAAGTAAAGCTGCCCACCAATCCACTACATCGAAATAAAATAATAACCTATGTCATTTCTGCATTTAGCTTCAATTTACTACCCATTAATTATGTAGAAATTCACGAGGATACAGACAACAGGGATAATATTAGTTTCACACAAAAGTGTTATATTAAGAGTGGTGAGACATATTTCTCCAAGTCAACAACCACTTTCTCTACTATTGCCAAAGAGGTTAACCTAGATGAGCTAGGTCTTGTGAAAACTAGTAATCTTATATCACAAGTCTTAAGAAAAAGAGCAAACATAAACTCTAAGCTTGCTCCCTACCCAGTCAGAGAAATAGATCCCTTGTCTCCAATCACAGTGCTATCTGCTAAGAAGCGTAAGCTAGAGCTGGACGAAATTAATCTTAAACGTAGGAAAGTTGAGTTTTTAGAAGCTACAGAGTCCATAAAGAAACAGCATAAACAGCTTGTAGAATATGAGAACGAAATCAAAGATTTGAGAGAGCAGCTTGAACCATATTTTTATTCACATTGGAAGAATTTTGAACCAAGTGGGGTGTATCATGTGACTGCATTTGCTGTGAATAATAGGGAAAAATTTACATATGTTGGGGTTCTAGGGGAAAAAGATGGCTTAAAACAGGTTTACTTTGTAAAAGGGTACCATAAAAATGTTTTTCTCAATGCATACAAAGAAATAGAAGATCTTAAGAAAGTAGGCTATTTTGTAATCCCCTACAATGACGAAAAAGATATGATTTGCTTGCCAAGAGGAGAAACCATTTGTGTAATTACCATTAATGGTATGACAAGCTATAATGGTCACACATTTCCAAAAATACAAACAATTGAATTTTCATCCAATGTATGGAAAAATTTGGAAGACACTTCCTTTACACAGTCAGAAGTGGAGCAATTCAACAACATTACAATGCTGGAAATTAAAGGGAAAGTAAAAGTAGGACAGTGCAAACGATTGGAAGAGTTAGCAGAAGGTACAGAGTTGGTCATTATTGCAATTAAACAAGTATGGGCTAGAAATAAGAATCGGTATATATTACAGTTTGAGAACCTAGAAGCATTGTATGTCTCGAATTATTGGTTGGAGGAAGAATTGGAGAGCTCTAACATAGATTTAAATTATAAAATTAGAATCAGGTTGGATGTCCTTAAGCATACCCCCAGTAGAAATAAGGAAAGAGTTGTTTTTTGTATTTAATATATTGCATTGTAAATAGAAAAATGTATTATTTTATGTTGTATTAATAAATGGAGAAATTATTGTGAATCTATCTTTTGCGTTTTCCACAAACACAATGGAGGAGGAGGAGGAGGAGGAGTAGGAGGAGGAGGAGGAGGAGGAGTAGAAGGAGGAGGAGGAGGAGGAGGAAGAGGAGGAGGAGGAGAAGGAGGAGGAGGAGGAGGAGGAGGAGGAGAAGGAGGAGGAGAAGTGGAGCTATCTCTCTCTCTCTCTCACACTCTCTCTACCCTCTCTTTTTCGTTGAAACAGCCTTCGTTGAAAGCACAGCAAGGTGATTTTTTACCTATATGAACCTCTTTTTACCCAAATAAAAAAAAGAGTGACCTCCAATAAGGCGGTGAGGTTGACGTTCCTTTGGAGGCTTTTTCTAACTAACAAACCGCCGGTCATTCAGTATGTGTTTAACTATCATAGAGGAAGGATGCGATGCTACAGCTATACAAAATTTAAAAAACTATCCCGTTTACTGATGGCCATTTCAGTAAGCGAGTTTGATATTATTGCAAAGAATATTAAATTTTCAACCGAGGCAGATGATGGAACTTTGTCCGCAACAAAAACTGAGAATTTTTGCTATCCTATTTTATCTGAAATATATGATCTCTTAGATATAGTTATAAGTGAGGAGGGCCATTTGCACTATGGGTGTTCTAACGATTCCCCAATACAAATTATTTCAGATACAAACGAACTTTGGGATGCTCTATATGATTTAGCGGATAAAAAATGTAAAAAATTTCAATCATGAGGGGGAAACCAACAGAACGTGGCATGTGCATTCATGCAAAGGTTAATGACCTGAAAAAGTACACCAGCATTCTACACCTATTTGTGTCTAACAACATTTAATGATGCTAAATGCGATTATGTGTGTTGGGTTTGCCTAGAAACCATGTTACTAATAGCAGGTGCCTATGAATCTATTGGAGGATCCAGTTTCACTTGCACACCTCATATAGGTAAAAAATCACCTTTCTGTGCTTTCAACGAAGGCTGTTTCAACGAAAAAGAGAGGGTAGAGAGAGTGAGAGAGAGAGAGAGATAGCTCCACTTCTCCTCCTCCTTCTCCTCCTCCTCCTCCTCCTCCTCCTCCTTCTCCTCCTCCTCCTCCTCCTCCTCCTCCTCCTCCTCCTCCATTGTGTTTGTGGAAAACGCAAAAGATAGATTCACAATAATTTCTCCATTTATTAATACAACATAAAATAATACATTTTTCTATTTACAATGCAATATATTAAATACAAAAAACAACTCTTTCCTTATTTCTACTGGGGGTATGCTTAAGGACATCCAACCTGATTCTAATTTTATAATTTAAATCTATGTTAGAGCTCTCCAATTCTTCCTCCAACCAATAATTCGAGACATACAATGCTTCTAGGTTCTCAAACTGTAATATATACCGATTCTTATTTCTAGCCCATACTTGTTTAATTGCAATAATGACCAACTCTGTACCTTCTGCTAACTCTTCCAATCGTTTGCACTGTCCTACTTTTACTTTCCCTTTAATTTCCAGCATTGTAATGTTGTTGAATTGCTCCACTTCTGACTGTGTAAAGGAAGTGTCTTCCAAATTTTTCCATACATGGATGAAAATTCAATTGTTTGTATTTTTGGAAATGTGTGACCATTATAGCTTGTCATACCATTAATGGTAATTACACAAATGGTTTCTCCTCTTGGCAAGCAAATCATATCTTTTTCGTCATTGTAGGGGATTACAAAATAGCCTACTTTCTTAAGATCTTCTATTTCTTTGTATGCATTGAGAAAAACATTTTTATGGTACCCTTTTACAAAGTAAACCTGTTTTAAGCCATCTTTTTCCCCTAGAACCCCAACATATGTAAATTTTTCCCTATTATTCACAGCAAATGCAGTCACATGATACACCCCACTTGGTTCAAAATTCTTCCAATGTGAATAAAAATATGGTTCAAGCTGCTCTCTCAAATCTTTGATTTCGTTCTCATATTCTACAAGCTGTTTATGCTGTTTCTTTATGGACTCTGTAGCTTCTAAAAACTCAACTTTCCTACGTTTAAGATTAATTTCGTCCAGCTCTAGCTTACGCTTCTTAGCAGATAGCACTGTGATTGGAGACAAGGGATCTATTTCTCTGACTGGGTAGGGAGCAAGCTTAGAGTTTATGTTTGCTCTTTTTCTTAAGACTTGTGATATAAGATTACTAGTTTTCACAAGACCTAGCTCATCTAGGTTAACCTCTTTGGCAATAGTAGAGAAAGTGGTTGTTGACTTGGAGAAATATGTCTCACCACTCTTAATATAACACTTTTGTGTGAAACTAATATTATCCCTGTTGTCTGTATCCTCGTGAATTTCTACATAATTAATGGGTAGTAAATTGAAGCTAAATGCAGAAATGACATAGGTTATTATTTTATTTCGATGTAGTGGATTGGTGGGCAGCTTTACTTGTACTCCAGTCAATTTCTTGGTGTTGCTATTCCCCCAGTAAACATATTGTAAAAGATTGTTATAAACCAAGCAACAGCTATTCTTTAAACTATCTGTCAGTTTGGACCACATCTTAGACAAGGATACAGAATATATTGGAGCATTTTCAAAATAATTTTTACTGTCATTTAAGAGTGACAAACTATCTCGAATAGGATCGAATTTCTTAGAGTTTGTGCTATTTCCTATGCTGTAGTTATAAATTGTTGCTTCCAAACGTGTAATTCCATGCATTCTAGCTAAATCAGAGGTAAAGGTTTCCCGTAATCTTGTATCTGGACAGGCAATAAAATCTACAATATGGTTACCCAGCTGCTTATTTACACCAGGGCTTGTCATTTGACAAATAAACTTATTATAAATTTTCACTCTTACATTATTATTAACCCAAGTCAAGCAATCAATCCCAACGGTTTTATCGTTATCTACAATCACATTATAGTCTTCCTTATACTCTCCTTGGAAGCAAAAACGACGATTTGTAGTTAAAAAGTCACACATCCCACTCTTGTTAAATATTCCAGCAAAGTCCTGTGTTATGTCCAAGTCCAGAAGATAGAAATGTTCCTTCCTAAGCTGCTCCAATAACTTTGGTAACTCCTCCATTAATGTGGCAATGGGAACATCGGCAAGCTCCACTTTGTAGGGTATTCCCACTGGATTCTGGTACTTTTGTTTCACTTCTTTATAGTTGTCTTCGTCAAGCACTTGCAGAATTTTTTTAGACATATCACTTCCACTGTCCAATAAGTATGGTAACTTCGCTTTAACCCCATGTTTAGCTGATACCATTTTGGAGAATTTTCCTCTCAAGTATAAATTGAATGCTCCACATATTTCTTTTTTTAGAATAAACCGTCTCTTATCCATTTCCTCACAGTCCACCAAAGCACAAATTTTCACTCACAAGCATTATATTGTCACAAAAGGTCTCTGTAATAGGCACAAGATTTGAATCAGCACACACCAACAGTTCTTCTCCAGCAGTATAATCAATTTGTCCAATATCTGTAACAAGGTTGTCATTGCACAGGTTTTCTGTTAGAAGCCACAAACCAAACCTCTCAC